>OZ035832.1:177930-612930 GCA_964034765.1 Knipowitschia caucasica
TTGAACATCCAAAATTATTATGAAAAACTAACATTCAAATTTGGGCACTAAACTGGAAAAACTACCATTAACTGATTTTATGTCTAATTATTGTTGACTTTCCTTCAAATACCTCAAAGATGATGCTCAGCATGGTCAGAATGGGCGTGGCATCATCCGCATGGGCGTGGCATGGTCAGTCAGTCAATGATTATTATGGTAATATAATTGGGCACAATAATCATTAATGTATAGTCATTGTTGTCATCAGTGGCAGAGCCAGAAACTTATTGAGGGGTACGTCTACAAAGGAATTTTAGGCTAATTATTGATTTTTTTTATACCAAATTAAGCAAAGGTATGTACCCTTAATCCGTGTACCCTTCGATCATTAGTTATTCCGTTTCAAAATAAAATCAGAAAAACAAATTACGTGGTTGTTTTATTGTATTTCCATTTTCTAAATTAAATTGGAAAATCAAAACATTCTAAATAAAATATTCACCATTTCTTTGCTCTGCAGTGGAAACAAACACTACTAAAACAACTTCCATTATTTTGTTTGATTTGCTCCCGGAAATGATGAGTGGTGAGAGACGGAAACAACTGCAAGATGCACTCAACTCAACTACACGACAACAACTCACGCTGTTGTTGAGCTCGCCCCCCCTGCCCGAGCTCCAGCACCTGGTATTCCCAGGCGGTCTCCCATCCAAGGACTAACCAGGCCCAAGCTCCAGGGGCAAAATGCTTACAGCACCTGGTATTCCCAGGCGGTCTCCCATCCAAGGACTAACCAGGCCCAAGCTCCAGGCCCGAGCTCCAGGCCCAAGCTCCAGGGGCAAAATGCTTACAGCACCTGGTATTCCCAGGCGGTCTCCCATCCAAGGACTAACCAGGCCCGAGCTCCAGGGGCAAAGTGGGTGTGCGGGTTACAATTTATAATAAAAAAAAGTGTTCTATCTTGACGTTTTCCTTGCTAAAATAACCAAACGGCAGGACAGTAAAAGTTCAGCTCTTCGGTTTATTTTCCACTCTCTCTCACGCGCACACGGGGGCGCGCTCTCTCTTCTCTCTCTCTCGCTGACAAACAGTGTTGAAACAAATACTAATAAAAACAATATTAATCAAACACAGAAAATCATAATAATCAAATAATATTAAGATTACCCAAATGTAAATAAGTAAATACAAAAATCTATTTTACAAGACCAATGGTTGAGCGAGTTTCCTGCTCAACGGACCAATCATTGAGCGAGTTTCCTGCTCAACGGACCAATCATTGAGCGAGTTTCCTGCTCAACGGACCAATCATTGAGCAGTCTGAAGCAAACAAGATGGCTGCCGCCAATCCACTGTTGTCACAACTATACCGGTACTTTCCGTCACTTCTTTGGACTATTTTAATCTCTCTTCGGGGGTTTTCTTCAGAAGCAGCAGGTAAGGCGCTTGTTTCCTCTGTGTCTGTGGCCGCACATTGTCTGTGGATTGTTTTTAAGTCCGTCTCTGCGCTAGATCTGTAGCGGTACAAACCTGACAGACAGCGTTAGCATTAGCCTACTGCTAGCTCCGGGTAACGCTATGTGCTTGCAATGATGTGAAAACGTAAATATTTACATGAATAACGCCATAAATATCCCGTTGAAACCGTGCAACATGTGTGTTGAGTGATGCACGAATATATAATGAATTATTCTGTGAGGCTTCTGTATAAAATAGTCTGCAACAGACAGTGTACTGTAATATACAGTACAGAAGATATGATAATCTTTTGTTTGTCTCACAGAAGGGACATTTCACTGTCATCGTTGCACTTTACAGCGGAATATAAGAAAGGAGGAGCTAAGCACTCAAATAGATCCTGTAAGGTGTGCAATCTAAGATAATAGATAATAAAAGGAAATAATAATAAGTTCTTAGTAATAAAATAAAGTTCCAAGGATATTTAACTAGTGTATACACTAGTCAGCAGGAGGTATTTACAGATGGAACCTAATCTATTATAGAATCTATTAAATGTTTACTTAAAAATAAAGGTGTAATACTGCAATGCATTGATGTTGCTACTGTATATGATGAACATGACAGGAAAGCATTTGAGCTAGTGTGGTTTGTTTTGTTTCAGAGATATCTGCATAACAACTGAGGAACCTACTTTTCTTTTCATCATCTGCATCCCAGAGACATGGAGGTAAATGCAACAACACATAACCACAAACCACGCAAACCAGTGAATCACTCACATGGACCAACTTAAATAAATAATTATGTTAATTAACGGGTTGGACTAATAATAAAAATGATAATGATAATAATGAAATGACATAGTCCTGTACATTGGTCACATGTCTGTAATGTAAGGCTGATCATGATAGTGTTTGTGGCGCCTGGACACCAGTGCAGTGTGTGTGACAAGAGCTTCTCTCTCGAGTCAAACCTGACCCGCCACATGCAGCTCCACCCGGCACAAGAGGAGCACATGTGTGATGTGTGTGGACAGCCAGATTGAGCCTTTGTGGCTGGATTGTGACCAGGCAGAGGCTGCAGCCAGGAAGACCAGGGGAGACATGTGGGAAGGACACTGGTGTTCACTTTTAGCAAATACTCTGGCCACTCTTTCAGCTGGCTGCTGGAGAATACTGCTAGTTACTAGTACACTAAAGCGGGATAATCCCATTAAAACTTTTTGTGTCCTTTTCATTAAAAAGCATAACTCATGGAAATAATTCCCCTGTTTAAGTAATATTAAGTCATTGTGCAATCTACAGATCTACAGCTACAACCTTGTCCAAATGTCTCCGCTTTTGCAAGGTAAATTGATAAATAAAACAATATGGTGGTTTAATATCTATCAGTTATCAAATAAGTCGATACATAATTATTGTAACTGGCCTTGTTACAGGTGGAAATGATGCGTACATGTACAGACTATTAACACATTAGCATATGGGATGGCAGCTTCCATATCGACATTCAAATGTGATGGTTTTTTCCTCTCTTCAGAGAATGTCCTGGATGAGGAGCATGTCTCCACAGCACTTGCAAGAATGACCCCCTGACCCCCCCCCCCGGTGTCTCAGGCCTTGGTCCTCGGTCTGTAGTTTAAGTCCTGGATCTATAGCCCGTCCGTCCATGTGGAGCGGATCCCTTTCTCAATATCTGGTCTCCCAGAGGTTTCTCACTTTTCTCCCACTGGGTTTTAGAGTTTTTCTTCTTATGCAGGAGGGTCTATTGGACAGTTGGTGTCTAACAAAAAGGACTGTGATGATCCAGGACGCTTTAACATTCTACAACATGTATGACATTTGTGTCTACTCCTTATGGACCAATGGTTCTGTGTTTTTAACACTTTAAGCACAAGCACAATGATATTCTCTGATTTGTGTTTTGAAAGCTATACAATGTATTATGTGCTTTGGATTTGCCTGATATTTATTAAATTTTTAAAATTAAGTCTCGATGCTCTTTCAATATTATTTATGCATTTATTTGACAGGGACAATGCAGACACAGTCATAAACAAAGCTTGCAGCTAATGTGATGAATATAGTTTATAATAATGCACACATCAAACAGATCTACTCTTTAAGATAATAGATCATATAATAATAATAATAGAATAGAATGAAATAGTCTGGAGCTATAATGTCATGGGATTCAAGGAGCTATAGGTTGAAAGGTCGCTAAGAAGAGGTGTCAGAATAAACAATAGTAATAATAGTTAGACTAGTGAATAATCAAAATAGTTTTATTGTGAAAATAAGTATCAATAAGGTCAAATTGTTCTAATAATTAGAGTAAAAAGGAATCAAATGGAGTCAGATTTTAGATTTTTCTGTTTTCCACATCTGTAGGAACTAGGGCAGATGTGTTTATAGAGAGTAGTATTAAAATGCAGACATAGAACGACAGGCTTTAACACAATTTTAAATCTAAAAATAGCTCAAATATAACATTGCTCTGGACGCAGCCTCTGAGCTGCTCCATTGGAGAACAGGTTAAATGTTATTGTTTATTACAAACAGCTGATGTATTTACACATATTAAGTTTGGGACAACTCTTTAAACAGTTATAAGCAGCGGACAGAAGCCATGAATGTGCTTTTCAGGCAACTTGATTTAGATTTATGTCTTTTATATTTGAGAACTACTGTGTTGTTTTTGGAAACATAAAATAGTGATTTGCAGAACAAGAACCAGCCAATGAAAAATCATCTATTGCCGATGCTATTGTTACAACTAAAACCACAACTGTGACCAAATGTAATAAATGTTAAGTGTTCAGTCTGGCAGACAAAAAGGTTGACTTTTAGTCTGGGGGGACTGAGCAACTGTTAAAATGGTTTAAAATGATAAAGTATGAGTATTTTAGCGTTTTAGTAGATGTTAAATAGTAGGGAAAAAAGTAGAATTTGATCATTGGTCATAAACAGCTTTCAACGTAAGAGTTAAAATAGTACCATACATTGTGATCCTTCTGATAGAGCAGCTAAACTGTTAGAATCAGAATTATTTTACAGCCATTGAAAGTTAACCTTGCCTGCAAGCTGAATTCTCGCGGTATTTGTGAGTTCACAAACACTCGATATCGCGGAGAACGCGTTAGAGTTCTACACAATCATCAATCTGGCTTTTGCCAGGTTAATTGAAAGTGACAGAAGTCTCAAATTAGAAATATGCTTTGGCTCAAGCTACAACCGAGCTTTGGAGTCACAATAGAGTAGAAATAGATAAATGCATCAACCATAGATGCTTTCAAAAATAGAGATTATTTTTAGCCAGTGCTAATATCAAATGGTAAAGGGACCATTTCACAAGCATTTTGATGTATTTGGGTATAGCACAAAAGTAGATATTTAGATATCTTTGAGAATTTTAAAAGCTGTCGATTTGTCAGCACAGATTAGAGAATGTGGAATAGACATGGAGCAAAATCCCACTGGCACAAAGCCACTGATAATGAAAACAAAACCACAGTATAGAGAGATTTATTAGATTAAAACATGTTTAAGAATATGGCTCAGTAAAAGCAAATATGCAAACATATTTGTAAATAGATTAGAATAGTTTTAAACTAATAGTGAATAGTTTTAGTGCATACATTACAGACGAGGTTGATGAAGAATCAGTAATGTGATTTGTAAAGGAATGTTTCAAATGTGGTTGTTAGTTGTGTTTACTCTGAATTAACGTCTTCACAGGAATCCTGCCTGAACTAAAGAAGCATGGATGCTGTCACTCATGATGTCACGGATGGATGAGAACGTGGATGTGACCTATTTATGAGGTCAAAGAGAGGGAGTGTTGTAGAATTATAATGTTGTATACTAATGATTTCCAGTAGGTCTTTGTATAACATGTCTTTGTGCAATATTAAAGCCTGGATTTAATGGAATTCAGAGAAGCACCAAGGACAAAGGCTTCTGTGATAAAAGTATCATTTTCAGGAACAGCGTGTCTCTAGCGGCCTGAGACACAAAACTGGACTGGGCCAGACTGGGACCAGCCTCAGACCATGTGACGTCATCGGAGATTCTGATAAAACCGTTGGGAGGACACATTGTGGGGAGTTGGAGCACAGGGATAGAGATTTAGGGAGTAGCTCCAGGAGTTCTGTATCAACATTTAATTGTAAAGAGAAATAAATGTACTATTGGAACTCTTGAAATCTTGGTCTCACTTCTGTATCAAACTTTGAACACGTCAGTCAAATCTTTTTTGACAACACTATGTACCTTTGCTTAATTTGGTATAAAAAAAAATCAATTATTAGCCTAAAATTCCTTTGTAGACGCACCCCTCAATAAGTTTCTGGCTCTGCCACTGATGACAATGACTATACACTAATTATTGTGCCCAATTATACATTACCATAATAATTATTGACTGACTGACCATGCCACGCCCATGCTGATGCCACGCCCATGCTGATGCCACGCCCATGCTGATGCCACGCCCATGCTGATGCCACGCCCATGCTGATGCCACGCCCATGCTGATGCCACGCCCATGCTGATGCCACGCCCATGCTGATGCCACGCCCATGCTGATGCCACGCCCATGCTGATGCCACGCCCATGCTGACCATGTTTTATGTGATGATTTGTGTTACCCTGTGTAGGAAAAGCGCACTATAAAGATTGATTCCGTGTTTTGTGCATTGCTCTGTGAGATGTTGAACGTTTTGGAATCTTTCTATGACTTATCACTGCTTTAAACATCTACACAATTTGATCCCTAACCTTTCTGGTGTGCTCATTGGACTTCATGAAGCAGATTAGTGATCAATACACTAAAATGTGAGGCCCTCACAGAACAGCTGTTAATACACAGAAGAGATTACACTTTGTTGAATGGTTAAGATCATAAGGACATTTGCAAAACACACTTTTCTGACAGGAGAAGGGTAAAAGGGTGATGCATGACCCGATACCAAAGTGTATTTAATAAAACTGTTACACAAAGTAATAATAATCAAACCAAGAGGACTCAATATTCAAATATACCTCTCTCTTTTCCTACATTCATATGTAGTTTTATTTCAATCCTTGAACAGAATTGTTCCAACTTCAGTGACTCTATATACTGGTACAGAGCAAGTGCAGTCATGGCTTCCCCAGCAGAGGGCGCAGTCTTTTGTTCACACTATTTAGCAGTGTTGCTCCTGCTCTTCTTCTTCTTGCTGCTTCTGTGGTCTTGTTGGGTCTGGGTGTACTCTGGCTCCAGAGGCTCAACTTTGACCTCTGCCTTGACACTGCACTGTGTGCCCTCCTCTCGCACTGTGCTCTCTGACGGCTCTTCTGTTTTGACCCTCTTCTCCCTCCTCCTCTTCTTCCCCACTGACACTGCTGTGTATTGAAACCTCTGTTTGAGTCCAGGGGGCAGGGCAGGCTGTGGAAGGGCAGGGATGGTGTGGAGAGCCTGGTCACAGTCTGCACTCAACCCATAGCTCTGGTTGATGCTGATGAGGCCAGTAAAGGGTGGGCCTAAGGAGGTGGTGCTGGGGGTATCCTTGGGGCAGGTGAGGAGACGGAGCTTGGAGCAGTGACGGGAAGAGCTCAGGACAGTGTATGTGAGCTCCCCCCCATCTGTGGATGGGACGCCAAGTGAACTCATGCCGTGGAGGGGCAGTTGAACACCGGTGAAGCTACAAACAAACACACAAGATGTGATTAGTCCCAGCTCAACATTATAGAATATACAATAAGCTATACCACATGAAGCTGTCTTTAACGCCAGGGACCAATTTAACATCAGACAATATTTTCACAGATATAGCAGCTCCTGTTATATCTGTGAAAATACTGTATTCACAGATATATTAGCGGGTTGAGGTTAACCCACCGATAATTGGCTGAAGCTAGAGCAGGTTCTGACGCCATCAAAAAGCACCAAAAATACAGCATTTTTAAAATCCAGCAGTATCCCTGTAAAATTACCTCGAAGTTCCTGCGATGGAAACGCGGCTAATGCCGTTAAGTTAAAAAGTTGTTGAGTTGTCGATGTGTCCCGATGAGCTTTTGTTTAAAGGTAATAACAGCTAACCGTTTTGATTTTTCTGCTCAGTAGTGTTAAGGAGGCTAACGTTAGCCTACTCTTAAACGGCTAGCACGTAGCCCAGCACTTAACCTGTGGGAGCAAGAGGACTGGCCTGTTTTCTTGTGTTTTTGTGCTGAAAACTTTGCTCTAAAAACAATCTTTTAGAAAAAGCGACACAGCAAAGTGTCATCATGTGTGAACCACACACACAAAGACAGCGTTAACACAACAACAGGCACATTGTGTAGTTTGTACACAACAGACTCACACGTGAACAATACGTAAATATTTTCACACTGACAATAATGAGAACGAGGCAGAATCTGCAACAGTCTCAGGATGTTCTGACCCGGTCCGAGCGCAGTCCAACTATGTCACAAGTTTCAAATAATTAAATAATAAATTTTTTTGTACATGGATGTTTGAATGGAAAGAAAAATGACAGCATAATGTACATATGTACTGTATTTTGTGTATTATAACAAAAATAAATCCACATAAAATGGCATTAACATTATTAATGAATGCCAGCCTATTTCAGAACAGGTACTCCCACAGTGCCAGCCATTTATGATGATTTTTACTGATATTTCAAGACCCACAGAATATTGTGTACTATGACTATCTGAAATCCAACACCAGATTCTAAAAGAATGGACTGTCTACTTTCCTCAGCAAAAAGAATTTTGTTTATAGCTTTTTTCGTTCCCCTGTAATCCTCCGTTGAGTAGAGGGAAGTTTTACTGAAATCACCAGAAATCACCAGAAAGTTGAGAAAAAAGAGGCACAACATGTGCACCTATATGTTTTCAAACCATTCAGAGAGCAATGCTGCCACCTGCTGGCTCGATAAAATATGGTCTCAAGTCATCCCCATACATATTAGATACAATAGACATCTGGGAACGTGAAAATAGCGAAAAAGGCATTTGACGGATTAATGCGTCAATGGCACACGACGTTACTATTTGCTTTGACGTATTTGTGCGTCAATGGGACACAATGAGTTAACATTCTGTCTTTCTGTAGTAGTTTTTCAGCACGACACATTCAGCTTCAGCTAAAGCCTCTTCTCCGTCTCAAAGGCTGTGGATCCTATTCATAATTGTGTCTCTACAAACTATTGTTTGTTACAGGGATGAGGGACTTTTGAAAAAAGATTTAATGACATTAATACCATTGGCTGACATTATGCACTTCAGACTGTTTGATTTGCTCACAGCATTTTAATTTTGGGCACAACCAACATGAACTGATATTGCAAAGGAAAAATTAGGTACCCATCTTTAATATAGCAAGTTTAGTTGCACTTCGCGAGGAGACTAGGACACTTCCTAAGGCTCCATTGTCCAGCTTCAGCAGTGCATTTATTGGCCCCGTCCCAATACTCGCACTTCCACCTCGCGCCCCTCATTTGCGCGTTCCCGATAAAGTGTGCGAGTGCGTAGGGTCCAGTCCCAATTCTCCAGGGAGGTCTTTGGCCCCGCCCCCTTTGCGCCCCTGATCCACACTTCGCCGTAGCCTGCATCTATGCACACTCTGGCGAAGGATATTGCCCATAATTCTTTGCGGTACACACCAAAACGTCGGGAAAATGCATTTAAATATAAATGTTGAAATATATATGCAGTATGTGTGTAAATAAGTTTTGCAATGTTACTTGGAAAGAAGCAGAAACGTCTGATGAAGAATTACGGACATTGTGTTTTAACAATTTAATAACTTTTTAAAACAAGCGTTTATATAACATTCAATTTAAACTTTACACTTAGTACAATAATCTTAGAATGTATAAAAACTGACCAGATAACAGTTAGTTACCCACATTTAACTTCAAATTATACAGCTATCTCTAATTAAATACAACTAATATACATGTATTTTAACGTGTGTGAAGCAATTCAATTTGTTTCCCAAAGGGTCAGACAAAATTACCTTTAATTTTTATAAAGTTTAGGTCTGAAAATGACCATCTCTTGACGAGTCGATGACGTAACCTGCTCTCAGTGCACTGTCCCAATTCTGCCTTTTGTGCTGTAACCTGCCACTCTGACCCTGTGTGCACTTCAGACACATGCACACTTTGTAGAAGTGTGTAGGGGGCAGTGGGTGTTGGGACTGGGCCTTTGAATACACAGGTTACGCCAAGACTCGCACACAACAAGCATAGAATAGTATGTGTAGGGCTGCACGATGTTGGAAATTAGAGCGATATTCTATATGAATGTTTAGTATTTCGATAATAATATTATTGCGATATTTTTGTCTTTCAATTGCAATCTGCATTGAAACGCAAGAGACAAATAACAAAAAATAAGCACAACATTAATGACAAATGCATAAATAGTATATATACTTTTTTGTTTCTTTGTTGAATGTTGATGTGTGTCGGTTTTGTGGTCTTTAATAAAAAAAAGAAAAAACAAATTAATTTAAAAATAATAATAATCGTGCATCTTTTTGAGATGGATATCGCATGTACCAATATCGCGATAATATTGTTTTGATATACTGTGCAGCCCTAGTATGTGCTTTGCTTGTGCTTGCCTTTTTTACTCCTCGCTGCTTGGCTAAACAAAAATATATAAGACATAACTGGGCACACACACACACAGTACACTACTAGGTTTAACCTTGATTTGGATTTAATTTAGTTCATCAAGACAGTGCTTAATAATCCTCACTAGGGCTGGGCGATATAAACGGTATGCGATAAAACATTTGCCAACTATGGACATTTTTGTTATACCGGCATATTGCGGTAGGTCATTATGTCATCATAGTGCACGGGGCCCAACGGAGTCCCTCCTCCAAGCTAGGTACTCCGTCTGGCCCTGGTGGGACTTGAGGTTAACCCGGCGCTGATTGGCTAAAGCTAGCGCAGACTCTGCCGCCAGGAGAAAGCACCAAAACAACCGGCATTAGCCCAGCAGCATTAGCCCAGCAGCATTAGCCCAGCAGCATTAGCCAGCAGCATTAGCCTAGCAGAATTAGCCTAGCAGCATTAGCCCAGGCATTAGCCCAGCAGCATTAGCCTAGCAGCATTAGCCCAGCAACATTAGCCCAGCAACATTAGCCCAGCAGCATTAGCCCAGCAGCATTAGCCCAGCAGCATTAGCCCAGCAGCATTAGCCCAGCAGCATTAGCCCAGCAGCATTAGCCTAGCAGCATTAGCCCAGCAGCATTAGCCCAGCAGCATTAGCCCAGCAGCATTAGCCTAGCAGCATTAGCCCAGCAGCATTAGCCCAGCAGCATTAGCCCAGCAGCATTAGCCCAGCAGCATTAGCCCAGCAGCATTAGCCTAGCAGCATTAGCCCAGCAGCATTAGCCCAGCAGCATTAGCCCAGCAGCATTAGCCCAGCAGCATTAGCCCAGCAGCATTAGCCTAGCAACATTAGCCAGCAGCATTAGCCCAGCAGCATTAGCCTAGCAGCATTAGCCCAGCAGCATTAGCCCAGCAGCATTAGCCCAGCAGCATTAGCCTAGCAGCATTAGCCCAGCAGCATTAGCCCAGCAGCATTAGCCCAGCAGCATTAGCCCAGCAGCATTAGCCCAGCAGCATTAGCCCAGCAGCATTAGCCTAGCAGCATTAGCCTAGCAGCATTAGCCCAGCAGCATTAGCCCAGCAGCATTAGCCCAGCAGCATTAGTCTTGGTAGATTTGCAGTGGACTGAGGCTGAGTTTACACGGAGACAATGTGGCAGTAAAACAGTGTAGTTGGATGTCGGTTTCTACCAACCGTTCACACGGAGACTGTTCCAGGTGAAAACGTAAGTGTTCAGATCCAGCCTCAGAAACGCTGCACAGCGGGGGCTCTTTCACACCCGCCTCCTGCTGCTCTGACCCCCGCCTCCTGCTGCTCTGACCCCCACCTCCTGCTGCTCTGACCCCCACCTCCTGCTGCTCTGACCCCCACCTCCTGCTGCTCTGACCCCCACCTCCTGCTGCTCTGACCCCCACCTCCTGCTGCTCTGACCCCGCCTCCTGCTGCTCTGACCCCCACCTCCTGCTGCTCTGACCCCCACCTCCTGCTGCTCTGACCCCCACCTCCTGCTGCTCTGACCCCCACCTCCTGCTGCTCTGACCCCCACCTCCTGCTGCTCTGACCCCCACCTCCTGCTGCTCTGACCCCACCTCCTGCTGCTCTGACCCCCGCCTCCTGCTGCTCTGACCCCCGCCTCCTGCTGCTCTGACCCCCACCTCCTGCTGCTCTGACCCCCGCCTCCTGCTGCTCTGACCCCCGCCTCCTGCTGCTCTGACCCCCACCTCCTGCTGCTCTGACCCCCGCCTCCTGCTGCTCTGACCCCCGCCTCCTGCTGCTCTGACCCCCACCTCCTGCTGCTCCTGCACGTACATTTGGACATGCGCAGTAGCGGAGAACAAACATAAACAACAATGGCGGCGGTCACACAAACTAGCTTCATGGGCTTCCAGCGCGGGACAGAGGATAATTCTACTCCTTCGTTCGTCCAAACGAGACCACGCAAAGCTCTAGGTTCAGTTTCCATGTTCACAGCTGCTGTTAAAATGCAGAATGATGTTGGTGCGTTCTGAGGGTCTGGCACAGGAAGTGAGTACACTGCAGAGAGGGGGGCTGGGCACGGGGCTGGGGGTCGTGTGAGTGTTGTAAAGTTTCTCTGCCCCCTACTGGCCGGGCGCTAGAACTACATCGTTTTTCAACCTCATGTGAACGCTGAGAAATTTGCATTAGGAGCCAGGTCGTTTCTGTTAATAGCCTGGAAACGTCTGCGCAGCGTCTCAGTATAAACAGGGCCTGATACTCCTTCCATTTCAATATAATTGCTTGCACAGTGCTCCTTGAGATGTTTAAAGCTTGGGAAATCTGTTTGTATCCAAATCCAGCTTTAAACTTCTCCACAACAGTATCTCGGACCTGCCTGGTGTGTTCCTTTGTCTTCATGGTTCTCTCTGTGCTTTAAACAGAACCCTGAGACTATCAAAGAGCAGGTGCATTTATACGGAGACTTGATTACACACAGGTGCATTCTATTTATCATCATCAGTCATTTAGGACAACATTGGATCATTCAAAGATCCTCACTGAACTTCTGGACTGAGTTTGCTGCACTGAAAGTAAAGGGGCCCAATAATATTGCACGCCCCACTTTTCAGTTTTTTATTTGTTAAAAAAGTTTAAATTGGACTTCCGGGTTGGGCGTGTGTCATGGCGGCAGCATAGAGAATCAGCTCTCCGACGAAAAATAGAAGACCCCCCTGAAAGTTGTATTTTTTCCGATTTTACTTTAACCAAGGCCAAGCAGTAGTGAAGGGGGGTTATTATGACAAAAGGGAGATCAAGACAAACAAAAACCAACATTGGAAAGCACGTCGAGGAAGCAGAAGAGCGACCTAAGCTAACGGCTACAACGTGCCCTGCGGAACCTGGGCTAGCAGCTGCATTAGCCGCGAGTAAGCTAACAGGGGAGCAGCCGCTGGAAACGATGGCTGATCTCCAAACTGTACTTCAGGAAATTAAGGATTTTCGAAGAGAGAATGCAGAATCTTTCAAGGAGCTAAAAGAGGACATTAAAAGCACGAACATCCGAGTTGAAGAGGCAGAAAGGCGCATTATGGAGTCGGAGGGGCGCATCCAGATGATTGAAGATGCTACTCTTGAGCTACTGGAGCTGCAAAAGCAAACCTTGTCCAGACTGACGGACCAAGAAAGCCGCTCCAGAAGAGACAATATCAGGATTCACGGGGTAAAAGAAGGTGCTGAAGAAGGGTCTCAGTCAATGATTGACTTTATTGTGACCCTGCTGAAAGAGAAGTTGGACCTGGCGCCGTCACTTGACCTCATTGTCGAAAGAGCCCACCGAGCCTTAGCCGCTCGACCACCGAATGAGGCCCCGCCAAGATCAATAGTGGTAAAGCTGCAAAGTTACAGAACCAAGGAAGCCATTATAACGGCAGCGTGGCAGAAAAAGGGCTTCATGTATGAGGGAAGGAAGATAATAATTGACCACGATTATGCACCGGAGATTTTGAAACAGCGGAAGCTATATACGGAGGCAAAGAGAGTGCTTAGGGAACGTAAAATACGCTTCCAGACGCCATTCCCAGCAAAACTTCGTGTCTTTTATGATGGGGAGACGCAAATGTACAACACAGCAGCGGAGGCGACTAAGGATATGGCCACAAGAGGATACCAGGTCTCAGTGGTGCCACCAGAAGAGGACAGGTTTGAGAAGATGAGACGCATCTGGAGTCGGGCTGAGGGAAGAGGACGTCAGGCGGACGCACGACCTGGATACATGCAAAAGCTCGACGTTTACAGAAGATCGGCTATGGAGGAGTGACGTAAACTCAGGAAGGTGAGAAAGAACTACTAGTAAAAAGACTCATTTTAATTCTCCATTTGATTATAAAACATGTCGGAACTGTTTTCTCTCGAGACTGCCATCAAGAGACATGTGTGTGTACTTTAGTACCGAGGGGGCCCTCTGGTGGTTTAGAGTCAGAGGTTTTTCCCCCGAGTCACAGTTGGACTCAATTAGGGTCAACGAAACGACCTCAGGTGTGGAAGCCGTGTTTTTTTTATTTGTTATTGTTTGTATGATTAAGTTCGATATCATTGTTTGTTTTTCTAGTAGCAGGGGGAATTATTATAGTAATCTCAAACTCTCATTGTCTGAATGCAAAACAACTTCATTAAGATCTACTCGTATAATGTGAATGGTATTTTAAGCCCATGTAAAAGAAGTAAAATTTTAAGTAAGTTAAAAAAGGAAGGAGTGGGAATTGCCTTTTTACAGGAAACCCATCTTACAGAAAAAGAACATGAAAAGCTAAAGAGAAATGGATATTCTCAGGTATATGCTGCTTCATATAAAACGGGTCACAGAAGAGGGGTGGCTATTTTAATATCAAGATAAATCCCCTTTCAAAAATTATCTGTGATAAGTGACAAGGAGGGAAGATACGTACTGGTTAAAGGGAGAATAGAGGGAACATTAATGATCTTATTGAATATATATGCACCACCAGGCTCAGACTGGTCTTTTTATAGACTAATATTTGATTTGATGACATCTGAAGGGGAGGGAATTATGATAGCGGGAGGGGACTTAAATCAAAGGTTAGATCCCCAAATGGATACTACATCAGTGGGGTCATTAAAAACGAAAGTAGCCAAAAACATTGGAGATTTGATGGGGGAACTTGCTATTATGGATGTTTGGAGAGATTTGCATCCTCTAACTAAGGACTTCACTTTTTATTCTTCTCCGCATAAAATGTATTCAAGAATTGATTATTTTTTTATGCATAACAAAGATAGGTACAGGGTGGAAAATTGTGAAATAGGGGTAATGGATCTCTCGGATCATTGTCCGGTGCACATGACCCTACTTTTGACACCTGAAAAAAAAAGAACACTCTGGCGGCTTAATGCCAATTTGCTGAGAGGAAACATTAAAGAGGAATTGAGAGTAGACATTGAGAGATTTTGGAGGAGAATGATAATGGTGAAGTGTCCCCACCCATACTATGGGATGCATGTAAGGCTGTATTAAGAGGAAAATTGATTGCCAAATCAGCATTCTTGAAAAAACAAAAGCAAAAGAGACTAGAAACACTAAAATTAGAATTGCAAAGATTTGAACAAGGGTTAGGGTTAGTTACAAAAGAAAAAGCAGAAATAAATGAAATTTACTCAGAAGAATTACAGAAAAAACTTATTTACAAAGCAAAGATACTATGAGATAGGGGGGAAATCAACAAAGTTGTTAGCTTACAAGTTGAAAAAGGAACAGGCAATAAATAACATTTATAGGATGAAAAATCCCAAGACTAAAGAAGTGAAATATAAAACTGAGGACATTCAAAAGTGTTTTGAATCATATTATACAAACTTGTATGCCAAATCAAATGTGGAAGATGCTAAAAAGATGGACACGTTTTTAGACAAATTGACATTGCCAATAGTAACAGATGAGCAGAATGAAACCTTGACGTCAGAGATTACAGAAAAAGAAATTAACTCTGCAATCTCAAAGTTGAAAACCAACAAGTCCCCAGGAGCAGACGGATATACGTCAGAATGGTACAAGATATATAGAGACATGCTGGTTCCAATTTTACAAAAAACATTCAATTGGGTGCTACAAAAAGGAGAGATGCCAGGCTCATGGCAGGAAGCCATTATATCAGTGATCCCAAAACAAGGAAAAGATGGGCTTGAATGTGCCAGTTACAGACCTATTAGTGTTTTAAAATCAAGATTATAGATTGTTTACAGCAATATTGGCCCGCCGTATGGAAAATATATTGCCAGATATTATCCAGTTAGACCAGGCAGGTTTCATAAAAGGGAGACAGACACAGGACAATATCAGAAGAACATTACATGTGATGCAGCATATACAGGACAGACGAATAGAAGCAGTAATAATGGGGATGGATGCTGAAAAAGCTTTTGATTCAGTTGGGTGGGAATTTCTATATAGGGTGTTAAAAAAAATTCAATTTCCAAAATACATTCATTAGGACTATACAAGCATTATACTCTGGTCCAACGGCAAGGATAAAGGTTAATGGGTCTTTATCAGAGAAGATTATATTGAATAGAGGTTGTAGGCAGGGCTGCTCGGCAAGCCCTCTGCTTTTTGCTATTTTTTTGGAACCCCTCAGTCAATTAATAAGGCAAAATGAATATATTAAGGGAATACAAATGGTGGGAGGGATGCAAAAAATCTCACTATTCGCAGATGATGTTTTAATATATGTGTCGGATCCCAATACATCTATACCAGCTCTTATGTCAGCATTTGCAGATTTTGGGAAACTGTCCGGCTATAAAATAAATGTACGCAAAACCCAAGTCCTAGCTTTAAATTATAACCCAAAAGATTATGTAAAGAATAGCTACAACATTGACTGGAACATGAAATCCATAAAATACTTGGGAGTAATTTTGACAAAAGATTTGAATAAGTTAAAAGAGGCTAATTATGATCCATTAATATCTAAAATAAAGGAGGATTTTGAGAGGTGGAGTTTAATCCCATTTCTGTCAATTGCTCAAAGAGTGGAGGTAATCAAAGTCAACATTCTACCAAGACTACTGTACTTGTTTCAGAATCTACCTGTGGAAATTTTAAAGAAAGAATTCAATGAATGGGATAAATTTATTTCAAGATATATTTGGCAGGGGAGGAGACCAAGAATAAAGTATAGGACAATGCAGCTAGCTAAGGGAAAGGGTGGGTTAGCCCTACCCTGTTTGAGGAGTTATTACCAAGCAGCACAAATTAAAAATTTTAATGAACGTTTTTAATCCTTCATATTTTTCTAAATGGAAAGACATAGACAAATCAAAAATACAGGGGATCCCAGTGCAAGCTTTAATTGGGGACAACAAATTATACAAACAAATCAAAGGGCAAATCAATCCTTGGTTAAATGTCGCATTGAAAGAATGGTTTGAAATGGTAACAAAAAATGATTTGAATGTCCCATGCAAGATGCTGAAATGGATTGGGTATGATACAGAGTTTGATCCCAATAAAGGAGATGAACAATTTAAAATATGGCAGGGACCAAAAATGTGGTGGGAATTGGTAAAAAATGGGGAATGCAAAAACTTCCAAGAGATTAAGGATCAGTTTGGGTTAAGAAATCAGGACTTTTTTCGATTTTTGCAATTAAGGCATTATGTATCACATGATATAAAAAGGGAAAATTTCAGAGTTGACTCGGAGATGATTAGCCTGTTTATCAAGGCCTATCAATCCAAGCTAAATGAAAAAATGATTACGTGCATCTATACTGAGATAGAAAACCTGAAAAATGAAGATACACAATATATAAAACGTAGATGGGAAATTGAAGCCAATATTCATTTGACACAGGAAGAATGGGATGAGACCAATGAGCAGGTGTGGAAGACAACATGCTCATTAATGTGGAGGGAACATGGCTGGAAAAACATAGTGAGATTTTTCCGAACTCCAGCTCAAACAAAATACACAGACACAAGCTGTTGGAGACAATGTGGAGAAAAAGTGGCAAATCATGTGCATATATTCTGGTCCTGTCCCTCAGTGCAGAGATACTGGAAAGATTTGAAGGCATGTATGGACACGGTTTTACGTACGGATTTGCCATTTACATTTGAATTGTTTTATTTGGGAAAACTTAATGTGAGACTTAAAAATTATTTGAATTTGAAGTTGTTTAGAATTATGCTGTTAGCTGGGAAAAAGGGTATCACGCGAAATTGGCTGAAGGTGAGGAGCCCATCCAAAGAAAATTGGTTAGAGGTGATGAAAGATATTTTTACAATGGAGAAGATGACCGCAAGTATAAGGCTGGAAAGTGAAAAATTTGAAGAACTATGGAAACATTGGCTTAAATTTGTGAGAACGATAAGACAAGATTTTATTTGAAAAGAGAATTTTAAATCCCCAAGTTTAGTCATGCTACTTTTGTGTGTTTGTGTTCTATTTTTTATTTTTATTTTTTTTGTTTATAAAAAATGGGACAAAGTGTCAATGTATAATGTGAAACACTGTAATGTACATGTCATGTCCACGAAAAATCAATAAACAATAAATGTAAAAAAAAAAATAAAAAATAAAGTTTAAATTATCCAATACATTTCGTTCCACTTCACGATTGTGTCCCACTTGTTGATTCTTGACAAAAAAATAAAATTTTTCAGGCTTTATGTTTGAAGCCTGAAATGTGGCGAAAAGTTGAAAGGTTCAAGGGGGCCGAATACTTTCGCAAGGCACTGTGTGTGTGTGTGTGTAAAATAGATATATAATATATATACATCAATAAATTACGTTCTAAGAACTGATAATGAAATTCCATGATTCCTGAGTAGATTGAAATAAGGACTAAAAAGTGCTCAACCCGATCCACCCAAAGGGTGTCCCTTATTTTTCAGTTCTCGTTGGCGCCACCCACCAACCACAGGATTTTCAGTTCAATCTGCATTTCAAAAGCATGGTGTCTCTTTAATATGGAATATATCATATGCTAAAAATGTATTAAATACTGGATGAAATACTGGTGATTTTGTTTGTGGAGACTGGACACACCTGATTTCAAACTAAAAAAAAATATATTAGGGCTGTCAAAATTATCGCGTTAACGCACGTTAATTAATTATTTTCATTAATGCAAAGGAAGGTTTCTCACCCATCATCTGTACTTCTTAGCAAGTTTTCCCGACGTTTCGTCCTCAACCTGGGGACTTCTTCAGGGAATGAATTCTCGGACCGCGCGTTGGAGATTTATAACCTATGGGTGTGGTAAGCCACACCCTAATCCTGATACTAACTCATAAACAATCTAAGGTCTGATGTAGAAGGGAGCAGGTCTAACGACCCTGCTGAGGCTAACGACCCTAACTCCTTAGCATGTCACAGACCTATTGTCTGCTGGGATGCTCAAGTGGAGTGCAGGTCTAACCCCTCCTAACTCCTTAGCATGTCACTGACCTATTGTCTGCTGGGATGCTCAAGTGGAGTGCAGG
This sequence comes from Knipowitschia caucasica, assembly GCA_964034765.1. Classification (NCBI taxonomy): domain Eukaryota; kingdom Metazoa; phylum Chordata; class Actinopteri; order Gobiiformes; family Gobiidae; genus Knipowitschia; species Knipowitschia caucasica. The sequence continues at coordinate 196,955 of OZ035832.1, forward strand.
TCTCACCCTCCTAACTCATTAGCATGTCACTGACCTATTGTCTGCTGGGATGCTCAAGTGGAGTGCAGGTCTCACCCCTCCTAACTCATTAGCATGTCACTGACCTATTGTCTGCTGGGATGCTCAAGTGGAGTGCAGGTTTCACCCCTCCTAACTCATTAGCATGTCACTGACCTATTGTCTGCTGGGATGCTCAAGTGGAGTGCAGGTCTCACCCCTCCTAACTCATTAGCATGTCACTGACCTATTGTCTGCTGGGATGCTCAAGTGGAGTGCAGGTCTCACCCCTCCTAACTCATTAGCATGTCACTGACCTATTGTCTGCTGGGATGCTCAAGTGGAGTGCAGGTCTCACCCCTCCTAACTCATTAGCATGTCACTGACCTATTGTCTGCTGGGATGCTCAAGTGGAGTGCAGGTCTCACCCCTCCTAACTCATTAGCATGTCACTGACCTATTGTCTGCTGGGATGCTCAAGTGGAGTGCAGGTCTCACCCCTCCTAACTCATTAGCATGTCACTGACCTATTGTCTGCTGGGATGCTCCAGTGGAGTGCAGGTTTCACCCCTCCTAACTCATTAGCATGTCACTGACCTATTGTCTGCTGGGATGCTCAAGTGGAGTGCAGGTCTCACCCCTCCTAACTCATTAGCATGTCACTGACCTATTGTCTGCTGGGATGCTCAAGTGGAGTGCAGGTCTCACCCCTCCTAACTCATTAGCATGTCACTGACCTATTGTCTGCTGGGATGCTCAAGTGGAGTGCAGGTCTCACCCTCCTAACTCATTAGCATGTCACAGACCTATTGTCTGCTGGGATGCTCAAGTGGAGTGCAGGTTTCACCCCTCCTAACTCATTAGCATGTCACTGACCTTGTCCCAAGTTAGGGCGTTGTTTTTAGGATGTCGTCATAGATGCGAGGCAAAACAAATCTTAACCCTCCTCCTCTGTTAAGAGAAGGTTTTTGTTTCCTCACAAAAATGGCTTCTTTCACCCCTCTCTCAAACCAATTCTTCTCCCGAGCCAGAATTTTAACCTCTGTGTCATCCACCGTGTGGTTGGAGGCCTTGAGGTGGAGATGAACAGCCGACTGTGGCCCACTAGAGTTTTCTCTACGATGTTGGTAAAGTCGTTTCTGTAGAGTTTGTTTGGTTTCTCCAATATAGTGGTCAGTGCACTCCTCTTCACTACATTTAATTGAATACACCACATTGCTCTGTTTGTGTCTGGGTGTTTTGTCTTTGGGATGCACTAATTTCTGTCTTAACGTGTTGAAAGGTTTGAAATACACAGGGATTTTGTGTTGCCTAAAGATTCTTTGTAGTTTCTCTGAAACTCCCGCCACATACGGTAAGGACACGCCTCTCCTCCTACTTTCTTCTGTCTGTTGGACTGTGTCTCTGGCCTTTCTCGTCCTTTGGGCTTTAGTAAAAGACCACTTGGGGTAGCCACATCTGGAAAGTGCTCTCTGAACATGTTTGGTTTCTCTGTTCTTTCCCTCCGAGCTTGTGGGGACCTGGTGGGCTCGGTGTTGAAGCGTTCTAATGACCCCGAGTTTGTGTTGTAGCGGATGATTCGAATCAAAGGCCAGGTACTGGTCAGTGTGAGTGGACTTTCTGAAGACCTCAGTCTCTAATTGTCCGTTCTCCAGTAGGATGACCTTACAATCTAGAAAGGCCAGTTCACTCTCCTTAGCATCCTCGCGAGTGAAATTTATAAAAGGGTCCACCGAATTAATGTGTTCTGAAAATGGTTCCACTTCCTGTTTCTTTAACTTAACCCATGTATCGTCTACATATCGAAACCAATGGCTTGGCGCTGTCCCTTGGTAAGAGCCCAGGGCTTGTTCCTCCAGTTTCTCCATATACAGATTGGCCACTATAGGAGAGACTGGGGAGCCCATCGCACAGCCATGAATCTGTCTAAAGAAGGTGCCTCTAAATTGGAAATACGTGGTGTTAAGACACATTTCAAGTATTTCACAGATGTGGTCAGCTGTTAGTTTTGTTCTCTCCCCTAGTGTGGCGTCTTTCTGTAGGCTTTCTCTTACAGCCTCCACCGCCTCTGTAATAGGGACCGACGTAAAAAGCGATGTCACATCAAACGAGACCATTGTCTCATCTGTGTCAAACTGGAGCTGTTTGATTTTATTTACAAATTCTTTAGTGTTTTCTATGTGATGGTGGGTGTTACCCACCAAAGGAGCCAGAATGGTTTTGAGGTGTTTAGCCAGGTTGTAGGTGATAGAGTCTATGCTACATACAATAGGCCCAAGTGGAAAGTTTGGTTTGTGTATTTTTGGGAGGCCATAAATACTGGGGATGGTGTCTCCTGGGTAAAGTTTGTAATATAGTGGTTTTTCAATAATGCCCTCTTTCATTAAGTTCTGAAGGAAGTCTATAATCTTTTTCCTAAACCCACTGGTAGGGTCCCTCTTCAATGGCTGGTACGTGTTGGTGTCCAAGAGTAACTGATTAACTTTGGCCTCATAGTCTGAGGTGTTGAGGATAACTGTGCATCTGCCTTTGTCAGCTGGTAAAATAGTTATACTCTCATCCTTTTGTAATGCCAATAATGCTTTTTGCTCATCTAATGAGACATTGGATTGTGGGGGCTTCGTGTGGTAAGCCACACCCTAATCCTGATACTAACTCGTAAACAATCTCAGGTCTGCTTGATGTAGGGCTAACGACCCTAACATGCTAAGGAGTTAGGGTCGTTAGCCTCAGCAGGGTCGTTAGACCTGCTCCCTTCTACATCAAGCAGACCTGAGATTGTTTACGAGTTAGTATCAGGATTAGGGCGTGGCTAACCACACCCATAGGTTATAAATCTCCAACGCGCGGTCCGAGAATTCATTCCCTGAAGAAGTCCCCAGGTTGAGGACGAAACGTCGGGAAAACTTGCTAAGAAGTACAGATGATGGGTGAGAAACCTTCCTTTGCTTTGACTAATCCCTGTACGACTGAGGGCTTACACAAACATATTTTCATTAATCGCGTTAAAAAAATTAACGCATTTGACGCATGCCCATGCGTCCCATAATGCGTTATGGGACGCATGGGCATACAAATGGTGGGTTTAGCAGTTATAACTCACTGCTAAACATGATTTTTCTAGCGGTCCTTGGCTCTAGATCACATCTACACACACACAAACACACACACACACACACAGCACTTGTGTCTAAACATCAGCAGGAGGAGCAGCAGGTTTTACAGGGATTCTGGATCGTTTTTTTTTCTTTCATAAAGTCTTGCGTCTGGCCAAACCAGCAACAGAGACCATGAAGACAAACACATGCATGTGATTTGTGTTGCTCTACATCAGTCCTCTGGCCCGTACTGTCCTCTACACTGCTCCATAGACTACACAGGGACAGCATCAGAAGGACCTGCGCACACGGTCAGTGTAGATACTCCAAAAAAATGTTACGCGCAGAGAGCGCGCAGTAAACGCGTACGCGCTGTTTACGCCTACTGTGTAAATTCCCCGATTATGCCGCGGACACATGTGTGTGTAAGATGGGGACAGAGCAGGTCTCTGGGAATTCAAGTTTTGAAAGAACACACGCGTGACCGCGGGGCACTTGTTGTTTCCTGTATGAACTCTGCATGATGAGCTGCGGGCGCCACAGCGCTCTGGACCGTTCCCACTTCCAGCGGCTGTGATGACGGTGAACGGCGCTGCGTAATGGGATCATATCCAAGACCACGCACAGAACTATTACAGAACTATTCTCTAGTGTGCGTACGTGTCTTTGTGTAACCGATGCACACAATATGTACAGCGCTGAAGCTGGACTGCGGAGCCTCAGTCTCCTCCGTGTCTTCTCCCGAAGCGCACTCGCTAAATTAAAGCTGAGGTACCTAATTTTCCTTTCGACCATCAGTTCATGTTAGTTGTGCCAAAAAATGTAATGGTGTGAGCAAATCAAACAGATTTAATGACATTCTGCTTCAGACTGTTTTGAAATGTCCCTCATCTGTAACAAACAATGGTTTTGGTCTGAGTCTAAACAGAAAGACAAAATGTTAATAATGTTAATTCCATTTTATATGGATTTATTGTTATAACAAACAAATACAGTTCATATGTTCACTAAGCTGTCATTTATCTTTCCATTCAAACAACAATTTACAGAAAAATATGGCATAATTTTGCCAATTGTTTGAAATGTGATTAATTACGATGAATTCATTTTTAAGCTGTAATTAACTCGATTAAAAAAATTAATCGTTTGACAGCCCTAATATATATATATATAAGATTCTAATATATAAATAAGTAACAATGTTGACTATTTCATTCAAGAACCTGCAGCTAGACCTATATTGAAATTCACACACCAAATTATACTGCAATATATACCGTCTACCGTCTGTGTCCCAAATTATACCGCAATATTAATTTTAGGCCATATCGCCCACCCCTAGCCCTCACCTAACCTAGTACTCTTCCATTTATACCTATTTAGTGTAATTCTTTGATCTTCAATTTCTTGGAACTTTTTTCCTTTACTAGCGTCTCACTGTCGGCTTCTGTAGCATCTTTGTTCGTATGGACTTGCGGAGAACAGGCTTGGAAGTTGCCCCGGAGCGCACCTACGCTACTTCCAGCATCAACTACAGCTTCTGCTAATTACGCCTCCCCTGGATGTATTTATACTGCCTTCCCAGGATCGCATAATTGTAAAATTAATTGCAGCTTTTAAACGCTGTAAATGTCTCCAATGTAAGATCAATAAAGTTTATCTTATCAGGACACTCAAAGACGCTTCACATGTCATTATTCATTCACTCCATACACAGTGGTGATAAACTACTACTGTAGCCACAGCTGCCCTGGGACACACTGACAGAAGCGAGGCAACCAGTCTGTGCCATCGGCCCCTCTGACCACCACCAACCATTCTCACACACACACTAGACTCATTCTAGGCGGATGAAGTGTCTTGCCTAAGGACACAACAGTTTTGCACTTTACAGCCGCAGCCGCCCCACTGTCGGGCGGCACGGTGGCTGAGTGGTTAGCACTCTCGCCTCTCAGCAAGAACGTCCTGGGTTCGAATCCCGGCCGGACCAGGGCCTTTCTGAGTGGAGTTTGCATGTTCTCCCCGTGTCTGCGTAGGTTTCCTCCGGGTACTCCGGTTTCCCCTACCACTAAAAATATGTACAATAGGTCTGGCATGCGCCTCCTGTTTGGCGACCCTGCTCCCATCTCTGTGTGGAGTGAGAGGACAAGTGCCCAAAAAATAACAATTGTAAACCGCTTTGTGACTCTGGTCTGTGAAAGGCGGTATATAAATAAAGCTTACTTACTTACTTACTTACTTACTTACTTACTGTGGCACCTGGCGTTACCAGGTCTCCTATCACAGCACTAACCAGGCCCTGCCCAGCTTCAGAGGTCAGTGGGAAATGTACACTTTTTACAAAGTCGCTTTGTTTGTTTTACCAACAGAGCTAAAAATTGCTCCACATCATCTGAACATGTCTAGCACCATACGCTCCAGAATTGTGATCAGTTGAATGGTGTGAGTGCGACAAACTCACATTTTTAGGTTATTTATAAAAAGATGCATGAAAGTTTCCATGTTTTTTAGAAGGAGACACACTCACTGATCATAAATATGCTCCTGTTTGCACAGACATAGTTTGATTTGCAGTGTTGTGCCACACCCAGGTCTAGGTCACCTCAGTGTGAAAAAATATGGAATTTGAAGTGTTAGCGTCCCTAAAGTTACATCGGAAGACATTTTGTTTTTTTAGCCAAAAAGTTAGTATGATCCATGACTTATTTTTCACCCTATTGCTATGGCGATGACAAACACTGCCCATTCGGTGTCATGAAACATGAAATTGTACTATTAGCGCTCCCTAGAGAGTTTGAGAGTAAAAGATTTTTTTTAAACCCAGCATAGGGCAAACAGAATTGTAGCATCTAAAGTTAGCGTTTGATGCTCTATGAAGTTCATCTCAGAGATGCACGAACGTTCCCATGACACACGCTCACATGTGATATTCATTGCAATGAATACTTTCAATATCAGTGTTTCTGCCATAGGGCACTGTCCGGTTTCCGAAATGTGCTAAAAATAGCTTCGATGACTGCGCATGTTTGGGAAAAACTCTGTCCGACTCCGTTGAGTTCTACTGTGTTCTCCACATACGTGTGTATTTATTTGGGCTAAATCATTGAAACATGGTGACAACAAAACACTGCAGTTATGGTGCTTGTCGGAGCGATTTCAGATACTCTGAAAAGGACTATATGAAAGTAACATTCAACCCGTTCGTTAAACCACAACATGGGACCAGACCAGGACCAGACCAGGACAAGTGCAGGAGGTGGGTGCTTGTGGTCGGCAGAATTTCTCTCATGAAAATGTTAAAAAGGACTCATATTTGTTCAAAACACTTCGTCTGTGAAGCTGGACCAACTGTGGAGCCTCTAGATCCAGTCCTAGCTACGTTTAGCTTGGACTGGACCTGGACCGTCTGGACCGCTGTATCAGGTCCGTCTGAGCTCTTCTGAATGTAGTTAGCACAAACATTCTCTTTATACCATTTACCCCATCAATCCATATTAGTATTGTTTGTCCTAATCCAGAAAGTTCAGTACAATTCTCACACCTGAAGAAAGATGAGGGATTTTTTCAACTTCGTGACTTTCGGAAAATAAGTTCAGACAAAGAGCGTCGGGGTCCGCTTATAATACGGCTTTGTACCAACTGAACACACAAAATAAACTTCAGTCACTTTTATTAATGCCCAAAGGTTTATTTAATGAGTGCAAAGAAAATAGTTCAAAGGTTTTCCCGTGGCAGGCGAGTAACAGTGAGGCTGGTTAACCTACTTTAAAAAAATCGATTGCTTTAGTTGCATTAGTTGTAGTTAGCATTGCATTAGTTGACGTCGCCCGGCATGGCGCAGCCGGGGCCCCACCCTGGAGCCAGGCCTGGGCTCGGGGCTCGTATGCGTATGTGGCCGGGCCTTAGCCCACGGGGCCCGGCCGGGCTCAGCCCGAAGGGATGACGTGGGCAGTCCCTCTTGTGGGCCCACCACCTGCAGAGGGGTCCGTGGTGGCGCGGTGCTGAGAGGACTGGGCTGCAGTCGAAGGCGGAGACCTCGGCGACCCAGTCCGCACACACAACATCTGGCTCTTGGGATGTGGAACATCACCTCACTGGGGGGGAAAGAGCCCGAGCTTGTGGGGGAGGTTGAGCGATACCGACTAGAGATAGTCGGCCTCACCTCCACACACAGCTTGGGCTCTGGAACCCAACTCCTTGAGAGGGGTTGGACGCTCCACTTTTCTGAAGTTTCCCGCGGGGAGAGGCGGCGAGCTGGGGTGGCCATTCTCATTGCCCCCCATCTCAGCCGCCACGTGTTGGAGTTCTCCCCGGTGAATGAGAGGGTCGCGTCCCTCCGCCTCCGGGTGGGGGACAAGTCTCTCACTGTTGTGACGGCCTACGGGCCTAACAGCAGTGCAGAGTACCCGGCCTTCTTGGAGTCCTTGGGAGGGGTACTGGACAGTGCACCAACCGGGGACTCCGTTATTCTCCTGGGGGACTTCAACGCCCATGTGGGAAACGCCAGAGACACTTGGAGAGGGGTGATCGGGAAGAACGGCCCCCCTGATCTGAACCCGAGCTGTTTTCAGTTGTTGGACTTCTGTGCCAGTCACGGCCTGTCCATCACGAACACCATGTTCGAGCACAAGGGTGTCCACCAGTGCACGTGGCACCAGGACACCCTAGGCCGGAGGTTGATGATCGACTTTGTTGTCGTATCATCTGACCTTCGACCGCGTGTCTCGGACACTCGGGTAAAGAGAGGGGCGGAGCTGTCAACAGATCATCACCTGGTCGAGAGTTGGATCCGCTGGCAGGGGAAGAAGCCGGTCAGACCTGGCAGACCCAAGCGTATAGTGAGGGTCTGCTGGGAACGTCTCGCTGAGCCCCCTGTCAGACGGACTTTCAACTCACACCTCCGGGAGAGTTTCTCCCAGGTCCCGGCGGAGGAGGGGGACATGGAGTCCGAGTGAACCATGTTCTCTGCCTCAAATCGCCGATGCGGCGGCTCGTAGCTGTGGTCGCAAGGTCTCTGGTGCAACCCGGCGGCAACCCCCGAACCCGGTGGTGGACACCGGCAGTAAGGGATGCTGTCAGGCTGAAGAAGGAGTCCTATCGAGCCATGATGGTTCGGGGGACTCCTGAGGCAGCTGTCCAGTACCGGCAGGCCAAGCGTGCCGCGGCCCGGGCTGTTGCAGAGGCAAAAACCCGGGACTGGGAGGAGTTCGGAGAGTCCATGGAGCATGACTATCGGTCGGCCTCGAAGAGATTCTGGCAAACCATCCGGCGCCTCAGGAGGGGGAAGCAGTTCTTTGCCAACACCATGTACGGTGCGGGTGGAGAGCTGCTGACCTCGACTGGGGATATTGTCGGACGGTGGAAGGAATACTTTGAGGTTCTCCTCAATCCCCCGTCACGTCCTCTGTTACAGAGGCAGAGGCTGAGGATGTTGGGGCAGATACATCCATCTCCCTGGCTGAGGTCACCAAGGTGGTTGGCAGCCTCCATGGTGGCAAGGCTCCGGGTGTGGATGAGATCCGCCCTGATTATCTAAAGTCTCTGGATGTTGTAGGACTGTCTTGGCTGACACGTCTCTGCAACATCGCGTGGCGATCGGGGGCAGTGCCAATGGAGTGGCAGACCGGGGTGGTGGTCCCTCTCTACAAGAAGGGGGACCGGAGGGTGTGTTCCAATTATCGTGGGATCACACTCCTCAGCCTCCCCGGTAAGGTCTACTCCAAGGTACTGGAGAGGAGGCTACGGCCGATGGTCGAATCTCGGATCCAGGAGGAGCAGTGTGGTTTTTGTCCCGGTCGCGGAACACTGGACCAGCTCTATACTCTCCATCGAATACTCGAGGGTTCATGGGAGTTCACCCAACCTGTCCACATGTGCTTTGTGGATTTGGAGAAGGCGTTCGACTGTGTCCCCCGGGGTGTCCTTTGGGGGGTTCTCCGGGAGTACGGGGTCCGGGGTCCTCTGCTGAGGGCCGTCCGATCCCTGTATGACCGGAGTCAGAGCTGTGTTCGCATCAGCAGTAAGTCAGACCTGTTCCCGGTGAATGTTGGCCTCCGACAGGGCTGCCCTTTGTCACCGGTTCTGTTCACTGTATTTATGGACAGAATTTCTAGGCGCAGCCAGGGGCCGGAGGGGGTCCAGTTCGGGGACCACAGGATTTCATCTCTGCTGTTTGCGGACGATGTTGTCCTGTTGGCTCCAACGAACCAGGACCTGCAACATGCACTGGGGCGGTTTGCAGCCGAGTGTGAAGCGGCTGGGTTGAGAATCAGCACCTCCAAATCTGAGGCCATGGTGCTCGACCGGAAAAAGGTGCCTTGCCCTCTACAGGTGGGTGGAGAGGTCCTTCCTCGGGTGGAGGAGTTCAAGTATCTCGGGGTCTTGTTCACGAGTGAGGGAAGGATGGAGCGTGAGATTGACAGGTGGATCGGTGCAGCGTGCGCAGTGATGCGGTCTCTGTATCGGACCGTAGTGGTAAAGAGGGAGCAGCGTCTGCAGTCAGAGCTATATTGGACCGTTGTGGTAAAGAGGGAGCTGAGCCGAAAAGCAAAGCTCTCGATTTACCGGTCAATCTTCGTTCCCTCCCTCACCTATGGTCATGAGCTTTGGGTAATTACCGAAAGAACGAGATCGCGGATACAAGCGGTCGAAATGAGCTTCCTCCGCAGAGTGGCTGGGCGCTCCCTTAGAGATAGGGTGAGGAGCTCGGTCACACGGGAGGAGCTCGGAGTAGAGCCGCTGCTTCTCCACGTCGAGAGGAACCAGTTGAGGTGGCTCGGGCATCTGTTCCGGATGCCTCCTGGACGCCTCCCTGGGGAGGTGCTCCGGGAACGTCCCACCGGGAGGAGGCCCCGCGGAAGACCTAGGACACGCTGGAGGGACTATGTCTCTCTCTGGCCTGGGAACGCCTTGGGGTCCCCCCGGACGAGCTGGAGGAAGTGTGTGTGGATAGGGAAGTCTGGGCGTCTCTGCTTAGACTGCTGCCCCCGCGACCCGGCAACGTATAAAGCGGAAGAAGATGGATGGATGGATGGATGGATAGTTGCATTAAAAAGTATTTTTGTCATGAAAACCTGAACAGATAGTTCTGAAAACCTCTGTGCACGTGTGTTACGACTGTGTGTATAATATATTCTCCCATTAACATTTACATGTGTCGATTGTCATTAGTGTTTACTGAGTGTTGCTCTGATAGTTTCTCTCAGAGACAGTGGTGTAGCCCGTGTGACCCATGGATCTATTATAATATCAGCTGACTGTAACTAACTAATGATCAAACTAATTACAAAGTGGACAGTGCAAAAACAACTTGATAAATGAAGTTAATCACAGCAAAATAAACAAAGACGGCGCTAGCATTGAATTTAACTGACAGGATAATGTTAGCATAATCCTCACCATTACCTTTTCCAATCCAATCCAACTTTATTTATAAAGCACTTTAAAGACAACAGCGTCGACCAAAGTGCTGAACACAACAATGAGGATTACATTAATAAAACAGTAAAAACAAAAGTACAAAACATTCCAAAGTCGAACTTCTCAGCCAAGGAAAAAAGGTGTGTTTTAAGAGAGGATTTAAAAGGAACAAGAGACTCTGTCTGTCTGAGGTGCAGGGGCAGTGCGTTCCACAGTTTAGGACCAGCAACAGCGAAAGAACGGTCGCCTCTGGTTTTTCTTTTTGTTTTGGGAACAACCAGCAAAGACAGATCTGCTGACCTCAGGGAGCGTGCAGGGGTATAGGGCTGCAACAGGTCAGACAGATACTGAGGAGCAAGACCATGAAGACATTTAAAAACAAATAAAATTATCTTAAACTCAACACGATATGAAATAGGGAGCCAGTGCAGTGACCTCAAAACAGGTGTAATGTGCTCTCGCCTTTTGGTGCCAGTTAAAAGGCGAGCAGCAGCATTTTGTACAAGTTGAAGTCGAGCGAGAGACGACTGATTGAGTCCAAAATAAAGTGCATTACAATAGTCTAAACGATTTGTGATAAAAGCATGAATTAAGATCTCAAATAAATTCTGAGGAACAAATGGTTTTGCTTTGGACAGTTGCCTGAGCTGATAAAAGCTGGACTTTACAACAGATCTGATCTGAACGTCAAGCTTCAGAGCACTGTCCAGCTTCACACCGAGGTTTGTCACAGTTGGTTTTAAGTATTCTTCTAAAGGACCCAAATCCACAAAAGAGGAGGGGGCATCTTTTGGGCCGAGCAGCAAGACCTCAGTCTTTTTGTCATTTAAATGTAGAAAATTTAGTGACAGCCATTCATGAACTTCCTCAATACACTTCACTTTTTATCAACTCAAACTTTCTACCAGTTACAGACCACGACATTCAAGCCAACGTTATAACTGGTCTACACTATGGTCCCTGATGGTTTGATGGTGGAATTTTGCCCCTGGTATTTCATTTTTGTCTAAAGTGACAAGTGGTATTTGATTTATTTGGGCAGTGTTTGTCCGAAACATGTGGGCGGGAGTTGACAGGCGGCGGGGGCGTGTCTTAGTGACGTCATTCAGATAGTTCGCTATTGGGAGATGGGGCAAGGACCGTTAGACAGCGCTTGCGGCTTTAATTTGTATTGTTCTTGTTTCAGACTGAGACGCTACACACTCACCATTGTGGCTCAAAGCTGGCCGGAGCTTTGATGAGCCACAGCTCTGAGCTGCTGTGAGCCTTCAGCGTGGAGCTGCAGGGCTTATAGGAGAAGGACACAAAGTCTGCAGGACACTGGAACTTGGTGCTCTGGCTGGTCCTAGTGCTCTCTGAATCTGAAACACAAACAGATAGAATAGACAGTTTAACTTCATTCAGAAAAAGCAGGAAGAAAAGCAGAGTCAGAAGCGACAACATTCTGGGGGATGCAGACAGACCCTTCTCGACCTATCGAGACATGGCAGACCGTACGCACAGTAAGTGACAACCAACAACATGTTTTATTTATTTTTGGTCCGTCACACAAGTTACAGTGTATTAATGAATAAATGCACATCACCCTGATTACAAATGTTTTTTTAAGAAGTGAACTAATACATTGCGGAGAAAGCTATTCGTATGGGTTTATTCTGAGAGTCCATGTGCCATCAACATGTCGTTAGGCACATAGCATAATTGCCGAAGTCATTTTACATCGTTAAAATGGCATTAAGAGGAAAAACATAACTTTTTACATGTTTTCCAAGAACAGTGGAAGTTTTGTTAGGCAATTATGCAGTTACAGAATATAGTGAAGTATACAGTCACTGACCATAGTTATTGGATGATGTTACAAGACATGTGTTTTTGAGTGTTCACAAATGTATGTTTATGTCTGCTTTCAGTTACATCCTACGATTGTCAGTGTCATCTCTTGCTTTCGCCAAATGCTTCGAGTCTCTGTACCCACTGCCTCTACCGCGCCGCACATGCTATTCCTTGCACAACTATTGACACGGCATTGAAAAACAATCTATAGATCCATGGACGCTACCGCATGGTGCGGTTGTTGTATTTGCATTTCCCAGAATGTATTGCGGTTCCTGACCGGCTATGATAGGTCGAGAAGCCTCTGCCTACATCCCCCAGAATGCCGCGCACTTCTGACTCAGCTTTACTTCCTGTATTTTCTTCCTGTTTTTTCTAACGGAGTGAAGTTGAACTATTGAACATTCTATCGACCTCGTTTTTCATTGATATCGAACACGAGTCTATCGCGACATATCGTTATATCGCCCTATTTTCAGCCATATCGCCTGAAATAAGACAACCAATTATCCCAATTGCGGCACGGTGGCTGAGTGGATAGCACTCTCGCCTCTCAGCAAGAAGGTCCTGGGTTCGAATCCTGGTCGGACAAGGGCCTTTCTGAGTGGAGTTTGCATGTTCTCCCCGTGTCTCCGTAGGTTTCCTCCGGGTAAAATATGTACAATAGGTCTGGCATGCGCCTCCTGTACTGGCGACCCCATCTCTGTGTGGAGTGAGAGACTAATGCCCAAAAATAACAATTGTAAACCACTTTGTGACTCTGGTCTGTGAAAGGCGGTATATAAAAACATTACTTACTTACTTACTTACAAACCAATAATCTCCGTATTCCTCTTGCAGATACAGTGCAACCGGAAAGTATTCACAGCGCTTCACTTTTTCATTCATTTTTTTATGTTACAGCCTTATTTTTTTTTTAAACCTCACAATTCTACACACAACACCCCATAATGACAACATGAAAAAAGGTTGAGATTCTTGCAAATGTATTTAAAATACAAAAACTAAGAAAGCCCATGTACATAAGTATTCACAGCCTTTGCTTAATACTTTGTTGATGCACCTTTGGAGCAATTACATCCTCAAGTCTTTTTGAATATGATGCCACAAGCTTGGCACACCTGTCTTTGGGCAGTTTTGGCCCATTCCTCTTTGCAGCACCTCTCAAGCTCCATCCAGTTGGACGGGGAGTGTCGGTGCACAGCCATTTTCAGATCTCTCCAGAGATGTTCAGTTGGATTCAAGTCTGGGCTCTGGGCCACTCAAGGACATTCACAGAGTTTTCCTGAAGCCACTTCTTAGGGTCGTTGTCCTGCTGAAAGATGAACTGTCGCCCCAGTCTGAGGTCAAGAGCGCTCTGGAGCAGCTTTTCATCCAGGATGTCTCTGTACATTGCTGCATTCATCTTTCCCTCTATCTTGACTTGTCTCCCAGTTCCTGCCGCTGAAAAACATCCCCACAGCATGATGCTACCACCCCCATGCTTCACTGTAGGGATGGTATTGGCTCGGTGATGAGCAATGCCTGGTTTCCTCCAAACATGATGCCTGGCATTCACACCAAAGACTTCAATCTTTATCTCATCAGACCAGAGAATGTTTTTACTGGCCGGCCAGCTCTAGGAAGAGTCCCGGTGGTTCCAAACGTCTTACATTTACTGATGATGGAGGCCACTGTGCTCATTGGGACCTTATATATACACAGGTGTGTGCCTTTCTGTGGGACCTTATATATACACAGGTGTGTGCTGTGGGACCTTATACAGTATATACAGGTGTGTGCCTTTCTGTGGGACCTTATATATACAGGTGTGTGCCTTTCTGTGGGACCTTATATACAGTGCCTTGCGAAAGTATTCGGCCCCCTTGAACCTTTCAACTTTTTGCCACATTTCAGGCTTCAAACAAAGATATACAATTTTATTTTTTTGTCATGAATCAACAACAAGTGGGACACAATCGTGAAGTGGAACGAAATTTATTGGATAATTTAAACTTTAACAAATAAAACTGAAAAGTGGGGCGTGCAATATTATTGGGCCCCTTTACTTTCAGTGCAGCAAACTCAGTCCAGAAGTTCAGTGAGGATCTTTGAATGATCCAATGTTGTCCTAAATGACTGATGATGATAAATAGAATGCTCCTGTGTGTAATCAAGTCTCCGTATAAATGCACCTGCTCTTTGATAGTCTCAGGGTTCTGTTTAAAGCACAGAGGAGAACCATGAAGACAAAGGAACACACCAGGCAGGTCCGAGATACTGTTGGGGAGAAGTTTAAAGCCGGATTTGGATACAAAAAGATTTCCCAAGCTTTAAACATCTCAAGGAGCACTGTGCAAGCAATTATATTGAAATGGAAGGAGTATCAGACCACTGCAAATCTACCAAGACCCGGCCGTCCCTCCAAACTTTCATCTCAAACAAGGAGAAGACTGATCAGAGATGCAGCCAAGAGGCCCATGATCACTCTGGAGGAACTGCAGATAACTACAGCTGAGGTGGGAGAGTCTGTCCATAGGACAACAATCAGTCGTGCACTGCACAAATCTGGCCTTTATGGAAGAGTGGCAAGAAGAAAGCCATTTCTCAAAGATATCCATAAAAAGTCTGGTTTAAAGTTTGCCACAAGCCACCTGGGAGACACAAACATGTGGAAGAAGGTGCTCTGGTCAGATGAAACCAAAATCGAACTTTTTGGCCACAATGCAAAACGATATGTTTGGCGTAAAAGCAACACAGCTCCTCACCCTGAACACACCATCCCCACTGTCAAACATGGTGGTGGCAGCATCATGCTTTGGGCCTGCTTTTCTTCAGCAGGGACAGGGAAGATGGCTAAAATTGATGGGAAGATGGATGGAGCCAAATACAGGACCATTCTGGAAGAAAACCTGTTGGAGTCTAGCAAAAGACCTGAGACTGGGACGGAGATTTAATCTTCCAACAGGACAATGATCCAAAACATAAAGCCAAATCTACAATGGAATGGTTCACAAATAGACGTATCAGGTGTTAGAATGGCCAAGTCAAAGTCCAGACCTGAATCCAATCGAGAATCTGTGGAAAGAGCTGAAACTGCTGTTCACAAACGCTCTCCATCCAACCTCACTGAGCTCCAGCTGTTTTGCAAGGAAGAATGGGCAAGAATTCCAGTCTCTCTACGTGCAAAACTGATAGAGACATACCCCAAGCGATCTTGCAGCTGTAATTGCAGAGCAAAAGGTTGGCGCTACAAAGTATTAGCGCAAGGGGGCCGAAATAATATTGCACGCCCCACTTTTCAGTTTTTTTTTTGTTAAAAAAGGTTTTAAATTATCCAATATATTCGTTCCACTTCACGATTGTGTCCCACTTGTTGTTGATTCTTGACAAATTAAAAAATGTTATATCTTTGTTTGAAGCCTGAAATGTGGCGAAATGTTGAAAGGTTCAAGGGGGCCGAATACTTTCGCAAGGCACTGTATACAGGTGCCTTTCCAAACCAAGTCCAATCAACTAAATGTACCACAGACTCCAATGAAGCACTAGAAGCATCTCAGGATGATCCGTGGAAACAGGATCCACCTGAGCTCAGTGTTGAGCTTCATGGCAAAGGCTGTGAATACTTATGTACATGTGATATCTTAGTTTTTAATTTGTAATGCATTTGCAAAAATCTCCCAAACATTTTTTTTTCACCATTGTCATTTTGGGGTTTTATATGTCGAATTTTAAGGGGGAAAAAAAGATGAATTGAATCCAGATTCAGATTTCATTTTATTTGCATTTGCCAGTAAAACCACATAGAAACAAAACAAAAATCCATTTTGGAATATAGGCTGTAACATAACAAAATGTGTAACAAATTGAAGCCACTGTGAATACTTTCCGGATGGCACTGTACCAGTAGTCTCAAAAATCACCAACAACAACACCCAACTTGGTGATGATAAAAAGCATAAGATTGGGACTAAAAATCATCCTCCTGTGGGACTCACCACACTGCAGAGGATCAGTGAGGGGCTGGTGTCTCTGGGACTTGGGTGACATCATTGGACTGCCACCCCCTGACCCAGAAATGGATTAACCTTTAAGCGCCAAAGTCGCAATATTGCGACAAGCAACATTGCTCACTTAAACAGGCTGTATGTAAAAATGTGGTGCAGAATCTTGTTAATTAGTGATGTAAAGTTCGATTCATTTTACTGACTCGAGTTAAAGTGAATCACTCACCAAAGTGAATCGGGTGTTTTGAGTCATTTGATTCAGTGATTCAGTTGTTCAGAAAAAACATACATGAACACAAAATGGCAATTTACAATCAAAACATTTATTAAAATTTGATAAATGGTAACAATAACAAATATGTAAACTAATTTGACAAAATATAAACTCTTTAAATTTAACAATTCAACAGTAAAATTGTGAACAAAGCAGCAACAACATTCCAAGCGAGGGGCTGTCACAATACAAGAAATACAATAACACGAACAGAGTTGACATTTTGCTCGTGATGGGCCTGTTATTTCAAAGTGCATCCAAATATCGCTTCTTCTGCGGCTACTATCCATTTTCTATAAAAATATTTAAAACTTTCCGCCAAAAATGTGGTGTTACATAAATGTATTCCGTGTTAAAACCTACATTCCTGGTAAAAAAAAAAAAAAAAAAGGTCATAACAATTATATTATATAAATAATAAATACAAACAACTTTGATATTTTTCACACATTCATTTTTTATTGATGACAATCATTGTAACGCCAATAATGTTCGAGGCGGAACTCCTGTTGTCCGACGAGAGAAACACAGCTGAACAAATAACTTAATAAATAGCCAATTATATTTTTCAATCTACCTCACATAATACATGTAGAGGGTTATTATTTTTTGTCAGATGGGGCAAAAGAAACTACTTTTTTCAACCCAGTTAGAGAACGAGAGTTACGAGACGAGTCGGTGTCCTGTCCTGTTGTTTCGACTCGCTTGATGCTGAGTGAGTGAGTCAGATCAGATGAACGATTCGTTCAGAGCTGAACGACTCGAAGGGGAGCGGGAAGGGGCTGATCCAGAACCACAGTGAGTCGTTCACTGCTCGTACGGCTCGTACGGCGCGGGCAGGCAGGAAGGAGGACGTTACGGTGAAGTAGATGGTTGTAAACGATAAGCTTTTGGTTTCTGTGCTCAAACGAGCTACAGTACACACACACACAGTCACACACGTAATATTAGAGTGTCATTCATTGTGGCTAGTAGAAAACGCAGTCTGGGGGTTGCAGTTTAGAAAGTGGTGGGCGGACGAGTTGGTGAACGAGTTAATGGAGGCGGGGAATCACGACTCCCGAGTCAGTAAAGTGAATCTCGAGTTTTGAACGATTCGTTCACGAATCGCACATCACTATTGTTAATACTTTTCACCAGGGGTTAGTGGACATGTGTGTCTGTAATATGAGCAACATTTGTGGGTGTGGTTATATTGAAAGTTTTTGAGTAAATTGAGTTCGTAAAACACCTGCGGCGCAGCAGCGCGGAGGCGAAGCAGCAGCGGTAGAGCTGAGAGGAGCGAGAGCAGAGCAGAGGGAGAGAGTGTTTTTTATTTACTCACGAGGTCTTCAGTACCAGAGAAGTACTTGGTCTGGTACTGGCTCACTCAGATTCAGAGGAGGAAGACACTCAGGTGTCCAGTGAAGCAGACACGGACATTATTGGTGACGGGGAGACCGCGCTCCATAGTCCACAATCAGCCCCTGTGCAGCGGCTGCTTGTCCTCCGTGTGGCCGCGGTAGAAGCATTCTGCGAACGCCAAGCAGGATCCGTGGTCGAGGGGACAGGGGGATCATAACACCGGGCATGTGGGAGAAAGTAGTGGGGGTAGACATCCATAGGGAACAAGGGAGACGCGGGAGAAGCCGCGGGAGAAGCCGCGGGAGAAGCCGCGGGAGAAGCCGCGGGGGAGCCGCGGGAAAAAAACACATCGCTAATCGCGTTCACTGCCTTTACCAGTGATGATGAGGATGAAGGCAGTTCTTGAGAGAAAATAATCCACAAAAGTGGATCAGAAGTGTTGAAGAGCCTGTTGTATGTTGTTGAGACGATCTGACAAGTTCTGAGCCCATTCATTTCATCTCTCTGTTTCTAAACGGTAAATCCTTGAGCCTCATTTCCACTGAGAAAAATAGTAAGCTCACCACTTCTTTGAAAGGGAAATATTGAAACCAATCTCAAAATTTCATGACTGTAAACTATAAAGGGTGCTGTCTTGATCACTGAAGGTCTTTGAAAATAATACAATTCCATATGGCCGCGAACCAGTGCTAAAACATTATCTATAATCTGGATCAGGGAATTTATTTCTATCCCAAGTTCATTTTATACTAAAGATATTTCACATTGACTGTTTATAGTATTCCCTGATCTCAAATAACTCCCAAGCTACAGCTTTTTGAAGTCTTTATACAAGAATTAACATTTTCCAAAATGGCCGCCACCTTGATGACGTCACAATATGCAAATTAGATGACGAATCAACTTCCATCCCAAAGTTTGGTTCAAACTGAAGATATTTCTAATTTACAGTATGCCTTTATCTCAAACCATTTTAAAGTTATAGCCTTTTGAAATCTTGAAATCAAAATTGTATATTTTCTTGAAAAAACTCTGGCGCCTAAAGGGTTAAGGGGTAGAAAATGGATGGATGGATGGATAAAAATCAGATCGGATTTCAAGTTTTACAATTTGATTGGGATCAGATAGTGATCGGGACATCCCTATATAGAGCAAATCAAATCCATTTCTGTTTGGTCACAAAATGTTTGATTTTCCAACAGCAGAAAAAAAAAAAAATCCAACAATAATAACTGTCATTAAGTGAAAAATATGGATAGAAGTCCTCGAGCCTGCCCTATGCTTGCTTAGACCCTCCATGTTTATACGACAAAAATGAGTCCATCCTGTATACATCTTTTTGATTATATTTCAGAAAAATTCATTCATACTTGCATTTTACCGTTTATTAAAGCAATGTATTATCAGTCATGGCAACAGTACAAAGAAAATTGGACATTCTCTAAATGAGAATGGGACTGATCCTTATGGACAATATTACTAAAAATGTGTGTCTAGTTTTATCAGTATGAGGATTATTATTATTTATTTTTTTAAATGTAATTTTTTTGGAGGTTAGTATGAACCTTTGAGCCTTTACCTGAGCCATGAAGTATATTGAGACTCAGAATTAAAAAGTGAAAGCAGGGGCCACAGTCGGACTGCCCTGGTGTCCTTCCTTCAGACATGAGGAAAATCCTCTGGTCAGACTTGCCAAAAAAGACCCAAAGCTGTCAATTAAATCACTGGAACATCTTTCTGAATAGAAGATGTGGTTCTTCTAGTTATGAATGGGATTTTGTGTTCATCCATCCATCCATCCATTTTCTACCCTTTAATCCATTTCTGGGTCAGGGGGGTGACAGTCAGAGATGCCACCCAAGTCTCATAGCACCAGCCCCTCACTGACCCTCTGCAGGTGGTGAGTCCACAGGAGGACGGCTGCTCTCTGAGTGTGAGCATAGCCTTGATCTTTCAGTGGGGGCTTTGGGCAAAGTGGGGTTAAGTGTCTTGCCCAAGGACACAACGACAGCAGTCATCAGTGGGAGTCGATGGAGAAGGGGTAGAGGTGGGAATTGAACCCACGACCTTCTGGCCTTAAGGCCAATGCTCTACCAACTGAGCTACTGTCGCCCCATTTTGTGTTCAATCATATGAAATAACACTAGAAAATTATTCATTCGTACATTTTACTGCAACAGTGGCTCAGTTGGTAGAGCCTTTGGGCCTGAAGGTCGTGGGTTCAAGCCCACCACAAGACCTACTTCACGACTCCCACTGATGTCTGCTGTCGTTGTGTCCTTGGGCAAGACACTTAACCCCACTTTGCTTGAAGCCCCCACTGGAAGATCAAGGTTCCTGTGGACTCACCTCCTGCAGGAGGATCAGTGAGGGGCTGGTGCCATGTGTGCTTGGTGCAGCTCTGACTGGATTAAAGGGAAGAAAATGGATGGATGGACGGACATTTTATTGTGAAACAATAGTTTTTTTTAAGTATCTTTGCTCCAAGGCCATTTCTCCTCAAGTTCCCCAGCCTTAGACAAAACACTTGTTTGATAGAGGTACAACAGCCCGCAGCTTGTTGACACAGTTCACTTCATTATAAACACAATTTGGCGCAGCACATACAAAAGACAGTTTTTGTATTGTGATTTTTTTGTTAAAGCGATACATGCACCAATACGGGGGTTCACATTTGAGCACTCGGCACAGCGCTGACGCACCAGTGTCGTTAGTCCCATCCCCAAGCAGTACCAACTTCTTCCTGTGTTTAGAACAGAGCCAGCGCTTCCTATACGCAGACTACGCAGTATGCGTAGGGCCCCGCAGCTGGAAGGGCCCCGGAGAGCGGACTCATCTTTTTGTTTTGTTTACATCGCTCTCACTCGTGCAGTTACGAGGCCCTTCTTATCCGGAATCACCCATTTGATTGGTTTTTAAAGTTGTCACTTGCTGTCTCCCATGATCCTCAGTCCTTGCGTCGCACATTCAGCCCTCCCCTCCCTCCACCCTGTTGTTGTCAGTCACGCAGCCACAGCAGAGGCTGAGACGCTGAAGTGATGAATAAAGGAAAAAAAGACCAAACTGCGGGAACAACAGTCGCGTAAAAAACGTGTGGTGCCGACCCGGCGCATTGACGTCTGCAAAGAAAGTTGAATATTGTGTCTGACATGTTTTATTTCTGTTTTTAACGAGTCCCAAAACAACTTCATCAGTCAAGCTCTTTGTTGTGGTGAAGGTGCACACCTTCAAAATAAACCTGCTTCCTTTGGTAATCGGAAGTATTTTGTTATATTTGTAATTTAGACATAATATTAACAGTGTTAGCATAATGCACTACTAATATTAAGGTTATAAATACTAGGTGATAATAATAATTATGATAATGGTACTAGATTATTAAAGTGATAATTTCATCATACAATATCTATAATTCATTTGTTGTGTTAATAAAAACACACTTGAGAGCTTCAATGGGTCAGGAGCGGTTAAGTGGTCTTGCAATGTACATTTTGAGTACATTTTCCACATTGTATGTTCTGTATTGTGCTGGTAAGTTTAATACTGCACTATTTATTGGAATTTAATTATTTTTGTATTTTAACATGTTTGCACACTTCTGTCTTTTGCACAAACCTTGAGTGATTCTATCCATGCCAGATGTGACATGTACATTTCTCCGGTGTGAGATCAATAAAGTCTGTCTTATCATATCTTAGCTTATTTTATTGTGTGTGAAAAGGTCAAATTTCAAGATTAAGATTTTTTATTTGTCAAACCAAGTGAATGGTTTGAAATGATATTTCTCTCATCCTTGATTGTGGAGCGGGGGGTGGGGGAAGAGGGGTGGGAGGGAGAGCGGGGGTGGGAGGGAGAGGGGTGGGGGGGGGAGTTCAGCTTCCTGATGGCCTTGTGAATGAAACTGTTTTTAAGTTGACAGGAACTGTTCCGTAAATTCTGCAGTCTCCTCCCTGAAGGCCCCTGAAGGCCCCTGAAGAGCCTGTGTGATGGGTGCGTAGGGCCCCTGGTGATTCTGACGCCTTTGTGGGTGAGACGGGTGGAGTACATGTCCTTAATGGTGGAGAGGGGCTCCACAGACGGGTGGAGTACATGTCCTTAATGGTGGAGAGGGGCTCCACAGACGGGTGGAGTACATGTCCTTAATGGTGGAGAGGGGCTCCACAGATCTGCTCTGCTGCTCTCCTTCGGCAGGAGGCAGTGATGGGGCTGGTCAGGATGCTCTCTACAGTCCCTCTGTGGAAGTTGCACACAACGGAGGCCGGGCCTCCTGTAGGGACTCCTGTAGGGACTCCTGTAGGGACTCCTGTAGGGACTCCTGTAGGGACTCCTGTAGGGACTCCTGTAGGGACTCCTGTAGGGACTCCTGTAGGGACTCCTGTAGGGACTCCTGTAGGGACTCCTGTAGGGACTCCTGTAGGGACTCCTGTAGGGACTCCTGTAGGGACTCCTGTAGGGACTCCTGTAGGGACTCCTGTAGGGACTCCTGTAGGGACTCCTGTAGGGACTCCTGTAGGGACTCCTGTAGGGACTCCTGTAGGGACTCCTGTAGGGACTCCTGTAGGGACTCCTGTAGGGACTCCTGTAGGGACTCCTGTAGGGACTCCTGTAGGGACTCCTGTAGGGACTCCTGTAGGGACTCCTGTAGGGACTCCTGTAGGGACTCCTGTAGGGCCTCCTGTAGGGACTCCTGTAGGGACTCCTGTAGGGACTCCTGTAGGGACTCCTGTAGGGCCTCCTGTAGGGACTCCTGTAGGGACTCCTGTAGGGACTCCTGTAGGGACTCCTGTAGGGCCTCCTGTAGAGACTCCTGTAGGGACTCCTGTAGGGACTCCTGTAGGGCCTCCTGTAGGGCCTCCTGTAGAGACTCCTGTAGGGCCTCCTGTAGGGCCTCTTGTGACGCCTCCACTGTGCTGCAGATGCGTGGGGCCCTCGGTGGGGCCCTCGGTGGGGCCCTCGGTGACCTGTCAGCGCTTCAGAAGATGATATCTCTGGATTTGTAGGTCTTAAATACTGCTCAAAAAGCCTTTAGCTCAGATGCTAACTGTGTGTTTACTTTTAAAAACACGTCCTCCGTTCATTGCTAGCAAAGAGCTTTGGCAGTAAGAAATCCACTGAACTCCACAAAAACATGGCAAAGATGTACAACAACATCTTGCAAAACAATGCGGATTACAAAAACTGCAAATGCAGTTTGCAGAAAAGGGTAGAAAAGGGTTATGTTACTAATCACTAATCAAGTCTTATATTGCTTGATTAGTGTGAATTATGTATTTGTTTAAGTGTAATGGAACTTCTGCTTGCTTTAATTTTTATGGTTACTTAACAAGTAACAAAACACAGAATGTACCTCAAAATACTAACAGACAATGTATTTTATTCAAATGAATGCTTCCGTAACCCAAGCGAAGTCACTCATGAAAGATTAGCCGAAAATGTATTATCCAAGAAGAAACGGAGTAGCTGGAGTGGTAGCAGCAGTAAACACGTGGACGGACTGACCTGCTAGATGCAGCTCCGCGTGGGTCTCTGGGCCCGGACCCTCGTCCTCACTGGAAGAAGAGGAAGAAGAGGAAGAAGAGGAGGAAGAGGAGGATGATGGTGATGAGTCTCGGGGCATTTTAATAAAACAAAAAACACACTTTAGCCAGACCAAAGCATGAAAGTTGTGAACGCGTTGTTTGGACGCACGCTTTCTGTGGGCCAGGGGGCGGGGCCAGGGGGCGGGGCCAGTGGTACTTCCGCTCCTCTGCTGTAGTTCTTGTGCGCTCCTTCGCACTGATCTAACAAGTTAGGAGGACTACTGTTCCCACAATGCACCAGCTCTGTGTTACATAAGGCCAGTCCGCCTGACGGGACCGTGACAGCAGCACACGGAGGCCGCGGGGGTAAACAAACACTGAAGATACAGTCTCTTCTGCGGGGATCAGAGCCTCTTCTCCGGCACAGAGGGGGAGGATGTGGGACTGCCTCGGTCTGCTCCTGTAGGCAGAGACAAACGTGTAGCCTCCGGTAGCAGTTAGCGGGGGCTGTATGAGTTAGCTTAGCACTAGCAACAGCAAAGCCATGTCGTCTCCCTCCTCGTCTCGGCGCCAGTGGTGTTACCTGTGTGACCTGCCCAAGATGCCCTGGACCGTGGTGTGGGACTTCAGCGAGGTGGTCTGCCGGGGCTGTGTCAACTACGAGGGCTCCAACCAGATAGAGTTCCTGATCGCGAACGCCCGCCAGCTCAAGCGCACCCACGGTATGCAGGACGGGGCAGTCCGCTCCCCGGGGCCCTCCCCAAACAAACACAGCAGCAGTACGGGCAGAGAGGCCCCCGGGGACTCCAGGACACACGCCTCACACGGGGCAGGCAGAGGGGACGGAGTGTCTGCGGTCAGGGTCCCTCCCAACGGACTGCACAGGGACCACCCGCAGGAACTGAACCGGCAGAGCCCCAGCGGCAGCAGGAGGCCCATGTTGGGGGCTGCCATCCCTCCCAGTCTAGTGTCTCAGAGTATAGCAGGCATACCCCCCGGGCTCCTGCCAGCAGGCTTGGCAGCTAGGGCGTCCCCGATAAACAACCCCATGATCTTCCCTGCGCCCGTGCTGGCTGAGATGAGCCGCAGACAGATGAGCATTAGCATGGGCATAGGACCTTTCATCTCCCAGGAGCTGGAGAGAGAGCTGAGTGCATCACAGGGCCAGTCCAAGTCCCAGACGCCCGTACATTCAGCTGGAGTCAGTGCCAATAAAAGTACCGGTCTCCCTCTGACGGCCTCAGCCATGGCAGGAGGTGTGAGCCAGACCAGCCCCAAGCCTGCCTCTTCTCCTGCTCGTCAGCCTCGCCCCATGGCCACTCGGCCCGGAGGAGAGCCCCTGAACTCCAGCACGTCTGTGGAGGCGGCCAACACTGCTCCAGCTCTGCCCCACGGAGGGGCCTCCGAGCTGGGCTCGGCATCAGGCAGCAGCCACTCAGCTGGAAACACACTGTCCTGTACGCTGTGCCACGAGCGCCTGGAGGACACACACTTTGTGCAGTGTCCCTCAGTGCAAGGGCACAGGTAAGTCATGTTTGCACTCTTCCATTACACTACCTTTAACTGTTATACTGGGAACAGTTTACGATTTATTATTTACAATCAAGATAAGTGAATGAATATGGCTTGTAATCACGTAAGAAGCGTTTCCCACTGTCTGATGTATGACATACCATAGTGACTTAAAGTGTGCTCCGCAGGTTCTGCTTCCCCTGCACTCGCGTATACATCCAGAGCCGCAGAGCAGATGGGGAGGTGTACTGTCCCAGTGGAGAGCGCTGTCCACTGGATAACACCCCAAACAGTCCTCCCTGGGCTTTTATGCAGGGAGAGGTCACCACCATCCTGGGCTCGGCTGGGGCAGGAGCTTCATCTGTTCCTGCTGCTGCCCCACCCCCAGGCTCTAGCCCCGCCCCTACAGCGGGCCATGGGGCCCCCACCGGAGATGTCACTGTAAAGAAGGAGCGGGAGACGTGAGACAGGTGTGTAGTCTGATCAAGCAGCCCGACCTCGCTCATGGATGTACTACTGTGTGTCTGGGCCTATAGTTTGGTCACAGAACCTCAAGGCGGTATTTAGTCCTGTCCTAACGCTACTGAAAAGGCGTGAGCTGCTGTGTTTAAGACAAAATTGCAGTAAAATGTATGTTGCAGTGTTCTAATAATGTCTTTTTTAAAATAATGGAATTTTTATGTTCTCAATATGTGTGCAACTATGTGTTCACAGTAAAGTGTCTGGACTTTAAAAGGGTCTAACTCAAAAACTAAAATTGCTATCATAGATTAGATAAAAAGATTTGAAACAGACAAATTGAAGAGATAGTGTGGATAAAACCAAAAGGAAAGATAACAAATATATTTTTGGCGACATTTTAAACGACCAAATGAGCCTCTGATTGGAACATTCTACTGTGACGCCAGTTACATAGAAAATAAAATGTCCTCAGTCTGAAAAAGCGGCAGATGAACATTAACAGAACATAAGTTAATCACTTTATATAAAAAGAAATTGTTAAAAAAATAAATGACCCTTGAAAAAGGTGTAACGGACGTGATGGTTTCCGTCCTATTTTCTCTAAAAATTTAACTTGAGAAAAATTCACACTTAATTGGTTAACTATATGAAAGTATCACTTTGTTTCTACTTTGTGTAAAATAATAGAATCTCTGAATCAAATGTGGACATTTAAAATACATATCAAACTTCTGCAGCTCATTCCGTCAAATCATCACCGTTACATAAAATAAACAGGGCTTTAGGAAACTTGTCTAATGTATAAAACAGTTATGTTCTAGCAACTTCTAAAGGACAGAGGAGGGGTTTGGAAACATGAAAAACATGAAACATCTTCTGATTATTAAAATCAAATTTTTCGCCTTTTGTCACACTTGGGCCTTTTGGCGTGAACAAGCCCGGTAACTTCTCTGTATCACATTCTCCTCAAAAGAATAATGTTGACTACCGTTATTCAGATTAAAAGATGCAGCCAAAATGAAGAGTGGATCAAGTGGCGCAAGACATCATTTTCACGTTTATTTTAGAAGTAAATATTTGTTTTTTTATGAAATGGGCTGTGATGGTTTTATAACAAATGTTGTAAATGTAAATGTATTGAAGTAAAGTGGTCCCTCATATATCGCAGGGGATATGCTCTAAAAATAAACAGCAAAATGTGAAACTCTCAGAGCTCTGTGTGTCTTAAAGCACACCACACACTGAGCTGTTAGACGCTTCACTAACCTACAGAACTCTCACTGCTGACTGCGATCAGATGCCATACCTGATGTGTGGGACTTGTATGGTCATCGACATGTGCTAATATGTGTTCTTCTCACAGCGGTCAGCAGCGGTCAGCAGAACCAGCACAGAACACAGCCACTCAACTCCACCGCCTGCCCTGTTCTCATCATCCCAGGCGCATGTCCTGCCCCAGTACAGCTGTCACTTACACTACAGCAAAATCAGTGTCCCACAGCAGACTCTCAACGGCATATTTACAACTTCAAACATTTGTGCACAATTTCTTTTGGAATGTGTTTTAAAACAATGAAATTCTTGTGAAGTAGAAAGTACAGATTCCTGCTTTTGCATATTGTGAGTTCAAAGTAAAAAGTATCCATCGGAATAGTTACATGTCAGGTCTGTGGAAAGCGAGAGTAGGTATCTCAATGTGTTCAGTGCAGTAAGTTAAGTCTAGTTTATTCCACACTATGGGTTTAATTGGAGCGGGCTTGCATCGCCACAGACCTGACTCGTACTTGTCCACAGTACACCTTCAGAAAGCCAATGTGGGATGACCTGTTTTTGTACAGTGAAATCTAAAATTAAATACCTACACAGATATTTTTGGAGTCCAACTAATCCAGGTCTTTCTAAATAACTATTTGAGATATTGAAACTGCAGAGCCATGATTCGCTCTGGCTACTGGTTGTAGACTGACTGTGTTTGGCATTTTCTTGGCTGCAGCAAGTGTTGTCTTCCCCCTGTTTCAGTCTGTACACATTTTAATTTAATTTAAACCTGGGCCTAATCTTTATAAAACAGCACATTTGGCTGTTAATCCTGGTGATGAAAACTACAAAAGAGCAGACTCCCAGAGTTCACACCTTTTTTATACAAAACAAAACTAAATATGCTCCAATGTGCATCTGCCACGCCACCAATAGACAAGTTCGCTTCGACCTTCAGAAAAGAGAAACATCAGGTGGAAAATCACTGACTTCTGCCGACTGTCAGTGATTTTCTGACTGTTAGACTGAATCATTGATTGTGGTCTGTAGAGATGCTAACCCAGATGCTTCAGGTAACATTCATAACAATGACACGTTTGGTGCAAAAGACTGTTTCACAGACCTGCGTTCTTTTGTTACCCTCTATGCTTCTGGCACAGATTTCCTCCCTTCCCTCTTACTAAAGCACCCAGCTACACTAAGACGCAGCCTTGCACTAGTACGTATTGATCAGAGCCGTTTTTGGCAATATCTCATTCTTTAAATCTAGATGGCTATGTTTGCAGCACGTAATGTTTGAATTTGATTACACTTATCTAATTTTGAAGATGGGAATTGCACGAGATGTATTTGAATACATGTTTATCCACGCATAAATGGATTGCAGAGACACCACTGGTTATTTCTTTGGATAGTTGGACATTTTGTATCATCTGTTCTCAAACATGAAAGTAAAGCTTCACAATGTTGTTTAGGGGAGGGATAACTTCAATACAAATCCTGTATTTCTGTCCTTTCTTTTCAGCTGAAGGAAAGTTCATAGATGGCCGATTTAATTGCTTTTAATTTCAATAACAGACTGAAACTAGGTATGGACAATGTGCTGAGCAATAGACCACTCTGATAATGCTCTTTAGAAGTATCTGTGGAAGTGTAGCCAACAGCACGTCTTTCAATTACTGTGGCCAGCACGCACCAGGCACAAACCGCTCCTTTCTGAAGCAGAATGTATCCCAACACCGAGAACAATGTCAACTGTTCGAATGTTAATAACTTTAAGTGCAATCCCTAAACCAATATGCAACACATCTCAAAGCATACAGGTTTTTGTAATATTAAAAAACAAACTCTTTCTCAAATATATATATTTTTTTCAGTGTTGTGAAATGTCTTCTGCAGTACCATTTACAGCCACGTGAACAATGCGGGGTCGTTATTGGATTGTAGTTACACATTTTTTTTTTGATAATCTACATTAATGCTTTGGCCAATGCCCATGTTCTACTAAAATGAAAGTTCACATGTTGTAAGCTGTTGCTTTTTGAGCCATAGGAAAGCCACGTGATCTTTCAGATGGCGTTATTCTGACACTGTTATCATTAAGTGTCAATTTTAAACACTATGGACAATGCATTTTTATCTCTGGTTTTACCCACACCTCTCTAGTCCTATAGACCCTGTACTACTGGCCCAGTTGTGGTTCCATTTTGCAGTTAAATGTATCTAAGAAAATGGGTAGGAAAAGTGCAGGTCCCTCTTAAAGCTGAGGTACCTGATTTTTTTATGTTTAATAGAAAATACATGTTTGTTTCAAAAGAAAGGCTTGTGGAAGTAGAATGAACAAATGGGATTACAACTTACACAGTTCCATTGTGGTTTTGAAAATGGAGCAGCTCCAGAGCAGAGTAGGGCTACTTCAGACTTCCTCTAGTTGACAAGTACATAACTCCTTGTATGTTTTTTTTTCTTCCAATCTTTGTGTACAAAGTCAAAGGTGCAGGGACAATGTTGGTGAGAACAATCATAGTTTTACTGGTCCCAGCTCTGAAGCACAGGTTAACCAAAGTCACTGTAGGCCAAACTTAAGTCTGAAACAATCCATTTCCCTGTTGTAATGCAGGCACACATTTTATTACAACTACTGGTATATTCCTGATTTTTAAGTGTAGTCAAATGGACCTTATATTGAAATGAAATGTTTCAATGTTCTTGTGCAAAGTGCCTTTTCAATGCTAGTTCTAGGGTCGTTACTTGGCCATGGGACTGGAGCGGGACACTTCATGTATGTGAGGTCCTAAGTGGGAATGGTTTGGGTCCGGAGGGTCCGGACCGCTCTGCTCAGTCTGTCTATTTTGTGTCTTTTTGGCAGCTTCATGTACAAAATCTACATCAGGAATAAATATGATCCAATCCTTGTGTGTGTGTGTGTGTGCCAGTCACACTAATCATTTGTACCAAGGCAAGGCAGTTTTATTTGTATAGCACAATTCATCCACAAGGAAACTCTAAGTGCTGAACAAGACAAAATAGCATTAGAATCATGACAAAAATGTTGCAAAAGATATCTATCGATTCAGAAAGAAAAATTATTTAATTGAAATGATTGATACATGTTTTCAATGTATTCACAATTGAGCAGAACATTTTGTTTTCAAAAATTACATTTGACTAAAACTTTTATCATTTATTTTTTTGCCCTATTCCTGTTTCTGTGATGTGTTTGCCGAACACTTTTGCGTTCAATACAATTTCTATTTTGAAGGGAAATGGAAAATCGAAAAAATCATTTTCAGGCACACAGCAATATACAAAAATGACCATTTTGGTTTTTTAGATGTATTATAATAACTGGATTTGGGAACTAGAAAATGCAATAATTAACCATTTTTAATAGGTATTTCATACATTCAGCGTCAATTACCCGGAAGTGAAACAAGTTTGTTTACTTCAGCCCTATTCGCTCTAATTTAGTATAATTTAATATGCAAATGACCTCCTGTATTTGTCCAAACACAGACTGTGATAAAACTGATCTTGAGAATCTGCAGGTCAGTGACTGTGATCGCTATGGCTGCTTTCACTTAACTTTCTGCGTTGTTTTTTTGTCAGTGAGCAGAGGAGTCGCGTATCATACACAGCTGCAGAGTCACAGCTGCTGCTGTGTCTGTGGCGTCTGTGGAGAAGAGGACAGTGTAATGTGTTCACTGACACTAAATGTGTCTGTGGCGTCTGTGGAGAAGAGGACAGTGTAATGTGTTCACTGACACTAAATGTGTCTGTGGCGTCTGTGGAGAAGAGGACAGTGTAATGTGTTCACTGACACTAAATGATCAGACCGATGGGTTTCGTTTGTACGTTTACTTTGCTCTCTGTCCTAAACTTACAGACGTGTTGCTGCAGCCGTTACTATTTGTCGGCTCGAACGTATCTCAGCAGAGTGTGGTTCACGAGTAGTCCATACAAACTATTATTAAACATTACAGACAGTATGGGCCAGAGAGCTGTAGAGCAGTGAAATGTTTGTCCTCATGTCTCTGTGGCTGCTGTGGTCCATAGACTGTATATATTAACTGTGGTCAGACGCGACTCTCTGGACTGCGTGAAGCGGGGAGACCCGCACACTTGCGGCCGTTATGTAAGATCCATCCATCCATTTTCTTCCCCTTAATCCATTTCTGGGTCAGGTGGGTGGCAGTCAGAGCTGCACCCAGTACATAGAGCACCAGCCCCTCACTGATCCTCCTGCAGCTGCTGAGTCCACAGGAGCTGAGATCTTCCAGCGGGGGCTTCTGGCAAAGTGGGGTTAAGTGTCTTGCCCAAGGACACAATGACAGGACACATCAGCGGGAGTCATGAGGTAGGTAGACCTACCTCATGACCTACGTTATGTAAGATGTCAGTGAAAATATAGTATTTTACAGATATTGCTCATCCCGTGTGAATGCACTGCAAAATCTCAGACTTCCTCCGTGATTATCACAAATTTTCAGGGGTCCACAGGTAACCCGTGCGAGTAAACAAACTTTATTAAATACATATTTAAAAAAGGTTTATCATTGCATTTTCTAGTTCCCAAATCCGGTTATTATAATATATATATGTCTTATAAGCAATGGAGAATTGCTGTGTGCCTGAAAATGCAAAATAGCCTTTTTTCAATTTTCCATTTCCCTTAAAAAATAGAAAATATATTGAACGCAAAAGTACACGGACCCTCACTTCACTAATTATTTTTTGTTTTCAACCTCCGTTTCCAAGATCATTGCGTACCAGCTCCATAAGGCTGCACTGCATGAGGGTCCCAGGTCCTGTCCTGTGTGGGCTCTGTGCTGCGCTCTTTACAAACGGAAAATCTTTCCACTTGGACTTGTAACATGGACCCAGAGACATAACACATTTACACCTAAAGAAAAGCATTGACACCTGAACTTCACAATAAAAATAAACAAAACATCTACATTATTTAACGCTGAATCAGGATAAATCATTGAGACCAGAAATGTTTATTTCAAACCAAAATTGTCATGGACTTCCCCGACACAGGTCCTGACATGTGCGTAAAAATAATTGTTAGTTATGGTTTGAGAATGTACTAAGTGGGCCGCAGAATTACTAAAACACTTGTTTGATGTAATTTCCAGATTTGTTTGTCCCTTTATCAGATCCAATCCCACGGACGGGCTGTAGATCCAGGACTCAGGCCATAGAACGAAGACTGAGATATTGCTTTGAAAACAGTCACTCCCACTTTCCGTGTGGATTTCTTCAGGCTGCGTGTCTTGTGTCCAGTCATGAATTCTTCTGTGACGTGTCTTTCAGTCACACATTTCAGCTTTAGTGTCAAAATTCAGCAATCCAAATGTTCCAAATTATGTCCATGCAAAAGAGGACGATGGTATTGTCCATTTCTCATTTGTGTCATTTTCTCAGCACCTTAAGATAAGATAAGACAGACTTTATTGATCTCACAGGAGAAATGTACATGTCACATCTGGCATGGATAGAATCACTCAGATTGTGCAAAAGAAAGACATGTGCAACATCCATCCATCCATCCATTTTCTACCCTTTAATCCATTTCTGGGTCAGGGGGGTGGCAATCAGAGATGCCACCCAAGTCTCATAGCACCAGCCCCTCACTGACCCTCTGCAGGTGGTGAGTCCACAGGAGGACGGCTGCTCTCTGAGTGTGAGCATAGCCTTGATCTTTCAGTGGGAGCTTTTTGGGGGGGAGCATGTGCAACATGTTAAATGCAATCAAAGAAACAGTGGCAATAGTTGTGCAGGTTTACAGGTTACAGCAGGCCTGATTGGAATCAGGGGCTGTTAGGTCTGTTAGGATTAGATAGCGATTTGGCCTATGTGCAGGACGACTGCAAAACTATACAAGGACTCTTCTGATGGTGTACCCATGTTATGACTATGATGTGACTGTCTCTGTGTGACACGTGTGTCTTTCCATGTGTGACGTGACAATGACTATATAAACTGTGTACTGCCTTTATTCTGTCTGAGAGAAAGAAACAATGGAAACCACTGGAACTTGAGAAAAACTTAAATAAACTTCCAGAGTTTGGCGCACCACGATCCGTCTCTGTCTGGCTCATTCCTGACAGATTTGGTGGAGGATGCGCGGCTCAGTGTGCGCCATTCTCTGGACACAACAAAGATGGCGCCTCGTACGGTCGATACGGCTCTTTGCTGCTCTCTTTTTCTTTTGTTTTTACTTTTTAACTGTGCATCTGGCTGTTCCTACACCCGTGAGGAACTTATGAACATCCGACCCACCGTTCCCATGGACCTATTGCCTGTTTTCTTGGCATCTGCGGCTGATTTAGTTCATGTTCTAGCCAAAAAAGTGTGGGCCCGTAAAAGGGGAAAGCGCGGAGGCTGCTGGTGCGTCTTAGGAGGAAAGGAGCGCGGCTCTCCCCGGCATTTTTCTGTCCAACGTACGCTCACTGGGCAATAAGACGAACTCAGCCTGCTCATGAGAAGAAACAAGGACTTCATCCTGTGTCCTCTGCTTCACTGAGACCTGGTGTCCTCTGTGTCCTCTGCTTCACTGAGACCTGGTGTCCTCTGTGTCCTCTGCTTCACTGAGACCTGGTGTCCTCTGTGTCCTCTGCTTCACTGAGACCTGGCGTCCTCTGTGTCCTCTGCTTCACTGAGACCTGGTGTCCTCTGTGTCCTCTGCTTCACTGAGACCTGGTGTCCTCTGTGTCCTCTGCTTCACTGAGACCTGGTGTCCTCTGTGTCCTCTGCTTCACTGAGACCTGGTGTCCTCTGTGTCCTCTGCTTCACTGAGACCTGGTGTCCTCTGTGTCCTCTGCTTCACTGAGACCTGGTGTCCTCTGTGTCCTCTGCTTCACTGAGACCTGGTGTCCTCTGTGTCCTCTGCTTCACTGAGACCTGGTGTCCTCTGTGTCCTCTGCTTCACTGAGACCTGGTGTCCTCTGTGTCCTCTGCTTCACTGAGACCTGGTGTCCTCTGTGTCCTCTGCTTCACTGAGACCTGGTGTCCTCTGTGTCCTCTGCTTCACTGAGACCTGGTGTCCTCTGTGTCCTCTGCTTCACTGAGACCTGGTGTCCTCTGTGTCCTCTGCTTCACTGAGACCTGGCTAAATGAGCGGATCCCGGACTGCGCTCTGGAGCTGCAGGGCTTTGGGCTGTTCCACACGGATCGCCATTGTGCGCTCTCAGGGAAGAGCAGAGTAAGTAGTAAATAGTAGTAGTAAGTCTTTATTTATATACCGCCTTTTCACTGCACATCAGAGTCTCAAAGCGGTTTACAATTGTGATTTTTTTTGGGAATGGGGGTGCCAGACCTATTACAATACAATACAATACAATGTATTGTTGTATAGCCCTAGGTCACAACAGAAGTCATCTCAGAGGACTTAACAAAACCATTGAAATCACCAACACAGGTCAGAGAATCAACAGTTAAAACACATGAAGAATATAAAGCACACACAGAAGAAAATGTCCATACATGTTGTAGAATGCTAAAGTGTCCTGATCATCACCAATCCTTTCTGTTGGACACTAACTGTCCAACAAGACCCTCCTGCATCGACAAGGAACAACTCTTAAAAACCCAGTGGGAAAAAGTGAGAAACCTTAAGGAGAACAAGGGAAACCCACAGGGAGGGAGACCCATATGAGAAAGGGATCCGCTCCTCCGGACGGACAGGCTAATGATCTAGGACCTAAGCTAGCTACAGAACGTGGACCAGTGGCCGCTGAACGTGGACAGGTCCGGTGCAGGACTGAAGCACTCCCAGGTGGGTCGGGCGGGGCAGTCCGCAGGTGTAGATGGAGGAGGCCAGGCTCAGAGATCCCGTCATCGTACCATGAAACAGACAATGGGACAACGGGTGAATAGCAATGAACAAACTACAGTCAGAATCCTAAAAATGCTAAACAGATAAAGTAGGAAGGAGGAGAGGATAGTGCTCAAGTTACCATACTTCTCCAGCAGGGGGCGCCCTATGCAGCTTGACTGACAGTCTGAGGAGTTTAACCTTCCCTGAGTCTTACCTTCCTAGCCATATGCTTAAACTAAAGAGGACTGTTTTAAACCTAGCCTTGAATAAAGAATAACATACAGCATAATATATAACATAATATACAACATAACACAATACATTATTGAATAATATATAACATAATATATAACATAATACAGCATATATATATAATATATACACTACATATTATATATTACCTAATTATATGCTAAATTAAAGTAAAGTGCTTTAAGCCTGGCCTTGAATGTGGAGACCGTATCTGCTTCCTTAACATAAATGGGAAGCTGATTCCACAGTAAAGGAGCTTGGTAGCTAAATGCTCTGCCACCAACAGTGACCTTTGAGACCTTAGGAACCACCAGACGTCTGACGTTTTGTGAGCACAACGCTCGACTTGGTTGATACGACACTAACGTGTCTTGGAGATAAGAAGGAGCCAAGCCATTTATGGCTTTATATGTTAAGAGTAGGATTTTAAACTTTATTCTGTACTCCACAGGGAGCCAGTGGAGTGATTTTAACACCGGAGTTATGTGCTCCCTCCTTTTGGTACCTGTTAAGATCCTAGCTGCTGTATTCTGAACGAGCTGGAAGCTCTTCAAAGAGGCTTTAGGGCACGCTGCCAGTAAAGCGTTACAGTAGTCGAGCCTTGAGGTGACAAACGCGTGAATGAGTTTTTCCGCGTCACTTTTAGGAAGGAAATTCCTAATTTTAGCGATGTTCCGTAAGTGGAAGTACGCCGTTTTAGTTGCTTGGCTTATATAAGCCTTGA
Organism: Knipowitschia caucasica; assembly: GCA_964034765.1. Taxonomy (NCBI): domain Eukaryota; kingdom Metazoa; phylum Chordata; class Actinopteri; order Gobiiformes; family Gobiidae; genus Knipowitschia; species Knipowitschia caucasica. Next base: position 232,457 of record OZ035832.1, read on the forward strand.
AGGAGAGTTCTTGGTCAAAAATGACTCCAAGATTCCTCACAGTGTTACTGGGTATAATACTGACATTATCGAGAGTAACCATCTGGTTAGTGAGGGAGTCACGCAGGCGCTTCGGACCGAGTAGGATCACTTCTGTCTTCTCTGGGTTGAGAAGTAGGAAGTTAAGAGTCATCCACATTTTAAGGTCCTTTATGCAGCACTGAGCTTTTCTAGCTGATCTGTCTGATTAGGCTTCATCGACAGATAAAGCTGTGTGTCATCTGCATAGCAGTGGAAATTAATTCCATGCTTTTTAATAATGTTTCCCAGTGGCAGCATGTAGAGAGTAAAAAGAATCGGTCCGAGTACCGAACCCTGCGGCACACCGAATTCCACTCCAGAATAAGGCGACGAGTCCTGATTCACATTGACGAAGTGATATCGATCTGATAAATAGGATTTAAACCAGCCAAGGGCTGTTCCTCTAAGACCTATATCACATTCTAGCCTCTGCAGTAGAATGCTGTGGTCTATTGTGTCAAATGCAGCACTAAGGTCCAGTAGGACCAGCACTGACACTTGTCCATTATCAGCAGCTAGTAGTAAGTCATTTGTGACATTGACTAGTGCCGTTTCAGTGCTATGATGAGCTCTGAATCCTGATTGAAAGACTTCAAACATATCATTTTCCTGCAGGTGGCAGCGGAGCTGCTCAGCTATAAGTTTTTCCAGGATTTTAGATATAAAAGTGAGGTTTGAGATCGGTCTGTAGTTTGTAAGTATTTCTGGGTCCAGGTTTGTTTTCTTCAGAAGGGGTTTGATTACCGCGGTTTTAAAAGCTTGTGGGACATAGCCACATTGTATGGATGCGTTTATTATATTTACGATAGGCTCAATTATCAAAGGAAGTATGTCTTTGAAGAGCCATGTCGGGACTGCGTCTAACATGCAAGTTGAGGCTTTTGAGGATGTGACCACAGAGATCACCTCTGCTTGGCTCACAGCCATGAATTTATTAAGGCCCACTGAAGAGTCTAAGTGGGAAGTCACGTATGCCGCTTCAACCTGTCCACCACTAACAGCAGGAGCAACCTCCTCCAGTTTGTCACGGATGGATGTAATTTTATTATTAAAGAAGTGGAGAAAGTCGACACTGCTCAGTGAGCTTGGAATTTTAGGCTCGATTGCGCTATGGCAGTTTGTGAGTTTAGCGACGGTGCCAAACAAAAATCTACTGTTATTTTTATTGGCTTCTATTAAAGTTGAATAGTATTGAGTTCGAGCCCTGCGAAGGGCATTCTTGTAGTTTCGGAGACCTGCTTTCCACTCCCTGTGGACAGGCTCCGAGTGGGAGTGGCGATATAGCCTCTCCAATTTTCTGACGTCCTGTTTTAAAGTGTGGAGTTGAACACTGTACCAGGGCGACGATGATCTAATCCTAATGGTTTTCTGTTTTAAAGGAGCTGCTGCATTTAATGCAGATTTTAAAGACTCCATAGTGTTGCCCACCGTTTGGTCAATGACTGAGGGACTGCAGCTGCTGTGAACAGGTTCACCTGCAGCAGTATTCAACATAGGCTGTATTAGTTCTTTGAACCTTGTGATAGATTTATCATTTAAGGTTCTTTTCATTATGGTTTTATCTTGCGGGACAGGAAAGTCCTCCAAAGCGAGATCAAACGTGATCAAGAAATGGTCAGACAGCAACGAGCTTTGACGCTGGATGTCAACATTGGAGACATCACAGCCGTAGGTCAGGACAAGGTCCAAGGTGTGGTTATGAATGTGAGTAGGTTCCTCGACATTCTGAGTAAAACCAACACCATCTAGTACGGCGCTGAAAGCTTTGTTTAAGCTGTCAGTGCTGTCGTCCACATGTATATTGAAGTCTCCAGCTATAACTATGTTTTCCCATTCCAAAACTAGGTTTGAAATGAAGTCAGAGAATTCTGTTAGGAACTCGCTGTAAGGACCAGGAGGTCGGTATAAAACTATAAATAGTACTGCTTTTTGTTTTCTCCACCCAGGACAGGTGATTGAAAGTGTTAAGTTTTCAAACCAGTGAAAAGCGTTGTTGGTTTTGGGACTAAGAACCAAGTTGGTGTGTGATATAATCACAACACCACCGCCGCGACCTGTAGCTCTGGCTTTCTGGTAGTTAACATGCGTCGGAGGAGTGCACTCATTCAATCTAACGTACTCGTCCTGTTGGAGCCAAGTCTCCGAGAGCGCAAACAAATCCAAGCCCTTGTCTATAATAAGTTCGTTTATGAGAAGCGATTTAGACGAGATTGATCTGACGTTCATTAAACCACATTTAACAACCCTACCGCTAGAACTATTTCTGTCTGTCTGAACTTTTATTAAGTTACTGTGTCTGACACCCAGGTCAGATTTCCTCATATAGTGCTTTAGACTTCAAGCGAGGAACACACACAGTTTCAATCTGACTAGGTTCTGAGGCTAGTAACTGAGCACACACAGGCACACACACACACACACACACACAGTTTCAATCTGACTAGCTTCTGAGGCTAGTAACTGAACAGATGGGGGCTCAGAGGTTGTGGCAGAGCAGCTCTGCACCCGGGCCTCAGTTCTGCATCGTCATTTGAGCCGAGCAGAACAGTTTAGAGCCAGGGCCAAATTCTTAGCCAAAAGGGATGTACCCGCCAACGTTGGGTGGATATCATCCGAGCGGATGAGACCGGGCTTTCCCCAAAAGGCACTCCAATTGTCAACATGAACAACACCACTTGGAGGGCACCAGCCAGACAGCCAGCGGTTGAAAGCCGAGTGTCTGCTGAATGCTTCTGCACTGCTAGTGCTAGGTAGGGGCCCAGAGAAGATGACAGTGTCGGCCATTGTGCTAGCCAGCTTGCACACGGCGGCGACTTGCAGCTTCAACACCTCGGACTGTTTCCGCCGAACGTCATTACCACCCGCGTGAATAAAAATTCGACGGAAACGCTGCTTGTACATATTTTTAGTGGTAGGGGAAACCGGAGCACCCGGAGGAAACCTACGCAGACACGGGGAGAACATGCAAACTCCACTCAGAAAGGCCCTGGTCCAACCGGGATTCGAACCCAGGACCTTCTTGCTGAGAGGCGAGAGTGCTATCCACTCAGCCACCGTGCCGCTCAGGTGGGCTGTGTTTCTACGTCAATACAAACTGGTGTAACGATGTGACAGTGATCTCCAAGCACTGCTCTCCTGCTCTAGAATATCTTTTCATCCATTGTAAACCATTTTACTCCCCTCGTGAGTTTGTTTCATTCATTCTTGCCTCTGTTTACATACCGCCATGCGCGGACGCAGAGCAAGTACTGTGTATGGAACGTTTATACCAGGACTCTCTGATTATTATCCTGGGGGATTTTAATAAGGGAAACTTGAGCCAGGAATTACCCAAATACAGACAGTTTATCAAATGCCCGACCAGAGAGGAGAACACTCTGGATCACTGTTACACCACCGTGCGCGGAGCTTTTCGCGCTGTTCCCAAGCCAGCCCTCGGCTTCTCAGATCACTCCATGATACATCTGGTTCCTGCTTACAGACAGAGACTAAAGCTCTCGAAACCTGCAGTGAGGAGCTCCAAAGTGTGGTCTGATGAAGCTGTGGAAGAGCTGCATGCATGGAATCTACAGACTGGGACCTTTTCAGAGCTGCCACAGATAGTTTGGATGAATACACGGACACTGTGACGTCATACATTCACTTCTGTGAGGATAGCATCATTCCAACAAGGACCAGGGTCATCTATAACAACGACAAACCCTGGTTCACTGCTAAACTCCGGCAGCTCAGGAAAGCAAAGGAGTCTGCTTTCAGGGAGGGGGACCGCAGCGGCTACAAAGCAGCTAAATATCAGTTCAGGAAAGAACTGAAAGCAGCCAAGTCCCAGCACAGAGAACGACTACAGGAGCAGTTTGGTAACAACGATACTGCTTCTGTCTGGAGGGGCCTACGGGAGATCACCAACTACAAACCCAAAGCCCCCCCCTGTGCTGACGACCACAAGCTAGCTGACGATCTGAACTTATTTTTCAGTCGCTTTGATGCTGCCCCTGACACCTCTCCCTCCCCCACCCCCCACTACTCTAACGACCCACCCATCAGCCCTGCCCCCAGCCTAACAATAGCCGCTAAAGAGATTAAACAACTCTTCTTGAGGCTGCACCCCCGCAAAGCTCCTGGCCCGGACCACGTGTCTCCGGCCACTCGGAGACACTGCGCCAGTGAGCTTACTCCTGTGTTCACTGACATTTTCAACTCCTCTCTGCAGTCCTGCCATGTCCTGCTTCAAATCCTCCATCATTGTCCCCGTCCCGAAGAAGCCCAGGATCACAGGACTCAATGACTACAGACCTGTAGCACTTACGTCTGTCGTCATGAAGTCATTTGAACGCCTGGTTCTCTCCCATCTCAAGTCCCTCACCTCCCCCCTCCTGGACCCCCTGCAGTTCGCCTACAGAGCCAACAGATCTGTAGACGACGCCATTAACCTGGCCCTCCACCACATCCTACAGCACCTGGACTCCCCGGGGACCTACGCCAGGGTCCTGTTCGTGGACTTCAGCTCTGCCTTCAACACAATCCTGCCATCCCTGCTCCAGGACAAGCTCTCCCAGCTCAACGTGCCCGATTCCACCTGCAGGTGGATCACTGACTTCCTGACGGACAGGAAGCAGCGAGTGCGTCTGGGGAAGAATGTCTCGGACTCTCGGATTATAAATACAGGAGCCCCACAGGGCTGTGTTCTTTCTCCCCTGCTCTTCTCCCTGTACACCAACCACTGCACCTCCAGCCACGACTCCGTGAAGCTGATCAAGTTCGCGGACGACACCACCCTCATTGGACTCATCTCCAACAACGATGAGTCCGCCTACAGGAGGGAGGTGGACCGGCTGGTGTCCTGGTGTCTCCTACAGGAGGGAGGTGGACCGGCTGGTGTCCTGGTGTCTCCTACAGGAGGGAGGTGGACCGGCTGGTGTCCTGGTGTCTCCTACAGGAGGGAGGTGGACCGGCTGGTGTCCTGGTGTCTCCTACAGGAGGGAGGTGGACCGGCTGGTGTCCTGGTGTCTCCTACAGGAGGGAGGTGGACCGGCTGGTGTCCTGGTGTCTCCTACAGGAGGGAGGTGGACCGGCTGGTGTCCTGGTGTCTCCTACAGGAGGGAGGTGGACCGGCTGGTGTCCTGGTGTCTCCTACAGGAGGGAGGTGGACCGGCTGGTGTCCTGGTGTCTCCTACAGGAGGGAGGTGGACCGGCTGGTGTCCTGGTGTCTCCTACAGGAGGGAGGTGGACCGGCTGGTGTCCTGGTGTCTCCTACAGGAGGGAGGTGGACCGGCTGGTGTCCTGGTGTCTCCTACAGGAGGGAGGTGGACCGGCTGGTGTCCTGGTGTCTCCTACAGGAGGGAGGTGGACCGGCTGGTGTCCTGGTGTCTCCTACAGGAGGGAGGTGGACCGGCTGGTGTCCTGGTGTCTCCTACAGGAGGGAGGTGGACCGGCTGGTGTCCTGGTGTCTCCTACAGGAGGGAGGTGGACCGGCTGGTGTCCTGGTGCAGTGGTAACAACCTGGAGCTGAACGCCCAGAAGACAGTGGAGATGATTGTGGACTTCAGGAAGAGCACTGTCCCCCCGCCCCCACCCTCCGTGATGGACTCCCCCATCACCTCTGTGGAGTCCTTCCGTTTCCTGGGCACCACCATCACCAGGACCTCAAGTGGGAGCCGACCATCAGCTCCCTCATCAAGAAGGCCCAGCAGAGGATGTACTTCCTGCGGCAGCTCAGGAAAGCCAAGCTGCAGTTCTACACGGCCATCATCGAGTCCATCCTCACCTCCTCCATCACCTCCTCCATCACCTCCTGCATCACCTCCTATATCACCTCCTCCATCACCTCCTCCATCATCTCCTCTATCACTTCCTCCATCACCTCCATCACCTCCTCTATCACCTCCATCACCTCCTCCATCACCTCCTCCATCACCTCCTCCACCACCTCCTCCATCACCTGCTCCATCACCTCCTCCATTACCTCCTCCATCACCTCCTCCATCACCTCCTCCAGCACCTCCTCCATCACCTCCTCCATCACCTGCTCCATTACCTCCTCCATCACCTCCTCCATCACCTCCTCCATTACCTCCTCCATCACCTCCTCCATCACCTCCTCCATCACCTCGTCCATCACCTCCTCCATCACCTCCTTCATCACCTCCTCATCACCTCCTCCATCACCTCCTCCATCACCTCCTCCATCACCTCCTCCATCACCTCCTCCGTCACCGTGTGGTTCGCTGGAGCCACAGTCAGGGACAAACAGAGACTACAGTGCATTGTGCGCTCTGCAGAGGAAGTGATCGGCCGCAGCCTTCCATCGCTGCAGGACCTGTACGTCGCCCGAGCTCGAGGCCGGGCTGGTCGTATCACAGCCGACCCCTCTCACCTGCACATGGACTATTCCAACCACTCCCCTCTCACCTGCACATGGACTATTCCAACCACTCCCCTCTCACCTGCACATGGACTATTCCAACCACTCCCCTCTCACCTGCACATGGACTATTCCAACCACTCCCCTCTCACCTGCACATGGACTATTCCAACCACTCCCCTCTCACCTGCACATGGACTATTCCAACCACTCCCCTCTCACCTGCACATGGACTATTCCAACCACTCCCCTCAGGCAGGAGGCTGCGGTCCATCAGGACTAGAACCTCCCGCCACAAGAACAGTTTCTTCCCCTCTGCTGTTGGACTCTTGAACACTTCTTAACCTGTCCCCCGCCCTTTATAAAGTCACTTTACTGCCCATCATACGTCACTTTACTTCACTGTACTGCTGTCACCTTACATTGTGTGCACCATGTGCACTTGTATATTGTAAATAGTAACTGTAACTCTATTTTAAATTTAAATTTATTCCTTAGAAGTGTTTTTTATTCTATATTTTTATTCTTTATTTTATTATCTCTTTCTGACTGTTGCACTGAGCCAAAGCAATTTCCAAGTCTGTGACTTCCTGTTACTTACATGGCAATAAAAATGATTCTGATTTTGATTGTTTTGAGGGAGTTTCCTTTGTTTCTTTTTCTCGGCGTGGGAGAGCTGAGAGTGTCGGGGCCTGGGAGCGGTCCAGCAGGCTGGAGAGGCGACCGGCTCCGGGGCTTTTTCTGCTGCTGCTGCTCTGATTTAAAGGGGACCTACTGCTTTTAGGATTTTGGCTTTTCATAGTTGTTATTCCGTTAAATTTGCAAAATTTGCGACGGAACATTGTGTTATGAGAGAGTTAAACGTTTTAAACACCATTTAGTAAACAGAAGTATTGAATATTATATGTTTTTTGAAATCCAAAGATTAGTGCAAAAAAACCTTTGCTTTTCTTTTTTGAGTCCATTATTGTATCTCTGATATATTTCATAACTGTTTGTGAGAATGTTTTTATGTATTTCCATTTTAGTTACAAAAAGCCGTAGTTCAAAACATTTAAATTAGAATCTGTGTTAAAAGCTATTATTGATCATAGACTTCGTCTGAAAAGAGAAAGAGGGAATTAGGATTGCTGCTCCTGCTGCTGCTGCTGCTGCTCCTGCTGCTACTGCTGCTGCTGCTGCTGCTGCTACTGCTGCTGCTGCTGCTGCTACTGCTGCTGCTGCTGCTGCTACTGCTGCTGCTGCTGCTGCTGCTGCTGCTGCTACTGCTGCTGCTGCTACTGCTACTGCTGCTGCTGCTACTGCTGCTGCTGCTGCTGCTACTGCTGCTGCTGCTCCTGCTGCTGCTGCTGCTGCTCCTGCTGCTACTGCTGCTGCTGCTGCTGCTGCTGCTGCTGCTGCTGCTGCTGCTGCTACTGCTGCTGCTGCTGCTGCTGCTGCTGCTACTGCTACAGATAAAAATCACAAAGTGCTGTACAAGGTAAAAGCAGAGGTGATAAACACCATGGTGTGGAATATACCAAACTTCTCCATTATTGTCCATGTGGTCATCTGAGACAAATTCAGCATATCCATTGCAAAACATGTCTTCTACAAAAGCAGAATACTCCAAACTTTGGAGACGTTGCTCTGCAATACATCGGTATGAGGTAAGTTGACCCTTTGCTCTTTAAAAGGCAGAACTACACAGTAGTGTCCATTAGTGCAGCAGATCTCCTCATTATGTCCATAAACTTGATGTCATCTCGAGACATTTCCTTTTGCTCGTGTGAGGTTTTTTCCATTAAAGTCATGGTTGTTGAACCAACATACAATGTATTGTTGTATAGCCCTAGGTCACAACAGAAGTCATCTCAGAGACTTAACAAAACCATTGAAATCACCAACACAGGTCAGAGAATCAACAGTTAACACACGAAGAATACAAAGCACACACAGAAGAAAATGTCCATACATGTTGTAGAATGCTAAAGTGTCCTGATCATCACCAATCCTTTCTGTTGGACACTAACTGTCCAACAAGACCCTCCTGCATCCACAAGGAACAACTCTTAAAAAACCCAGTGGGAAAACGTGAGAAACCTTGGGGAGAACTAGGGAAACCCACAGGGAGGGAGACCCATATGAGAAAGGGATCCGCTCCTCCGGACGGACAGACTAATGATCTAGGACCTAAGCTAGCTACAGAACGTGGACCAGTGGACGCTGAACGTGGACAGGTCCGGTGCAGGACTGAAGCACTCCCAGGCGGGTCGGGCGGGGCAGTCCGCAGGTGTAGATGGAAGAGGCCAGGCTCAGAGATCCCGTCATCGTACCATGAAACAGACAATGGGACAACGGGTGAATAGCAATGAACAAACTACAGTCAGAATCCTAAAAATGCTAAACAGATAAAGTAGGAAGGAGGAGAGGATAGTGCTCAAGTTACCATACTTCTCCAGCAGGGGGCGCCCTATGCAGCTTGACTGACAGTCTGAGGAGTTTAACCTTCTCCGAGTCTTACCTTCCTAGCCATATGTTAAACTAAAGAGGACTGTTTTAAACCTAGCCTTGAATAAAGAGATTCATGGATTACACACCAGGTGTGCCAAACCGATCCAAGCAAACCTAATTATATATTATATATCATATACATCATATATACCATACATGCCATATATATCATAAATAATACACAACATAACATACAGCATAATATATAACATAATATACAACATAACACAATACATTATTGAATAATATATAACATAATATATAACATAATACAGCATATATATATAATATATACACTACATATTATATATTACCTAATTATATGCTAAATTAAAGTAAAGTGCTTTAAGCCTGGCCTTGAATGTGGAGACCGTATCTGCTTCCTTAACATAAATGGGAAGCTGATTCCACAGTAAAGGAGCTTGGTAGCTAAATGCTCTGCCACCAACAGTGACCTTTGAGACCTTAGGGACCACCAGACGTCTGGCGTTTTGTGAGCGCAACGCTCGACTTGGTTGATACGACACTAACGTGTCTTGGAGATAAGAAGGAGCCAAGCCATTTATGGCTTTATATGTTAAGAGTAGGATTTTAAACTTTATTCTGTACTCCACAGGGAGCCAGTGGAGTGATTTTAACACCGGAGTTATGTGCTCCCTCCTTTTGGTACCTGTTAAGATCCTAGCTGCTGTATTCTGAACGAGCTGGAAGCTCTTCAAAGAGGCTTTAGGGCACGCTGCCAGTAAAGCGTTACAGTAGTCGAGCCTTGAGGTGACAAACGCGTGAATGAGTTTTTCCGCGTCACTTTTAGGAAGGAAATTCCTAATTTTAGCGATGTTCCGTAAGTGGAAGTACGCCGTTTTAGTTGCTTGGCTTATATAAGCCTTGAAGGAGAGTTCTTGGTCAAAAATGACTCCAAGATTCCTCACAGTGTTACTGGGTATAATACTGACATTATCAGAGTAATTATCTGGTTAGTGAGGGAGTCACGCAGGCGCTTCGGACCGAGTAGGATCACTTCTGTCTTCTCCGGGTTGAGAAGTAGGAAGTTAAGAGTCATCCACATTTTAAGGTCCTTTATGCAGCACTGAGCTTTTCTAGCTGATCTGTCTGATTTGGCTTCATCGACAGATAAAGCTGTGTGTCATCTGCAGCAGTGGAAATTAATTCCATGCTTTTTAATAATGTTTCCTAACGGCAGCATGTAGAGAGTAAAAAGAATCGGTCCGAGTACCGAACCCTGCGGCACACCGAATTCCACTCCAGAATAAGGCGACGAGTTCTGATTTACGTTGACGAAGTGATACCGATCTGATAAATAGGATTTAAACCAGCCAAGGGCTGTTCCTCTAAGACCTATATCACATTCTAGCCTCTGCAGTAGAATGCTGTGGTCTATTGTGTCAAATGCAGCACTAAGGTCCAGTAGGACCAGCACTGACACTTGTCCATTATCGGCAGCTAGTAGTAAGTCATTTGTGACTTTGACTAGTGCCGTTTCAGTGCTATGATGAGCTCTGAATCCTGATTGAAAGACTTCAAACATATTATTTTCCTGCAGGTGGCAGCGAAGCTGCTCAGCTATAAGTTTTTCCAGGATTTTAGATATAAAAGTGAGGTTTGAGATCGGTCTGTAGTTTGTAAGTATTTCTGGGTCCAGGTTTGTTTTCTTCAGAAGGGGTTTGATTACCGCGGTTTTAAAAGCTTGTGGGACATAGCCACATTGTATGGATGCGTTTATTATATTTACGATAGGCTCAATTATCAAAGGAAGTATGTCTTTGAAGAGCCATGTCGGGACTGCGTCTAACATGCAAGTTGAGGCTTTTGAGGATGTGACCACAGAGATCACCTCTGCTTGGCTCACAGCCATGAATTTATTAAGGCCCACTGAAGAGTCTAAGTGGGAAGTCACGTATGCCGCTTCAACCTGTCCACCACTAACAGCAGGAGTAACCTCCTCCAGCTTGTCACGGATGGATGTAATTTTATTATTAAAGAAGTGGAGAAAGTCGACACTGCTCAGTGAGCTTGGAATTTTAGGCTCGATTGCGCTATGGCAGTTTGTGAGTTTAGCGACGGTGCCAAACAAAAATCTACTGTTATTTTTATTGGCTTCTATTAAAGTTCAATAGTATTGAGTTCAAGCCCCGCGAAGGGCATTCTTGTAGTTTCGGAGACCTGCTTTCCACTCCCTGTGGACAGGCTCCGAGTGGGAGTGGCGATATAGCCTCTCCAATTTTCTGACGTCCTGTTTTAAAGTGTGGAGTTGAACACTGTACCAGGGCGACGATGATCTAATCCTAATAGTTTTCTGTTTTAAAGGAGCTGCTGCATTTAATGCAGATTTTAAAGACTCCATAGTGTTGTCCACCGTTTGGTCAATGACTGAGGGACTGCAGCAGCTGTGAACAGGTTCACCTGCAGCAGTATTCAACATAGGCTGTATTAGTTCTTTGAACCTTGTGATAGATTTATCATTTAAGGTTCTTTTCATTATGGTTTTATCTTGCGGGACAGGAAAGTCCTCCAAAGCGAGATCAAACGTGATCAAGAAATGGTCAGACAGCAACGAGCTTTGACGCTGGATGTCAACATTGGAGACATCACAGCCGTAGGTCAGGACAAGGTCCAAGGTGTGGTTATGAATGTGAGTAGGTTCCTCGACATTCTGAGTAAAACCAACACCATCTAGTACGGCGCTGAAAGCTTTGTTTAAGCTGTCAGTGCTGTCGTCCACATGTATATTGAAGTCTCCAGTTATAAGTCGAAATATTATGAGAATAAAGTCGAACTAGCAAAATTATGGGATTAATCGAAAAATATGATGAGATTAATCTCAAAATGTTATGAGTTTAATTAAAAAATATATTCAGATTCAGATTCATTTATTTGCCATTTGCAGTAAAACCACATTGGAAAAACCGTGCAAGACTACCCCAGTGTGCACCAGACGACACACACCAGAGCTCTTGCCATATTATGTATTAATTTAAAAATGAATATCAAAATGTTATGAGATTAATCTCAGAATATTTTGGACCCTGGGAGGAGATCCAGCGCGGACCAGCGCTGAGACCAATGCAGACCCGAGGAGAGACTGGAGTGACCAGCACACAGAAACCAGCGCGGACCTGACAGTGCCACACACACTGTGAACCCGATTAGTGGGAAAACTAATGCTTCTAAGACTGACCCAGGGTATATATAGGGCTACTTTGGCTTGGCCCTGTCGATTACGGTTGGTAAAAATAAATACAATGGGCCTCATTCACGAACCGTACTTAAGAACAAATTTGTGCGTAAATCAGAATCAGAATTTCTCTTGGGTAAGTACAAATCCTACGAATGCTCAGGAGCACTCGTACACACATTCAGTGCCGACATGTTCGCACGGTGGTGTTATGAAGTTCAATAAAACACGACATTACAGTGATATGTCCGTCATAATGATGTATGTATTTATTTATTTAATTGTTAATGGTAATTTAGCCTATTTTTTAATTCATTTTGAAATGAAATGTGCCAACGCTTTATCAAATACATTGGAAATCTTGCCGTGTATTAGTGACCCCTTCCTATTTATAGGGGGCATTTCTTTATCCACGGGCCACAGAACAACGGCATATATACTGCTGCTGCAGGAGGTTACTGGGTCCGCGCTGACTCTCTGCGCTGGTCTCTCCCATGGATCTATACGGGTCTGCACTGGTCTCTCCCATGGATCTATACGGGTCTGCACTGGTCTCTCCCATGGATCTATACGGGTCTGCACTGGTCTCTCCCATGGATCCATATCAATCAATCAATCAATCAATCCTTTATTATCTCACACAGATGGAGAAATTCAGTTCGATGAATAAACATCAAGGCCGGCCGCGTACTCTAATTTTCCGCGCTCCTTATGACAGTTATTCAACAGCATAGAGCAAAACAGACACATATTTCAACAAACATGGGAGAGACACGGTACATGTGGAAAACATGCAGATCTTTTTAATGGGAAGTCATCACTCTGGCCCGCCTCGTCCAATATAGCGCGTCAGAGGGGAGTGTGGGTGGGGGAGGTGGAGGGGAAGACCACCATAGACTGAAAAAGAGAGAGAGGCAGACATGTAGGGGGGGGGGGGGGGGAATGTAACTGGTGTTATGGGTTGTGAGTCTGAGATAGATAAGAGTCCAGTGTCAGCCTTGAGTGGCCGTGTGTGGTGGTGGAATGTGAAGGACAAAGATAGCGCAGGTGCAAACATTGGAGACAAAACAACACATGCCTTGTGGGAAATTTGTATAAGCACTTTAGCTGATCAATGAAAGGCAGTGTAAACTAAAGCCAATATGTCCAAATTATACTGGAACTGGACCCTCCGTTCACCGTTACTCGGAGTTGACCACGTCAGTACGAGGTTCCACCGTGAGGCCCAAGTCCTTCAATCAATCCTTCCAAGCGTTTAAGTCCATCCAAAGATCTCACTCCCAGGTCGTTAAGGGAATGTTCGATCCCACTCACCCCCCGCTGTGTCCCCACTGTGCCCTCGACCACGACTCTGACCAACTCGCGGAAACTCTCCTTGTTTTCCGCGGACAGCCGCTCGTAAATCTTCTGAGTGGACAGCCTTCCAACTTTGCGGTAGATCAAGCCAACTCCAAATCCAATCAGGAGGAACCCTGCTACCATAAATCCAAAAATGTATATATCCTCAATGTCCTCGATGGACAGTCCCGATAGACAAACGGGGTGCCACTTTTGCCAGTTGTCAAAAAAGTACCCAGCAGCCGCCGTACCATCCGGGCAAACGGCATCTCCAGAACCGCCTTTACGTGATGAAAAAATAGTATCAATTGCGTTGAGGGACCAGTTGATTAATTCCATCATTTTTCAAGTTGTATACAGGCAGAAGTCTAGGAAAAAAGACAGTCAGGGCAAGCAGAGCAGGAGCAGGCAAGAGACACGTCTGACCTCGAGGAGAGCAAAATAAATACGGGTCTGCACTGGTCTCTCCCATGGATCTATACGGGTCTGCACTGGTCTCTCCCATGGATCCATACGGGTCTGCACTGGTCTTTCCCATGGATCTATACGGGTCTGCACTGGTCTCTCCCATGGATCTATACGGGTTCACTTCCGCGCTCCTTATCGGCAAAGTGGGTTAAGTCTCTTGCCCAATGGTGAATGGCATCTGTCACACACCGTCAGTGCCCGTCACTCACCAAAACGTGACTGTTGCGTGCGCAAACTCAAATGCTTTAAAATGATGTATTATGTGCCATTGAAACCTATATTGTTCTGGCTCGTAAGGGCCTTTTGCTTTCACAATGGTGAATGCAAGGGGCCGCGGTGCGTGACGGATGCATCAGAGCTAAATATGTGTCAAAATTTTTGCCTTTTGGTCTAAAATAGCCGTTATTGTATATGGCATATGTTCTCGTTGACCAAATAAATGAAGTGAAAACCCATTATATGGAAGACTTAATCATCAGTTTCTTTGTTCACAGTGCACCTTAAAGAGACAAACTTCATGAGGATGAGCTGCAGACAGATGAATCCTGTCCTTCGACAATTCTGTTGCAAGTGAAATAAAAAGAGAATAAGGGAAGGCGACAGAAGCGTCCAGACTGCCCACAATCATTGCTGCATTGTCCCCGGTTGTCCTCGCTTCTCGTTTCCAGGCGGATGCTTTGACGGCACCATTTGCAAAAAACAAATCTATTTTGCCTTTGTTCAATCGCTGTTCCTCTAGATGGCGGCAGAACCTATAATGTTTACTCAATTTGGTTCTTCTGTCCACAGCACTCTCCTTCCACTGTATCACACCAGTAAACATCCAACATATTTCACTATTGTCATTTTCCATCTATGAGTGCGATTTTATTTTGCCTAAAGGCCAAAGAGTATTGAATTTACACTGATAATGCCAGCTGCATTTTGCTATAGGCTCCTGGTTAAAAAATGTAGTGATATTGCACAAAAGGTTGTTTAATTAGAAAACCTTCATAATTTCAAACTAATAGACATCTTTTGGTCTTATGTAGTTTTTGCGATTGTTGTCATCGGCCAAATTACCATATGTTTTATTCAGATTTGAACCTTACGCACCCAGTGACTGAGTTGGTAGCACTGAAAAGTTGGCTCTCAGTTGGTCACAGTTTCATCTGGAGACAAAGTTTACCTTAACCGTATTCCTTAACCTTGAATATTGCGCTGGAAAAGTCCTTACATCCATCTTTGAATATACGCACACAGCAACGCTTGACTCTCGATAAGAGGGGACTGCTCTTTTCCCCATGTCATATTTTGATCGAGCTCATCTGTGCGTTCTCCATGCCACAGCCGCACCCTGGGAATCGTAGCCTCAGTATTTGGGTGCGCGCTGTCAGCTTGTCAGCGCTCCTTCCTACCCGTGGGGACCTGGGAGAGCACTTCCCAGAGAGTTGCCTCCGAACATCCCTGCAGCGCCTCATCACCCAGCTGTGACCTGTCTCTCCCTGCAATTTAGTGCCATGTTGTCATCTGCAACTGTGGGAGCTAAAACAGAGCTTGAAATGGAAAGCCTTTGCCCCCCCGCCCAGTGTCTCGCACATCTATCTTGAAGTCTCTCCATCACTGGTGAAGGGAGGAAGAGTTGTTCCCCTGACGATTTCCATTCCTGACTCGCTGACCTACTTCTGTCTCCGCTGGGAGCTTGATATGTGTTACAAAATATCTGTTACAGCTATTCCAAGAGGAAACAGGCAGCGTTATTATTTAGTAGGAGACAGGAGTGAGGACAAATCGTGGTACTCACCTTGAGATTACAGAACAATCTTGTATCTTTCTGCATATAGATGGGTGACCTTTCTTTCGTAACCTCATACATTCCCATCAAAAGAATAATTCTTATAAAAAAATCTATTTTTTGTATCTATTTTTTCTCAATAACTCATAAAAAGTTTTGATTAAAGAAACTTTTGTGAAGTTTAAGATAACCACCTTCCATAAAAATCAAACTCTAATTAGGGATAGGACCTATGGTTTTTCTTTCTGGCCATATATTTTTTATCTTATTGTTTTATAGATCAAATATCTTAAATGATAGATCTTGATTGATGTGTGCATAACCTGAAATGCTCTTAATGTGCCTTTTTATTCTGCTCGTATGTGCGCAACTATGACATTTTTACTCACTGAAGGGACACATAAAATAACCTTTAATTCTTAACATTTTCAGGGATATACCAATCAATTAGCCTCAATGAGGTTGTATTGGGGCAAATACTCGGTCAACCCTCTACAAAAAAATATTAGCATCACCAATCAGAGCAAGAACAAGGCATCCATAGCAAATTCAAAGTCTGTTAGAAGGGTGTCAAAAAAAAAAAGATGCAGTCAAATACTTTTGATTACACTTTGATAAACTCTATGATCCACAATGAGAAATGCAGGTTTGGATGAGTTCCAATCTAACTCCTGCACGTAGCCTGGATTTAGTCACTCCCTTCACATCAAGGGCACTTTCTTTCACTCACCTGTCTGCTTTTTTAAAAAGGGCCTGGAGGACGTCTCATCTCTAATATTAGTTCTGATTTGACAGGGAAGTTCCAAAGTCAACTCAGATTGGACACTCAATTACGAAACCGGTTTAGCCTTACAATGTTTTAGCACCAACGCTTGACTTTTGAAAAACATCTCCACAGATGTTTGAAATATTCGGTTTTGCCCTGAATTTGGTTGGAGTCATAGAGTAACAGCTGCAGGGCAAAAGAAAGCAGTTTTATTATGGATGTGTTTTTTTTTTTCACTATTTGAATTATATGTGCTTATGTGCAAGGGGCCTCTCATTGTCTCAAATGTTTACCAACTCTAAATCATTTTTATTTGTGTCTGCATACATGTCCTTCAGGTGCCGCTGAATGACAATGTAATGCTTTGTTCACACAAAGAATGAACGTTGATTTGGTACTGATAATGTGTACAGTAATTCTCGGATTTCCCTAAAAATTTGGGCGACAACATATTTGGAAACACTGAACTGTACGTTTCATGGAAGATTGGGAAAAAATCAAACAAAGTGTATAGATTCTACAGTGTTTCTGGAATTCAACTTATAATGTGAAAACTAATTTAATTATACAGACTCATTACAGTCCAAGTGACAGAGACCAAGCCTTTGTTATGATTTTGTTTTTAATGATTACAGCTTACATTCCATTTTCTATTGAATTATTTTGGGTTTGTACAATCTGTGAGCCAATTATCATACAACAAATATAGGCACAACAGGGAGCCATGGTAAATCTGGCATCACATGTTACCTCTGGATACAAGGCGGAAGTCTACCAGTGAAACAAGTCACTAATCCGAAGTACTAACTTCTTTACACTTTTGTCCTATTTCAACATACATAACCTTGTAAGTCTTGCTATATCTTTACATATTGCATGCAACGCTCTGTCATGGGTTTTCAACGTTTAAGTTTGAATTCTGACGTAACATGGGAATTTTTTTGAACTTTTTTTCTTTTAAGAGTTCTCTTGTAAAGAAGGACAGACTTCATTGCTAACAACATTTTGTTTACATTTATTATCATTGGTCCTCCTGCTCCCGAAGGACCAAAAGCGGTATTATTTGTCATTAGTGTATTTCCTGTGTTTTAACTTTTGTGTTAGGGCTATACACAAGCTAAGGTTATAGTTAGTAGTGGAGCAAATATTAGAACATGTTCTATCTCAGATTCTCTAACAGAAATGGTTATAAAGGGAGACTCTTTACAACATAAGCAGATCACAGCGGCAGAACTAACACTGCATAGTTGACCAAACATTATTTTAGACAGTAAAGCTCGTTTCATGATGTGTAAAAGCCATTGTGCAGTCCGGTGTTTGTGGTTATACTAATGAAGCATATAGCCGTGTGCCGGTGACTCACTCTGGCTGGAGCACCCTCCAGCTCAAAGTCCTTTTCCAAAATAGGATTAAATATTTCCTGGCTTTGCTCATGGCTTAATTGGCACACTTTTAGTTGACCTTGTAGAGTTAGAGTGTATTATTGCTTTACTTTTTTCACCAAGTATAATCAATTCCGCTTCCATTTACTTAGTTAGGATCCAGGTACTTTGAATGAAAAAAAAAATTAGGTTTCTTCTTTGGTTGTTTTTTGCACAGAGAAGGATTGCCATAGCTGACAAGTCTTCTTGAGTAAAGTGACTTTATAAAGGGCAGTAAAGTGACTTTATAAAGGGCAGTAAAGTGACTTTATAACGGGCAGTAAAGTGACTTTATAAAGGGCAGTAAAGTGACTTTATAAAGGGCAGTAAAGTGACTTCATAAAGGGCAGTAAAGTGACTTTATAAAGGGCAGTAAAGTGACTTTATAAAGGGCAGTAAAGTGACTTTATAAAGGGCAGTAAAGTGACTTCATAAAGGGCAATAAAGTGACTTTATAAAGGGCAGTAAAGTGACTTTATAAAGGGCAGTAAAGTGACTTTATAAAGGGCAGTAAAGTGACTTTATAAAGGGCAGTAAAGTGACTTTATAAAGGGCAGTAAAGTGACTTTATAACGGGCAGTAAAGTGACTTTATAAAGGGCAGTAAAGTGACTTTATAAAGGGCAGTAAAGTGACTTCATAAAGGGCAGTAAAGTGACTTTATAAAGGGCAGTAAAGTGACTTTATAAAGGGCAGTAAAGTGACTTTATAAAGGTCAGTAAAGTGACTTTATAAAGGGCAGTAAAGTGACTTTATAAAGGGCAGTAAAGTGACTTTATAAAGGGCAGTAAAGTGACTTTATAAAGGGCAGTAAAGTGACTTTATAAAGGGCAGTAAAGTGACTTTATAAAGGGCAGTAAAGTGACTTCATAAAGGGCAGTAAAGTGACTTTATAAAGGGCGGGGGGACAGGTAAAGTGCATTGAATTGCCCTTAAGCATTCCTAATGACTGCTGGAGGTTCACACCATACCCTAATGATTAATCAGAGTCCACTCTACTTTCAGACCCTTCTCTGAGGGCCGCGGAGGAGCTATGGTGACAAACCAGCCTCATGAAGGACAAGGAGCACACCAGAGAGGTCTGGGAGGAAGTTGTGGAGAAGGGTGAAGTATGGTTGGGTTATACAAGTATTTCCTTAGCTGTCAACATCTCAGAGTGTCCACTGTTCAGTATTTAGAAATTAAAAGAGTATGGCACAGCTGCAAATCTACCATGACAACACTGATCACAGATGCAGACACAAGGACAATGACTAATCTGGAGGGGCTGCAGAAATCAACAGGTCACCTGGGGGAACTGCACAACGGGTAAATGTTATCAGTCATACACTACACACTACACTTCAATCTTGGCTTTATAGATGAGTGGGAAATAGAAAGTCAGTGCTGAAATAAAACCTCAACAAGCAAAGCAGAGTCACTGCTTGTGGAAGAAGATGCTGTGGTCAGATGAGAAACAAAGCTATGTCTCAAACTATTAAATGATATGTATGGCTCAAAACTAACACAGATCAACAGCCTCTTCTTCACCAGGGACAGGGAAGAGAGTCCGACTTGATGTGAAGGTCAACACATTATTAGAGGAAAAGCTTCTGTAGTCCACATAGTATTAACTTGTGTTGTATGAATACTTGCGCAAACCCCACTTTAATTGTTTTATTTCTTTATGAACAATATCGTGTATGATTTGATCTCACTTCACAGCTTATGATCTTGAGAGTGGCTGCACCACCTGTGTGAACAGCTGTGACCGAAAGTGCTGTTACACTTTATTACTATTGTATAACTTTTAGAATTAGGTATTTATTTGTTTGTAGGGATGGATGTGTTTCTGCGGCTGGACACCCCAATATCTCCTACGGGGATCAATAGAGTATCTATCTAGCTTTTTCTTCAGTAAAACAATTTCTATTCTGTCTTTTGAAAAAATAGCTCTTCCATTTATTTGTAAAATGTATTACAAATAAATGGTTGAACAGAATACTCTGAATAGAAGTTTCAAAGATATGTATAGAGGACAGATTGTTTCATAAGAAATGACAGCTTGAAAATGGTGATGTTGAGTTATGAGACGCCTCAGTTCTGCAAGGTGCTGCTGACAGAGGGGAACTGTTGGAGGGGGGTAGGGGTGGTGGGGGAGGAGGGGTAACTGAGAACTTTCCTGGCGACTGGGAAGCCTCAGGACAAACCCAGCTTTCATAGGTGAGCACAGATACATGCCCCCTCACCACACTGTTGCACATCTGAAGGGTGGAAACACACAGCCTGCTAAAGAGTGGAGTGTGTCACTAAGAGCAGAGGGATTGGGACCAGCAGCCAATCGGCAAGCTGTTCCATAACCCCACTGGTGTTCACAAAAGTGACCGGAACATTTGTAGTCCGACGCTTGTAGCCTCAGAAACAGAAGAGAAGATGCATTTAAAGGAAACAGCCAGTTATCTTTCAGAGCCAGCTGATCTCAAAACAATATATTCCTAAACTATACAACATGATTTAGTAACAAATACAAGATTTGGCCCCTTATCTAATTCTCTAACAAATTGAAAAAGAGAAAACAACACTTCTGAGGCATTTGTACTTCATTTAATGAACATTAATTGTAATAAAAATAAAAATATTCAACAAAATTATTATATATATATAAGCCATGAAAAAACAGAGTAAAACATGCATATTTACAATATGGAAAAAAAAAACAATGTTGTAACTTCTTAATGATAAATATATTTATCTAGAAACTATTTATTTGCACATGCCTAACAACACGCTACTTTCATACATGCATTAAGATGTAAACAAGCGAATCACTAATGTTGAACGTTGTGATGTACAGTCTCAGCAGCGAACTTCACACAGTGTTCCAGGCGTTTCAGGTGAGCCTGAAATCTAACTATAACCACAACGCTCACGGTAACATGCTGCTGCTGACTTTTTTGCCAGTGTGCCGCAAACACACGTGCACGCACGCACCAAACACGCGCACACACACACACACTGTTGATACTGGGGTGCCCACAGACCTCTAAAGGCCCTTCACAAAGACACACTGTTTTTCATTTTAAATTTAGATCTTTTAGCCCACTTTTGGATGTAGTCCCAGGACGAGGGGCAGAGGACGAAGAAGGGGGTATTTCAGCACTGCACTGTTTTCTTTTTGCTGTAGTGCAGAGATGCTTTAGAAGATAAATGACTATTATAAATACCACATTATTATGAAGACATATGTTGTTATAAATATAATATTATATATACATATATTATATTTATAACAACATACATATGTGTGCGTGTGTGGCTAATGCTAATAATAACATTAGCTTTTCATCAAAGACTGCTCCTCAACTCAAAGGCTTCTGTAGTGCCTTGGACTGCAAATTACACAGTGCACTTTTACAAAAATTAACGCATTTGACGCATGGCCGAATGACCCACCCATGAATGATGAAACTCAGAATGCTGCGGACACATGCGTGTGTGAGATGGCAACAGAGCAGGTAGGCCCTCTGGGAATTCAAGTTTTAAAAGTATACGCGTGTAACCACGGGGCGCTTACTGTTGTTTGCTGTATGCACTCAAACGGGATTACGCATCCTCCGTGGCCGCAGAGTTCTGACCCGGGGCAGCTGCGGCCGCTCTGGCTTTGACAACTAGGGCTGTCAAACAATTACAATATTTCTCTAATTACCTCGATTAAAAATGTTAATTGTTAGGCTGCCCTAATTATATATATACATATATATATATATA
Organism: Knipowitschia caucasica; assembly: GCA_964034765.1. NCBI lineage: Eukaryota > Metazoa > Chordata > Actinopteri > Gobiiformes > Gobiidae > Knipowitschia > Knipowitschia caucasica. Next base: position 254,077 of record OZ035832.1, read on the forward strand.
TATACATACATATACATATATATATACATACATACACATATATATATATACATACATACACATATATATACACATACATACACATATATATACACATACATACACATATATATACATATATATATTATATATATATATATATATATATATATATATATATATATATATATATATATATATATATATATATAACCTGTGCACAGCCTGGATTGATTACCAGAAAGCCTACGACTCAATGCCACACACATGGATCATGGAATGCTTGAAGTTGTACAATATCAACAGGGCTCTAAGGGACTTCGTTGCAAACTCGATGGGAATGTGGAAGACCACCCTTGAGGCAAATGGCAAGCCGCTCGCACAAGTGACCATCAAATGTGGTATCTACCAAGGAGATGCTCTGTCCCCACTACTGTTCTGCATAGGCCTCAACCCTCTAAGCCAAGTAATTGACCAGACTGGCTATGGATACCGCCTCAGGAACGGAGCAAAGATCAGTCACCTCCTCTACATGGATGACATCAAGCTGTACGCCAAGAGCGAGAGAGACATCGACTCTCTGATCCAAACAACCAGGATCTACAGCCATGACATCGGGATGTCATTCGGGCTCGAGAAATGTAGCAGGATGGTGACTCGGAGAGGCAAGGTAGTCCACACAGAAGGGATCTCACTCCCAGAGGGAACAATAGCAGACGTTGAGGACAGTTACAAGTATCTCGGTATACCACAGGCAAATGGCAACCTCGAACAGGTGACGAGGAAAGCGGCAACTGCCAAATACCTCCAGCGAGTAAGGCAGGTCCTAAGAAGCCGGCTCAATGGCAAGAACAAGGCCCGGGCAATTAACAGCTACGCCCTGCCAGTGATCAGATACCCTGCAGGAATAATCAGGTGGCCAAAGGAAGAGATTCAGACCACGGATGTTAAAACTCGAAAGCTCCTTACCATGCATGGCGGGTTCCATCCCAAATCCAGCACCCTGAGACTGTACGTAAGCCGTAAAGAAGGAGGCCGAGGACTAGTGAGTGTGAGAGCCACTGTCCAGGACGAAACATCCAAACTCCATAACTACATCATGGAGAAGGCCAAAACGGATGACGTACTCAGTGAATGTCTCAGGCAGTGGCGAGATGAGGAGGTGCTGGAGGAGAGCCCATCATGGGAGAACAAGCCCCTACACGGCATGTACCACCGGAGCATAACAGAAGTGGCTGATCTCAAGAAGTCCTACCAATGGCTAGAAAGGGCTGGCCTACAGGACAGCACAGAGGCACTCATCATGGCTGCACAGGAACAGGCACTGAGCACCAGAGCGATAGAGGCCCAGATATACCACACCAGACAAGACCCAAGGTGTCGGTTGTGCAAAGAGGCACCTGAGACGATCCAACACATAACTGCAGGGTGCAAGATGCTGGCAGGGAAGGCCTACATGAAACGCCATAACCAAGTGGCTGGCATAGTGTACAGAAACATCTGTGGAGAGTATGGGCTGGAAACCCCAAGGTCTAAGTGGGAAACTCCTCCAAAGGTGGTGGAGAATGAGCGTGCGAAGATCCTGTGGGACTTCCAGATACAGACCGACCGAATGGTAATGGCAAACCAACCTGACATCGTGGTGGTAGACAAAGGGCAGAGGACAGCCGTGGTGGTGGACGTGGCAATTCCAAGCGATGGTAACATCCGGAAAAAAGAACATGAAAAGCTTGAGAAATACCAAGGTCTCAGAGAGGAGCTGGAGAGGGCCTGGAGGGTAAAGGTGACAGTAGTGCCCGTGGTGATCGGTGCACTCGGGGCAGTGACCCCGAAGCTAGATGAGTGGTTACAGCGGATCCCTGGAACAACCTCGGACATCTCGGTCCAGAAATGTGCAGTGCTAGGAACAGCAAAGATACTGCGCAGAACCCTCAAGCTCCCTGGCCTCTGGTAGAGGACCCGAGCTTAGAGAGGGATAACCGCCCGCGGAGGGCCAAAGGTGAGTGGACAATTATTTTATTTAATATATATATATATATAATAAAAAAAATAATTGTCCACTCACCTTTGGCCCTCCGCGGGCGGTTATCCCTCTCTAAGCTCGGGTCCTCTACCAGAGGCCTGGGAGCTTGAGGGTTCAGTATCTTTGCTGTTCCTAGCACTGCACATTTCTGGACCGAGATGTCCGAGGTTGTTCCAGGGATCCGCTGTAACCTCCTCTAGCTTCGGGGTCACTGCCCCGAGTGCACCATCACCACGGGCACTACTGTGACCTTTACCCTCCAGGCCCTCTCACTACTGTGACCTTTACCCTCCAGGCCCTCTCACTACTGTGACCTTTACCCTCCAGGCCCTCTCCAGCTCCTCTCTGAGACCTTGGTATTTCTCAAGCTTTTCATGTTCGTTTTTCCTGATGTCACCATCGCTTGGAATTGCCACGTCCACCACCACGGCTGTCCTCTGCCCTTTGTCCACCACCACGGCTGTCCTCTGCCCTTTGTCCACCACCACGGCTGTCCTCTGCCCTTTGTCCACCACCACGGCTGTCCTCTGCCCTTTGTCCACCACCACGGCTGTCCTCTGCCCTTTGTCCACCACCACGGCTGTCCTCTGCCCTTTGTCCACCACCACGGCTGTCCTCTGCCCTTTGTCCACCACCACGGCTGTCCTCTGCCCTTTGTCCACCACCACGGCTGTCCTCTGCCCTTTGTCCACCACCACGGCTGTCCTCTGCCCTTTGTCCACCACCACGGCTGTCCTCTGTCCTTTGTCCACCCCCACGGCTGTCCTCTGCCCTTTGTCCACCACCACGGCTGTCCTCTGCCCTTTGTCCACCACCACGGCTGTCCTCTGCCCTTTGTCCACCACCACAATGTCAGGTTGGTTCGCCATTACCATTCGGTCGGTCTGTATCTGGAAGTCCCACAGGATCTTCGCACGCTCATTCTCCACCACCTTTGGAGGAGTTTCCCACTTAGACCTTGGGGTTTCCAGCCCATACTCTGCACAGATGTTTCTGTACACTATGCCAGCCACTTGGTTATGGCGTTCCATGTAGGCCTTCCCTGCCAGCATCTTGCACCCTGCAGTTATGTGTTGGATCGTCTCAGGTGCCTCTTTGCACAACCGACACCTTGGGTCTTGTCTGATGTGGTATATCTGGGCCTCTATCGCTCTGGTGCTCAGTGCTGAACAGGCATATATATATATATATATATATATATATATATATATATATATATATATATATATATATATATATATTATATATATATATATATATATATATATATATATATATATATATATATATATATATATATATATATATATATATATATATATATATATATATATATATATATATATATATATAATACAGACCACAAGTTTGGACACACTTTCTCATTCACAATGAGTTTCCTTTCTTTTCATGACTATTGACTGTAGATTCACACCCAGGCTGTGTGAAGGCTATTTGACCAATACGGAGAGTGGTGGTGCTGGGCCAGATGACCCGGCCTCCCCACCACCTCACCAGACCTGAACCCAATCGAGAAGGTTTTGGGGTGAGCTGGACCACAAAGTGAAGGTGAAAGGGCCAAAAAGTTCGAAGCATCTCTGGGAACTCCTTCAAGACTACCTCTTGAAGCTCATCAAGAGAATGCCAAGAGTGTGCTAAGCAGTAATTAGAACAAAAGGTGCTACTTTGAAGAACTTTCTTTCTCTGCTGAAATTTCCCCACCGTGGGACGGATAAAGGGATATGGGAAGGTGGTGTGTGGTGTCCAGCTTAGGTTGTTTGAGGTTTGCGCCTCGAGATTACAGTCCACTCTCTCCACTGGTGACCTCTTACTGATGTTGGATCAATGACCTCTTGATGATGATGGGGTGGTGGCTGCTTGTTCCTGCAGAAGTCCATTATGAGCTCTATAGTCGCTAACGTTAAGTTCAAGATTGTTATTTTTGCACCAGTCTATAAAAGGGTCTATCTCTAGGCAACAGGTGGACTCGTCATGGCTGGAGATTAGAGCTACTAAACTCTTATTGTTCATTCATAATGTCATAATTAAATCACATCATGATTATTTTTAATACTGCGAAAAGAAATTCAGGTGTCCAGCAGCAGCAGAAACACATCCATCCATCAAAACAAAACCATGAACACTGTACTGCAGCAACATCTCAGGTAGAAAAAAGCAAGAAAAATAAATAAAGCCGGAAGCGGCGTCGAACGGCCCTCGCCGCAGCGCGCAAAGAAGGTGGTGCCGCCACGCCATTGTTCGCTCCTGTTGCCATAGAACAATGTTTGTGAAATTGTAAGGAACATGATCAGTTGCTTTGGCTCCTCATGTCAAACTTTGGCTCAGTCTTTTGGGGTCGCTAAAGAGCCAATGTAATATTTCACACCTTCAGGTGACCTAGGCCCAGGAGTTGAACAACCGTCTGATTGCACAAATCAGACTTTGTATGTGTAAAGAGGAGCACATGTATAATCTGTGAGTGTGTCTCCATATATATACAATCTCCATTGGATGACCATGTGACAAATCAAAATTCTATGAACAACTATTGATGTTACTTGTGTTGAGATGATGTGGAGCAATTTTTAGCCAAATCAGTGAAACAGCCGAGGCTGGTTTGATGTTTGTAAGGCCCCGACTCCACCGGGTGCGTAAAACGGACGACGGATCCGTCCAAACATGTCCGTTTCATCTCCGTCTCCGTTATCTCCATGAGGGTGAATGGAAGTGGCTCCACTGCCTCCGCATGCGTCCGTCCAACGCACGTCGGACGTATTCCGTCAACGGAGGGTGCAACGGACGCGGACGGACGAAATAGAAACAATCCTATTTGTTCCGTCGACGCGTGTCGGGTCCGTTTTCCATTGAAAATACAGTGGAATAATATATTTACAACATTACGAAATATTTGTTAATGACAATGATTATTAACAAACGTGTGTCATTTTTTTCATGTATTACTTTAAATAATTGTTTCCTGATCGTACATCTACCATTTATTTTTCGCGTAATGTTAATACACTAAACTTTACATACACCTCGCTCTTTTTTCTCTCGCTCTGTCCCGTCTACCTCCGAGGCGCTCTCTCCTCACCGCACACACACACACACACACACACACACACACACACACACACACACACACTCTCTTTTCTCTCTCCCCTTTTCCAATTGCTCAATAAGTTTTGCCTCATCCATCGCAACGTCCTCAATGCTTCAATATGCTGTGCTTTGCACTGATCATAGCCACAGCTCATGCACATCACACACTGCTTCTTCTATTTAAAACTATAGCTCTGCCTGTTGCCTAAAGCCGCAGAGAGGCGAGTTGGCTCCGATAAAAGTGTTGACGCGCTAAATAAGTATAGAAAACAAACGAAGAGGTGGATCATAATAAACGCTGCAGTCACAGACCCAAACACACATGCACGCACACGCCTCCCACCACACACACACACACACACACACACACACACGGGCGCTCTCACGCACACGCCCACGCTCACGCACACATGCACGCCGACAATACATAACTCCTCCATCAGCCAAGCATTCATTCATTCACACAATGCCCAAACGTGTCTCCTACAAAAACAAAGCAGGCTGATAAACGGACAGCCAGAGTTGCGCGCTGCTGCAGCCGGTTTGACCACTAGTCCGTTTTACGGACGTCGAACGGACAGCAGCCAACGCGCGTCAACGGAGACGCGCCCGGTGGAGTCCAGGCCTAAGAGGTGTACATTTCCCGTTAACACAGAATGGGGAGCGTTTGTCGTCGCCACGGCAACAGGGTAAAAAATAAGTCTTGGGTGTCCTTGACTTTTTGAATCAAGAGGGCAAAACAGAATTATGTGCAAACATTTTGGAAAAACTCAATGCGATTGTCCCCATGTAAAACCTTGACAAAGTCTGTAGGAGGCGCTAATGGGCCAACTTCAATTATTTTACTTTCAAATGACCTAAACCCTAGAGTGGAACATGGCTTCAAGTTTTGTGCAAATCGGACTTTGTGCAAACGGGAGCTATTTTTCTATCGTGATCAAAATTAGCTGAAATCATTTGTTTAGACAATGTGGATTTTGAGGCAAATCGGTGAAACGGCCGAGGAGGAGTCGCTTTCCAACCGACGTGTGAATATTATCAATTTTCATTTTTCCATTTTGCAATGAAATTTATGGGCTTCCTGTTAGTCAAGGGGCGTGGCCATAATAAACATTTTTTTCATGTCTTGACTTGAGGAACATGTGTACCGAGTTTCATGGCTCTACGACAAACTTAACCTTGAACCTCTCGCACAGGCGTTAGGGTTGGGTTTGGGGTTACCCTAACCCTAACACTGACTGCTGTAGGTGGTTCTGTTCTGGCATTGGTTTAGTCCCATAAAAATAAACGCCAAAAATGTGAAAGTTTTCATGCATGTTCAGGGGGTCAAATTAAGGCTCAAAGTGCAGAAGAAAAAAGAAACAAAGAAACAAAGAAAATCTTCGAGCAAAAACAATATAGGTTTCAATGGCACATGATACATCATTTTAAATCGTTTGAGTTTACGAACGCAACCGTCACGTTGTGGTGAGTGACGGGCGCTGACGCGACTAGAGCTTTTGGTAATCGATTATTCTACTGGACCTTAGTGCTGCATTTGACACAATAGACCACAGCATTCTACTGCAGAGGCTAGAATGTGATATAGGTCTTAGAGGAACAGCCCTTGGCTGGTTTAAATCCTATTTATCAGATCGGTATCACTTCGTCAACGTAAATCAGAACTCGTCGCCTTATTCTGGAGTGGAATTCGGTGTGCCGCAGGGTTCGGTACTCGGACCGATTCTTTTCACTCTCTACATGCTGCCGTTAGGAAACATTATTAAAAAGCATGGAATTAATTTCCACTGCTGCAGATGACACACAGCTTTATCTGTCGATGAAGCCAAATCAGACAGATCAGCTAGAAAAGCTCAGTGCCTGCATAAAGGACCTTAAAATGTGGATGACTCTTAACTTCCTACTTCTCAACCCGGAGAAGACAGAAGTGATCCTACTCGGTCCGAAGCGCCTGCGTGACTCCCTCGCTAACCAGATAATTACTCTGATAATGTCAGTATTATACCCAGTAACACTGTGAGGAATCTTGGAGTCATTTTTGACCAAGAACTCTCCTTCAAGGCTTATATAAGCCAAGCAACTAAAACGGCGTACTTCCACTTACGGAACATCGCTAAAATTAGGAATTTCCTTCCTAAAAGTGATGCGGAAAAACTCATTCACGCGTTTGTCACCTCAAGGCTCGACTACTGTAACGCTTTACTGGCAGCGTGCCCTAAAGCCTCTTTGAAGAGCTTCCAGCTCGTTCAGAATACAGCAGCTAGGATCTTAACAGGTACCAAAAGGAGGGAGCACATAACTCTGGTGTTAAAATCACTCCACTGGCTCCCTCTGGAGTACAGAATAAAGTTTAAAATCCTTCTCTTAACATATAAAGCCATAAATGGCTTGGCTCCTTCTTATCTCCAAGACACGTTAGTGTCGTATCAACCAAGTCGAGCGTTGTGCTCACAAAACGTCAGACGTCTGGTGGTCCCTAAGGTCTCAAAGGTCACTGTTGGTGGCAGAGCATTTAGCTACCAAGCTCCTTTACTGTGGAATCAGCTTCATTTATGTTAAGGAAGCAGATACGGTCTCCACATTCAAGGCCAGGCTTAAAGCACTTTACTTTAATTTAGCATATAATTAGGTAATATATAATATATGGTGTATATATTATATATATATGCTGTATTATGTTATATATTATGTTATATATTATACAATAATGTATTGTGTTATGTTGTATATTTTGTTATATATTATGCTGTATGTTATGTTGTGTATTATATATGATATATATGGTATGTATGGTATATATGATGTATATGATATATAATATATAATTAGGTTTGCTTGGATCGGTTTGGCACACCTGGTGTGTAATCCATGAATCTCTTTATTCAAGGCTAGGTTTAAAACAGTCCTCTTTAGTTTAACATATGGCTAGGAAGGTAAGACTCGGAGAAGGTTAAACTCCTCAGACTGTCAGTCAAGCTGCATAGGGCGCCCCCTGCTGGAGAAGTATGGTAACTTGAGCACTATCCTCTCCTCCTTCCTACTTTATCTGTTTAGCATTTTTAGGATTCTGACTGTAGTTTGTTCATTGCTATTCACCCGTTGTCCCATTGTCTGTTTCATGGTACGATGACGGGATCTCTGAGCCTGGCCTCTTCCATCTACACCTGCGGACTGCCCCGCTCGACCCGCCTGGGAGTGCTTCAGTCCTGCACCGGACCTGTCCACGTTCAGCGTCCACTGGTCCACGTTCTGTAGCTAGCTTAGGTCCTAGATCATTAGCCTGTCCGTCCGGAGGAGCGGATCCCTTTCTCAAATGGGTCTCCCTCCCTGTGGGTTTCCCTAGTGCTCCCCAAGGTTTCTCACTTTTTCCCACTGGGTTTTTTAAGAGTTGTTCCTTGTGGATGCAGGAGGGTCTTGTTGGACAGTTAGTGTCCAACAGAAAGGATTGGTGATGATCAGGACACTTTAGCATTCTACAACATGTATGGACATTTTCTTCTGTGTGTGCTTTATATTCTTCATGTGTTTTAACTGTTGATTCTCTGACCTGTGTTGGTGATTTCAATGGTTTTGTTAAGTCTCTGAGATGACTTCTGTTGTGACCTAGGGCTATACAAGAATACATTGTATTGTATTGTATTGTATACACCGATCGATTAATCGAGTAATCAAGAAAAAAAAGACATTTTTTGCCAAATTAAAAATACACGATATCAAATGAAAACCATTTAATAATGACAACTGTTTTAAATTGTATACAGTTTATTGAATTCATATCAAATGAAGACAAGGCAGCAGCGATTGCACCTGTGCCACGGTTGATTTTTGAGTCCTTCCAGATCAAACAGAATCAGATGAGGCAAATGTCTGGTCCTAACAGGCTGTGATGGTTCACTGAAAGACAGGGAAAAGCAGACGTTAAATGTCAATCACACACCACTTCCAGATTCAATATGTCCTATAACAAACACTGCTGAGCTCACATGTCGTGCATCTCTGCAGTATATTTCTGCACTATACAATACTACACTACAGCATTTTATATTTGTTTTTCTATTAAAAGTCAGAGCTTTTATTTAATTTCAGTTAATCATTATTGTTCACATCTCTTGTGCTGTGTGATCCTCATTCCTACAGCTCTGTAACTGCTGATGGATCTTGGTCCACAGTGTTCATACCATAGATTGTATATATTAATTATATATTGTTCATACAGGCATATTATGCCAACGGGTATAATACTCGTTGGCACAAGGATTGTAGTGAATGTCAAAATAAGTAAAACATTCATAATACACGTCTCATCATGTAAAAGACATGTATTAGGGACTGATAAACCTTTCCGCTTCATCACTGCGGATACATTGACAGTTTTTAACCGTGCCACTTTGGCAGCGTGTGACTGTTCGCGGGAAAAACCCTCCGTGTTTTCATAATCATCAACATTTTACTTTCACAATGTGCGATGTGTTCGATGTCCCTCTCAGCTGCGGCAGCATCTACGTGATGTTATCATGAGATGCTAGCTCCACTTAGCACTGTGTGCTAACTACTCCTGTTCAGTGTTCAGAGTGAAGTGCTCCCACACTTTAGACGCTTCTTATTAACTCTCCTGTCTTTGCCAGTGCCTTCTCCGTCGTCCTTCATTGATATAATAATAGATCAATGCATTGTCCGTGAAAAAGTGTTACAAACACTAGTGATGCATGAGACCACGCAGACCGGTGTTCTGTGTAGAGCAGGGCACCCTCAGCAGGGTCGTTAGACCTGCTCCCTTCTACATCAGACCTTAGATTGTTTATGAGTTAGTATCAGGATTAGGGTGTGGCTTACCACACCCATAGGTTATAAATCTCCAACGCGCGGTCTGAGAATTCATTCCCTGAAGAAGTCCGCTGGTTTGAGGACGAAACGTCGGAAAAACTTGCTAAGAAGTACAGATGATGGGTGAGAAACCTTCCTTTGCTTTAGAATCAATGTGTTGCTCAGTGCCCGGAATCACTATAGCTCAGAGAGGAGCTTGAGAGTGGTTACAGCAGATTTCTGGAACAACCTTGGACATCCCAGTCCAGAAATGTGCAGTGCTAAGGACAGTACATATACTGCGCAGAACCCTCAAGCTCCCTGGCCTCTGGTAGAGGACCCTAGCTAAGAGAGAGATAACTGCCTGTGGTGGATGAGAAAAATATTTAAAATATATATACAGTATAGTACATGTCCCATGTAACCCATGTCGAACTGATATGTGGGGCAAAAAAGTATTTAGTCAGCCACCGATTGTGCAAGTTCTCCCACTTAAAATAATCACAGAGGTCTGTAATGTTCATCATAGGTTCACTTCAACTGTGAGAGACAGAATGTTAAAAAAAATCCAGGAATTCACATTGTAGGATTTTTAAAGAATTTATTTGTAAATTATGGTGGAAAATAAGTAATGGGTCAATAACAAAAATTCAACTCAATACTTAACTTACTAACAGAGGTCAAACGATTACTATAGGTCTTTACCAGGTTTGCACCAGTGTGGGCGGGTCCCGGCTCAAAAGTGGCCAAAATGACGTGCGCTGACATGCTGCAATACCACCCCGGGCCTGTGGGGGTGGACCCAGAAGAAGAATTAGCCAATGCTAACATATAGCGTTAGCAGACCTCTCAAAAACGTCTTTACAGGATGGACCAAAAGTTGGCTCTCGGCCCAAAGCTCCGTTCCACATGTGTGTCAATGCTGAGTGTTCTGGACCAGTCTAGTTTAGTCGCTGTGACTTTTTGAAGTCTCTCGTTCAAATGAATGGAGCTGCGCCGGCTGACGCATGTGCAGATGCGTTTTTTCACAATTTTCTTGTGGGCGGGACCACTCACGGCCATTTTGGATAGCTCCAGTAGAGATAGGCGTGACTCTGTTCGTTAATATATACAGTCTATGGTTTGGACACACAGTAGCTGGTATTTTGGCCCATTCCTCCATGCAGATCTTCTTGAGAGCAGTGAACACGGACTTTCAACTCCCTCCACAGATGTTCAATGGGGTTGAGGTCTGAAGACTGGCGAGGCCACTCCAGGACTTTCAAATGCTTCTTACGGAGCCACTCCTTCGTTGCCCGGGCGGTGTGTTTGGGATCATTGTCATGCTGGAAGACCCAGACACGTTTCATCTTCAAAGCTCTCACTGATGGAAGGAGGTTTTGGCTCAAAATCTCACGATACATGGCCCCATTCATTCTTTCCTTAACACGGATCAGTCGTCCTGTCCCCTTAGCAGAAAAACAGCCCCAAAGCATGACGTTTCCACCCCCATGCTTCACAGTAGGTATGGTGTTCTTGGGATGCAACTCAGTATTCTTCTTCCTCCAAACACGACGAGTTGAGTTTATACCAAACAGTTGTACTTTGGTTTCATCTGACCACATGACATTCTCCCAATCCTCTGCTGTATCATCCATGTGCTCTCTGGCAAACTTCAGACGGGCCTGGACATGCACTGGCTTCAGCAGGGGACACGTCTGGCACTGCAGGATTTGATTCCCTGTCGTCGTAGTGTGTTACTGATGGTAACCTTTGTTACTTTGGTCCCAGCTCTCTGCAGGTCATTCACCAGGTCCCCCCGTGTGGTTCTGGGATTTTTGATCACCGTTCTCATGATCATTTTGACCCCACGGGATGAGATCTTGCGTGGAGCCCCAGATCGAGGGAGATTATCAGTGGTCTTGTATGTCTTCCATTTTCTGATAATTGCTCCCACAGTTGATTTGTTCACACCAAGCTGCTTGCCTATTGTAGATTCACTCTTCCCAGTCTGGTGCAGGTCTACAATTCTTTTCCTGGTGTCCTTGGACAGCTCTTTGGTCTTGGCCATAGTGGAGTTTGGAGTCTGACTGTTTGAGGCTGTGGACAGGTGTCTTTTATACAGATGAGTTCAAACAGGTGCCATTAATACAGGTAACGAGTGGAGGACAGAAGAGCTTCTTAAAGAAGAAGTTACAGGTCTGTGAGAGCCAGAGATCTTCCTTGTTTGAAGTGACCAAATACTTATTTTCCACCATAATTTACAAATAAATTCTTTAAAAATCCTACAATGTGGATTCTTGGATTTTTTTTTCACATTCTGTCTCTCACAGTTGAAGTGAACCTATGATGAACATTACAGACCTCTGTCATTATTTTAAGTGGGAGAACTTGCACAATCGGTGGCTGACTAAGTACTTTTTTGCCCCACTGTAATTTCATAGCTACATGCATGCACATATGCACAGACGCACACTCGCAAACACACACACATGCACATGCCGCAGCCTTCAGACAGTACAGTTCTGTGGGCTCTGAGTGAAAAGTGGGCCTGCTGCAGCCTCCGCAGCATGGACCGCCAAGTGAAAAGGCTTTGTGGCCTCTACAACAGCCATTTAAACATTCAGTTAAAATTCAGAGCATTCAGCTAAGAACTCAGAGCCTCCCCAGTGGTGCTCTGAGTTCCTAGCTTCAGAGCCTCTGCAGGTTCTGAGACACGGACAGTGTTGGCATGTTACTTTGAAAAAGTAATTAGTTATAGTTACTAGTTACTTCTCCCAAAAAGTAACTGAGTTACTAAATGAGTTAGTAAAAGTAACTATTGCGTAACCCCCCCCCCCCTGTGTTTCATGAGCCAGATGAATACAGTGCCTGACGCCAAAGGCAAGCAGCTGCACAGAGGTTTGCATTTATTGCAGTTCAACGTAAACGACAGCGGATGGACAGACACTTCTCAAAACTCGACGTGCACATTTTCACCTTTAACCTCAGTGAGATTTCAATAGTGTCGATTTCTCAATCTGGAAAAGGCTGTTTTGCTGCTGGAGTCCTCCTCACTCTCCATCTCTCTCTGTGTGCTATAAGCACTAAACACTGTGAATGTGGAAACACCCACTTACCCAATTTCTCTGATTGGCTGAAGACGTAATCGTATTATATATCAGCCAATAATTGCTGAGAGTGGAGCACTCAAAGCAAAACTATAACTAAGCTGAAGACAATGTATACTCCTTTAGTGTGCACTGTAAAGTACTGTACACCATGCAAAATAGCTATAGGAGATTTCATATTAAATGGTAACAAAGTAATTTTATGTATTTATTTTTTGCACTGTAAACCTGCCGACAATCTGCCTATGCTCAGGGACAACGGAAGAAAATGAGCTCTTAGCAATGTCCGATCTGAACAATACAATTATTTAGCAATGCTCATGTCAAATAAATAAATACAATAAAATGGCCACCCAATTTTTTTTTTCAAGACAACAGCCTTAAGCGTGTGTCTGAAGAAAAACAAGTGGAGAGTTTGACTTTAGGACAAATTCAAATGAAGCCTGATGTACACATGTAAAGCGTCTTTGAGTGTCCAAAAAAGCGCTATATAAAACCGATGCATTATTATTATTTATTTAAATTGTTGAAACTGCATACATCCTCTACAGTATGTGCTTCTGCATAACGTATAAATAAGCGTTAATTTTTTTTTGACAACACACCGGGCCGGGCCGTTGAGGAGGCAAAAATCCCGGGGCCATATTTTGGTCCCAGCCCTGACAGGCTGAAATGTTTAAGGCTGGAAAAATGCGCTTTAAAAAACAATACAATACAGCAATACAATTCACATATTGTATTCCTTTTTAAATTGTATTGGCCATAATATTAATGCGTAGGAAATGAGACTTGGACTTGTGGGTCCAGGGACTTGGACTTGACTTGGACTCCTGGGCTAGGGACTGGGACTTGACTTGGACTTGACTTGGACTTGCGGGTCAGAGACTTGTGTGCATCTCTACTGTATACTGTACACAGTACTGTGACATCTCAATGGTACAGTACTATGTACTTAACTGTATTGTATGTAGAGTTTCGTTCGGGCCTGAAAAATGAAGCCTGACCCGGCCCGAGCCCGCTAATGTTAAGCCCGAGCCCGTATAAGCCCGACCAATGAACGCTGTATAACAGGTCCGAGCCCGACAGAACCCGACACATCTGATTTCCCGTTGTACGCACTCACCTCCAATTGCAAGTTTAGTCTCCACTTTTGAATTTGTTTTGTCTCCACTTGATCCATTTCTACTATTGTTCCTGTTCGCTGTTGACCACAGCAGCAGGAGACACGGGGATGATGCGTTCATGGCTCGCTGCTGCTGTAGGACACGCTGGTTACGGTGTCATTAATATATTAACTTTTTTTAATAACTTGTTGTCAATCAACAGACATTGTTATTAATATATATATATATATATATATATATATATATATATATATATATATATATATGCATATCACTATGTATAAAAATCATTTAAAAATAATTATATTAACAATAATAATAATAGGCGGCGACAGTAGCTCAGTTGGTAGAGCATTGGCCTTCAGGCCTGAAGGTCGTGGGTTCAATTCCCACCTCTACACCTTCTCCACCGACTCCCACTGATGACTGCTGTCGTTGTGTCCTTGGGCAAGACACTTAACCCCACTTTGCCCAAAGCCCCCACTGAAAGATCAAGGCTATGCTCACACTCAGAGAGCAGCCGTCCTCCTGTGGACTCACCACCTGCAGAGGGTCAGTGAGGGGCTGGTGCTATGAGACTTGGGTGGCATCTCTGACTGCCACCCCCCTGACCCAGAAATGGATTAAAGGGTAGAAAATGGATGGATGGATGGATATTAATAATAAAAAAGAAACATATATTTAAAAAAAGAAGCCCGAGCCCGGCACGAACCCGACAGCTGAGCGCCAAATGAGGCCCAAGCCCGGCCCGAACTCAAGTCGGGCCTCGGGCCTGCTCGGGCACGGGCTGAAAAGCGAAACTCTAATTGTATGTTTCACAAAACTACCATTTTTCAAAAGGAGCAATAGCCAACTCACAAGACAGTACATGTGATATGGTACAGTACTCTAAATACTGTAGATACAGTCTGTATTACAGAGTGGAAGACATGTTTCCATCTGAGGGTCGTTATGATGGAGGTATGGCTGGACTCTCTGCTTCCCTCAGTGTGAGGGAAAGTTTCTCTAATGTCATCAGAAATATAGTTTTGTACAAATCTTAGATTGGCAGTCAAGCTGTGTATGGAATCAGTTTGCTGGGAGAAGCATGGTATTTTGAGCCCTATTCTCTCCTTCTTCCTACTTTATCTGTCTGCATTATTAGGATTTGGATTGTAGTCTGTTCATTGCTATTCAACCATTGTCATTGATCTGTTACCTCTCTTAACTACCGATGATGAGACATTGTTTGGGGGCTTTCTACAATCAACTAGCTGACACTAGTTGGTTATGATGATGTGGTAAAGACCACAGTATTTGGCATCCATCATCGGAAGCTCCTGTCAGCTTGAGTCCGAAGCATCTGCCCAGTAGACCTCCCCATGTGTGAAGTGCTGTAATGACTGAGACAAGAGAATTTTGGGGCCAAAGACGTATGGATTTAGTCTTGAAATGAGAGACTTGTCTGCTCAGGAGTCTGAATGAGGTCTATACTCAGAGGACAGGGGACGCTGAGAGCCCCCTCATTCTAGGGGTCCGCTGTAGATGACCTGTTGGATGGATTGTACATTGGTTGCATGTTCCTGTCGTGTCTGCGATGGAAGTCTGGACACGGGAACGCTCAGTCCTGCTACATCCTCTGTCTTTCCTTCAAAACATCCGTTTCATGAATTAGACATCTCATTCAGGAGCCCCCTCCCCTCTGGCCCCGTGCCGGGCCCCGTGCTAGGGCCCCACCCGTCACCGCCCTGTCTCCTCCAGAATGCCCACAAGTGGTCGCTGGCTGAAAGGGGCCTGCTCTCAAACCGCCGGCTCAAAGGCTCCTCTGACTCCTCCGAAAAAAAGTTTCTCCATCAGAATAAATAAACAGCTGCAGCAGTATTTTTAGTTCGAGATTATTTACCTCTTATTCAAGGAAGTTCAGGAAACAGACTGCTGCCAAATAAGGGCATACACTTTCAAATCCACAGGCTGTAATAGTCCTCACACAGAGATACAGGCTCCCGGCTGAGGGCCATACTGAGGGCCACTCTTAGGGTCCCACTGAGGGTCACAGCTTGATGTAGCTCAGGTGCAGACACTGTTCAGGACAAAGGCTGTAGTGTGTGAGCTGCACCTCAGCCCCGAATCTACAACTGCTGCTACTGCTATAGCTACTACAGCTACTTCTACTACTGAAATTTCCCCACCGTGAGACAAAAAAAGATGATTTTATCTTATATTCATACCACCACTAATTCTGCTACTGCTGCTACTACTGCAACTACACTGCTACTACTAGATAGATAGATCATACACAGTTAGATAGATAAGCTGCGTTTCCACCGCAGGAACATTGGGGTAATTTTCCAGGGCCAGCCCCGTCGGTGTCTCCACTGCAGGAACCTCCCCCACAGGGCCATTTACAGGAACTTTTTCGATGCCCAAAGGAGTCCCTCCTCCATGCTAGGTACTCCGTTGAGCCCTGAACAGCTCCTTGAATTAATTTGTTTAACTACTGTAATGACTTTACATGAACATTTTAAAGATTCATCATGATCTTGAGGATCACATAAGAATACCATGAATTTACTGAAACAGCAATGAAATGACAATAAAATGATCAACCTATCATGATCCTCATGATCATGATGTTCATGTTTGATCCTCATGATCATGATAGGTTGATCATTTTATTCTCATTTTATTGCTGTTTCAGTAAATTCATGGTATTCTTATGTGATCCTCATGATCATGATGAATCTTTAAGATTTTCATGTAGATTCATTAAAGTAGTTATTAATTCCAGGATGAAGTCATCCATGAACCAACATGTAATCATGTTAGTTCATAATAATTCATGATCTTGTAATGCATGAATGTATCATGAAATCGTTCATTAATTCGTGCATTAGTTCATGAAAATCATGCATGAACTCATGTACCATAATTATAAAGTGTTACCCATCACTCTAAAACAAGCTGTGAAAAGTTTATAAAAACTGAAGCAGGACTATAAAAAAACTCAAAGACCACAGGAACCGGAGCGGTTACGACCGTAAAATAAACAAATGGGTTTGACGCAGTGACTTTCGCTTATGCGGCAATCAAAACTCATGATGTCGCAGAGTGGTCCGACTATGCAGTGGAGACATGGCCACCGAGAGGACCACTGGGAGGGCCAAGGGAGAGGACAGTTCTAGTAGAAGTTACACACCCCTCCTTTTACCAGGAACTCCTGCGGTGGAAACATGGCCGATAGATAGGTACTTTATGGATCACTCGTAGGAGAATTTCAGCATAAGCAGCAGAAACTTATCCATCCAAAACAAATAAATACTTAATTCTAAAAAAAGCTAACGATGTCAATACTATGCAACAGCACTTTAGGTCACAGCAGCAAAGGTGGAGTAGCCGCTTAGTTCGGACCATTTTCTCCACTCTAGGCCAGAGTGGACTGAATGCTTTATTAGCATTTTCCAAAAAATATTGCCATTCCTCCAGTGGATTTTCACTTGGTCTGCTTGGTTCGGGCCGTGAATCCACTCTGTACAAGTGGAAAACCATGAACACTGTACTGTAGTAAAGCTACTTTCAGACTGGATCATGCGTTGCTGTGACTTTCAATGCAAAGTCAATGGTGATGCGCGTTCGAGCGTGGTTCGTGCAGCGACCAATCAGAGACGCGCAAAGTGGTCACGGGGACATTAGCTGTCTAGTGAGAAGACTGAAAATACTCACAAACAGCAAAAACAGGAGCTACACCAGGACTAAACCAGGGTTGTCAATGGGGGACTCTGTGCTTGTGAACATATGCCTCCTGTCTGAGTTGTCATTCTCCAGTGACTGTAAACTAGCGCAGCTAGCATGTTCGCCTATGCGTAACTACCGTCTAATAATAAAATAAATGTATGGCGAACCTCCGTGAGCACTTCATAAGTGCAGCTGAGCTATGCGTTCTACTAGATCAGAGCCGAGAGCGGAGCGATACCCACAACAGCCTTTTTTAAATCAGAATCATTTTTATTGCCATGCAAGTAACAGGGATTCACAGACTAGGAAATTGCTTTGGCCCGGTGAATCAGTCAGAAAAGAGAGGTAAAGAAGAGAGAGGAGAGTATGGTATAATAAAAATCAGCATACACAGGTATAACATTTAAAAATAGAATTATTACCATTACAATTACTACATACAATTGCAAGTGCACATGGTGCACACAATATGTGGTAAGCAGTGCAATAAGGGGACAGCGGTAAAGTGACGTTATGATGGGCAGTAAGGTGACTAAGGGCCCGTCCCAATTATTGCCCTTAAAAAGCACCCTAGCCCTAGATCAGGGGTCCCCAAACTTTTTCCTGTGAGGGCCACATAACTTTTCCCTTCTTCTATGGGGGCCGGGTCAGTTTGTATCAGAAAAAGTGTGATGATTGCAGCGTTGAAATTGTTATGAACTAATAGTTAATTATGAAAAAAGTTCATAACTAAGGAACTTTTTATCGCAAAAGCCCAACTTTATTATCAAATACACATATGAGTGTGTTCACAGTAAAGTGTCAATTAAAGTGTCTGGACTTTAAAAGGGTCTAACTCAAAAACTAAAATTGCTATCATAGATTAGATAAAAAGATTTGAAACAGACAAATTGAAGAGATAGTGTGGATAAAACCAAAAGGAAAGATAACAAATATATTTTTGGCGACATTTTAAACGACCAAATGAGCCTCTGATTGGACCATTCTACTGTGACGCCAGTTACATAGAAAATAAAATGTCCTCAGTCTGAAAAAGCGGCAGATGAACATTAACAGAACATAAGTTAATCACTTTATATAAAAAGAAATTGTTAAAAAAATAAATGACCCTTGAAAAAGGTGTAACGGACGTGATGGTTTCCGTCCTATTTTCTCTAAAAATTTAACTTGAGAAAAATTCACACTTAATTGGTTAACTATATGAAAGTATCACTTTGTTTCTACTTTGTGTAAAATATTAGAATCTCTGAATCAAATGTGGACATTTAAAATACATATCAAACTTCTGCAGCTCATTCCGTCAAATCATCACCGTTACATAAAATAAACAGGGCTTTAGGAAACTTGTCTAATGTATAAAACAGTTATGTTCTAGCAACTTCTAAAGGACAGAGGAGGGGTTTGGAAACATGAAAAACATGAAACATCTTCTGATTATTAAAATAAAATTTTTGGCCTTTTGTCACACTTTTGTGATACTTAGGGAGAAAAGGCGAGGGCCTTCACGCCCTTAAAAACCACCCTCGCACGCACGTGAGGTCCTAAACTCACTTGCGGCTGTGCCATGCCGCGACGTCGCCCGGCATGGCACAGCCGGGGCACCACCCTGGAACCAGGCCTGGGGTTGGGGCTTGCAAGTGAGCGTCTGGTGGCCGGTCCGGGAGAGCTTCTCCCAGGTCCTGGGGGAGGAGGGGGACATCGAGTCCGAGTGGACCATGTTCTCCACCTCTATCGTTGATGTGGAAATCTCTGGTGCTGGTCCATTAAGCTGCTGCAAATTGGAGAAAAACGCATCTCACACTTGTACACATTGACTCTCACTGATTGCAAAGAACGCGACCCAGATGGGCTGGTTGGTGCCAAGGTTGGCGCACAGTAGCCTAGTGTAAACAGTAAGAGAAATGGAAACTTAACTCAAACCCTGAGGTAATCGCTGAAGTTAGTATTAGTTCCATCAGCTGGACCGAGCGTTGTAATACACCCGCATTTGGGCCGGCACGGTTGAAAAAATAAACCCTTCTGGAGGAGCGGCCTCATTTTGTCTGGGTGCAAATAAATGAAACCATGTAAACGCTGCAAAAGTCGGTTTATGCTGTGTACCGACAATAAAACATGAGACACAATCCCAGACCTCTGCAAAGTACCACATGTTAATGCCATATGAACCAATTAAGAACATAGGAAGCGTCTTGTGCTGGGACTCTGAGGAGCACAGGGACTTGCCTCCTGCTGGTGCCTATGGGGGGGCAGATTCATGCTTCTAAAATCTGGAACAGTCTGCAACGACTTTAGACCACTGAATAGTAAGGTTTAATATTTTTCCCGAAAATGAGATGTATCAAATCTCGGGGAAAGACGACGCATTTCACGGGAATCCCGGGAAATAGCAGTTTTTTGTAGATGTTGTTTTTAGCCCAAGTAATGTATGATATCACTCAAATTAAACAGACAACAGCTGGGGGGGGGGATGGAGTGGACAGTAACCTCACTGCATGTGTGGTGTATTCCGTTTACATAAGATTTACGTCTTATTGTGAAGGCTTAAACCGGAAGTACGGGTGTGTTGGAGATATACTTCTACATGTTGAATGGTTCGGAGCGACGTAAAATAAACGAGTGAAGTTACTCCACAACGTGTCGCTTGAGTCCTTAAAATCTATATTACGACATGGTGTCAGAAGTGGAGCGGCAGTGAGAGCACACGCGGCGGAGAGTGAAAGTGAAGTTCTGGGAGTGAAGACTGAGTTGACTCCGAGACGGGAAAAGAAAGATGTCGACCGGAGCCGATGCAAGCGCGCATGGTGTGCAGCAGCCTCAGCCACTGCCCCAGCAACAGGCAAATAATACACCTTCAAACGCCACATTCACCATCCAACCTCCTGAACCGTTTGACTTCTCCAAACCACAACAATGGGAAAAGTGGATTCGCAGGTTTGAGAGATTCGGGTTAGCGAGCAATCTGCATCTTAGCTCAGAAGCTAATCAAGCTAACACGCTCGTCTACTGCATGGGTGATGAAGCGGACGACATTTTACGAGGTCAAGCTCTAACAGACGCGCAAAGACAGCGATACCAGCCAGTCAAAGAGATGTTGGACACTTATTTTGTGCCCAGAAAGAACATTATCTATGAAAGAGCGAGATTTAATCAGAGAGTGCAGCAAGCTAATGAGACTGTTGACTCCTTTATAACTGCGCTCTATGCCCTGGCTGAAAACTGCAACTATGGTGCACTGCATGACGAGTTGTTAAGAGATCGTCTTGTGGTGGGTTTGAGAGACACCAGCTTGGCTGAGAGACTACAAATGGACAAAGATTTGACCCTGGAAAAAGCGGTAACATGGCTCGACAATCAGAAGTCATAAAAAGGCAACAAACCGACATCAGAGGGGAAAACAAGATGGAAATAGATGCAGTGTCTGTGAAAAGTAAGAAACATGTGCATACAACATACAAGCTTCAAAGTCAAGCAAAGCCATCTTCAAAGTTTAAAGTGTCAAACGACCGTCAATGCTACAGATGTGGAAAAACTCCAGCACATGGAAAAGGACATTGCCCAGCAAAAGATGCAACCTGTCACTCATGTGGGAAAAGGGGACATTACAGCAAAGTTTGTAAATCTGCTAAATCTGTGCATGTGGTTGAAACTGACAAATGTAACAATACACCAATGTTTCTTGGTTCTGTAGATTCAGGTACAGATCCCTGGTATACAGATTTAATGATCCGAAATCACAAAGTCAGATTCAAGATTGACACTGGAGCTGATGTATCTGTTATTCCAGCCGAGATGTTCTTTTCGATTGTCCAAAACGAAACTGAGTTATTCACACCAGATATCAGAATCAGAATCAGAATCAGAATCATTTTTATTGCCACGTAAGTAACAGGAGGTCACAGACTTGGAAATTGCTTTGGCTCAGTGCAACAGTCAAAAAGAGATAATAAAAATAAGAATAAAAAACACTTCTAAAGAATAAATGTAAATTTAAAATAGAGTTACAGTTACTATTTACAATATACAAGTGCACATGGTGCACACAATGTAAGGTGACAGCAGTACAGTGAAGTAAAGTGACGTATGATGGGCAGTAAAGTGACTTTATAAAGAGCGGGAGGACAGGTTAAGAAGTGTTCAAGAGTCCAACAGCAGAGGGGAAGAAACTGTTCTTGTGGCGGGAGGTTCTAGTCCTGATGGACCGCAGCCTCCTGCCTGAGGGGAGTGGTTGGAATAGTCCATGTGCAGGTGAGAGGGGAGTGGTTGGAATAGTCCATGTGCAGGTGAGAGGGGAGTGGTTGGAATAGTCCATGTGCAGGTGAGAGGGGAGTGGTTGGAATAGTCCATGTGCAGGTGAGAGGGGTCGGCTGTGATACGACCAGCCCGGCCTCGAGCTCGGGCGACGTACAGGTCCTGCAGCGATGGAAGGCTGCGGCCGATCACTTCCTCTGCAGAGCGCACAATGCACTGTAGTCTCTGTTTGTCCCTGACTGTGGCTCCAGCGAACCACACGGTGATGGAGGAGGTGATGGAGGAGGTGATGAGGAGGTGATGGAGGAGGTGGTGGAGGAGGTGATGAGGAGGTGATGGAGGAGGTGATGGAGGAGGTGATGGAGGAGGTGATGAGGAGGTGATGGAGGAGGTGAGGATGGACTCGATGATGGCCGTGTAGAACTGCACCAACATCTGTGCAGGCAGCTTGGCTTTCCTGAGCTGCCGCAGGAAGTACATCCTCTGCTGGGCCTTCTTGATGAGGGAGCTGATGGTCGGCTCCCACTTGAGGTCCTGGGTGATGGTGGTGCCCAGGAAACGGAAGGACTCCACAGAGGTGATGGGGGAGTCCATCACGGAGGGTGGGGGCGGGGGGACAGTACTCTTCCTGAAGTCCACAATCATCTCCACTGTCTTCTGGGCGTTCAGCTCCAGGTTGTTACCACTGCACCAGGACACCAGCCGGTCCACCTCCCTCCTGTAGGAGACACCAGGACACCAGCCGGTCCACCTCCCTCCTGTAGGCGGACTCATCGTTGTTGGAGATGAGTCCAATGAGGGTGGTGTCGTCCGCGAACTTGATCAGCTTCACAGAGTCGTGGCTGGAGGTGCAGTGGTTGGTGTACAGGGAGAAGAGCAGGGGAGAAAGAACACAGCCCTGTGGGGCTCCTGTATTTATAATCCGAGAGTCCGAGACATTCTTCCCCAGACGCACTCGCTGCTTCCTGTCCGTCAGGAAGTCAGTGATCCACCTGCAGGTGGAATCGGGCACGTTGAGCTGGGAGAGCTTGTCCTGGAGCAGGGATGGCAGGATTGTGTTGAAGGCAGAGCTGAAGTCCACGAACAGGACCCTGGCGTAGGTCCCCGGGGAGTCCAGGTGCTGTAGGATGTGGTGGAGGGCCAGGTTAATGGCGTCGTCTACAGATCTGTTGGCTCTGTAGGCGAACTGCAGGGGGTCCAGGAGGGGGGAGGTGAGGGACTTGAGATGGGAGAGAACCAGGCGTTCAAATGACTTCATGACGACAGACGTAAGTGCTACAGGTCTGTAGTCATTGAGTCCTGTGATCCTGGGCTTCTTCGGGACGGGGACAATGATGGAGGATTTGAAGCAGGCCGGGACATGGCAGGACTGCAGAGAGGTGTTGAAAATGTCCGTGAACACAGGAGTAAGCTCACTGGGGCAGTGTCTCAGAGTGGCCGGAGACATGTGGTCCGGGCCAGGAGCTTTGCGGGGGTGCAGCCTCAAGAAGAGTTGTTTAATCTCTTTAGCGGCTATTGTTAGGCTGGGGGCAGGGCTGATGGGTGGGTCGTTAGAGTAGTGGGGGGTGGGGGAGGGAGAGGTGTCAGGGGCAGCATCAAAGCGACTGAAAAATAAGTTCAGTTCGTCAGCTAGCTTGTGGTCGTCAGCACAGGGGGGGGCTTTGGGCTTGTAGTTGGTGATCTCCCGTAGGCCCCTCCAGACAGAAGCAGTATCGTTGTTACCAAACTGCTCCTGTAGTTGTTCTCTGTGCCGGGACTTGGCTGCTTTCAGTTCTTTCCTGAACTGATATTTAGCTGCTTTGTAGCCGCTGCGGTCCCCCTCCCTGAAAGCAGACTCCTTTGCTTTCCTGAGCTGCCGGAGTTTAGCAGTGAACCAGGGTTTGTCGTTGTTATAGATGACCCTGGTCCTTGTTGGAATGATGCTATCCTCACAGAAGTGAATGTATGACGTCACAGTGTCCGTATATTCATCCAAACTATCTGTGGCAGCTCTGAAAAGGTCCCAGTCTGTAGATTCCATGCATGCAGCTCTTCCACAGCTTCATCAGACCACACTTTGGAGCTCCTCACTGCAGGTTTCGAGAGCTTTAGTCTCTGTCTGTAAGCAGGAACCAGATGTATCATGGAGTGATCTGAGAAGCCGAGGGCTGGCTTGGGAACAGCGCGAAAAGCTCCGCGCACGGTGGTGTAACAGTGATCCAGAGTGTTCTCCTCTCTGGTCGGGCATTTGATAAACTGTCTGTATTTGGGTAATTCCTGGCTCAAGTATCCCTTGTTAAAATCCCCCAGGATAATAATCAGAGAGTCCGGGTATAAACGTTCCATACACAGTACTTGCTCTGCGTCCGCGCATGGCGGTATGTAAACAGAGGCAAGAATGAATGAAACAATTTCGCGCGGGGAGTAAAATGGTTTACAATGAATGAAAAGATATTCCAGAGCAGGAGAGCAGTGCTTGGAGATCACTGTCACATGGTTACACCAGTTTGTATTGACGTAGAAACACAGCCCACCGCCTCTGCTCTTCCCTGAGAGCGCACAATGGCGATCCGCGCGAAACAGCCCAAAGCCCTGCAGCTCCAGAGCGCAGTCCGGGATCCGCTCATTTAGCCAGGTCTCAGTGAAGCAGAGGACACAGGATGTGGCGAAGTCCTTGTTTCTTCTCATGAGCAGGCTGAGTTCGTCCATCTTATTGCCCAGTGAGCGTACGTTGGACAGAAAAATGCCGGGGAGAGCCGTGCGCGCTCCTCTCCTCCTAAGACGCACGAGCAGGCCTCCGCGCTTTCCCCTTTTACGGGCCCACACTTTTTTGGCTAGAACATGAACTAAATCAGCCGCAGATGCCAAGAAAACAGGCAATAGGTCCATGGGAACGGTGGGTCGGATGTTCATAAGTTCCCCACGGGTGTAGGAACAGCCAGATGCGCAGTTAAAAAGTAAAAACAAAAGAAAAAGAGAGCAGCAAAGAGCCATGTCGACCGTACGAGGCGCCATCTTTGTTTGGGCCATTATTTGGGCCAGGTGGTTCTCCACTCAGTGTAATTGGTATGTCATGTGAAACATTGTGTAAAGGGGATCAAGAAATACAAGAGAATGTGTATGTGATCAAAGATTTACACATAGCACTGTTAAGTAGACCAGCGAGTGTGAAGCTAAATCTTGTGTCTAGAGCAGACAGCATAGACATGAAGGTACTTAATGAGACTTATCCAAAGTTCTGCAAAGGGCTGGGTTTGATGCAGCAACCATACTCTATCAAATTGAGACCTAATGTTGTACCTTTTTCCTTGGCAACACCGCGACGAGTCCCCATTCCTTTGTTGGGAAAAGTGAAAGCTGAACTAGAAAACATGGAGTCCATGGGAGTGATCAGCAAAGTTGAGGAGCCAACTGAATGGTGCTCAGGTATGGTTCCAGTGCCGACCAAAAATGACTCTGTGCGCATTTGTGTTGATCTCACTCATCTGCTGTCAAGGCAATGAAAGAGCCTTCCAACATCAGTGAGGTACGAAGCTTCCTTGGGATGGTGAACCAGCTGGGAAAGTTCATTCCAGGCCTGGCTGAGAAAGACAAGCCACTCAGGGATCTTTTATCAAAGAAAAACCAATGGTTTTGGGGAAGTGCACAGCAGCAAGCATTTGATCAGCTTAAAAATGACCTCACTTCAACACCGGTTCTAACGCTGTATGATCCTAACAAAGAGCTGAAGTTATCTGCAGATGCCTCTTCCTATGGACTGGGAGCAGTTCTGTTTCAAAAGGAGGATGAGCAGTGGAGGCCTGTAGCGTACGCATCACGCTCTCTTACAGAAACGGAACAGAGATATGCGCAGGTGGAAAAAGAAGCACTGGGATTAACGTGGGGATGTGAAAGATTCAGAGACTTTCTCATCAGGAGACACTTCTCCTTAGAGACTGATCATAAGCCACTTGTTAGCCTGCTAGGTCAACAAGCTTTAACCGAACTTCCACCAAGGATCCAACGGTTTCGACTTAGACTTATGAGGTACAGCTACTCTATTTCACACACACCAGGTAAAGCTCTCTTCACTGCAGATACACTGTCTTGAGCGCCTGTCAATCAGGACAGGGACACAAAAGCCACAGCAGAACTGTTATCGGACACAAACATCTATGTGGATGCAATAGTGAACAGTCTTCCGGCAAGCTCTACGTATATATACCATTAGGATAAACCATTAGGATTAGATCATCGTCGCCCTGGTACAGTGTTCAACTCCACACTTTAAAACAGGACGTCAGAAAATTGGAGAGGCTATATCGCCACTCCCACTCGGAGCCTGTCCACAGGGAGTGGAAAGCAGGTCTCCGAAATTACAAGAAGGCCCTTCGCGGGGCTCGAACTCAATACTATTCAACTTTAATAGAAGCGAATAAAAACAACAGTAGATTTTTGTTTGGCACCGTCGCTAAACTCACAAACTGCCATAGCGCAATCGAGCCTAAAATTCCCAAGCTCACTGAGCAGTGTCGACTTTCTCCACTTCTTTAATAATAAAATTACATCCATCCGTGACAAGCTGGAGGAGGTTGCTCCTGCTGTTAGTGGTGGACAGGTTGAAGCGGCATACGTGACTTCCCACTTAGACTCTTCAGTGGGCCTTAATAAATTCATGGCTGTGAGCCAAGCAGAGGTGATCTCTGTGGTCACATCCTCAAAAGCCTCAACTTGCATGTTAGACGCAGTCCCGACATGGCTCTTCAAAGACATACTTCCTTTGATAATTGAGCCTATCGTAAATATAATAAACGCATCCATACAATGTGGCTATGTCCCACAAGCTTTTAAAACCGCGGTAATCAAACCCCTTCTGAAGAAAACAAACCTGGACCCAGAAATACTTACAAACTACAGACCGATCTCAAACCTCACTTTTATATCTAAAATCCTGGAAAAACTTATAGCTGAGCAGCTCCGCTGCCACCTGCAGGAAAATGATATGTTTGAAGTCTTTCAATCAGGATTCAGAGCTCATCATAGCACTGAAACGGCACTAGTCAATGTCACAAATGACTTACTACTAGCTGCTGATAATGGACAAGTGTCAGTGCTGGTCCTACTGGACCTTAGTGCTGCATTTGACACAATAGACCACAGCATTCTACTGCAGAGGCTAGAATGGGATATAGGTCTTAGAGGAACAGCCCTTGGCTGGTTTAAATCCTATTTATCAGATCGATATCACTTCGTCAATGTGAATCAGGACTCGTCGCCTTATTCTGGAGTGGAATTCGGTGTGCCGCAGGGTTCGGTACTCGGACCGATTCTTTTTACTCTCTACATGCTGCCACTGGGAAACATTATTAAAAAGCATGGAATTAATTTCCACTGCTATGCAGATGACACACAGCTTTATCTGTCGATGAAGCCTAATCAGACAGATCAGCTAGAAAAGCTCAGTGCTGCATAAAGGACCTTAAAATGTGGATGACTCTTAACTTCCTACTTCTCAACCCGGAGAAGACAGAAGTGATCCTACTCGGTCCGAAGCGCCTGCGTGACTCCCTCACTAACCAGATAATTACTCTGATAATGTCAGTATTATACCCAGTAACACTGTGAGGAATCTTGGAGTCATTTTTGACCAAGAACTCTCCTTCAAGGCTTATATAAGCCAAGCAACTAAAACGGCGTACTTCCACTTACGGAACATCGCTAAAATTAGGAATTTCCTTCCTAAAAGTGACGCGGAAAAACTCATTCACGCGTTTGTCACCTCAAGGCTCGACTACTGTAACGCTTTACTGGCAGCGTGCCCTAAAGCCTCTTTGAAGAGCTTCCAGCTCGTTCAGAATACAGCAGCTAGGATCTTAACAGGTACCAAAAGGAGGGAGCACATAACTCCGGTGTTAAAATCACTCCACTGGCTCCCTGTGGAGTACAGAATAAAGTTTAAAATCCTACTCTTAACATATAAAGCCATAAATGGCTTGGCTCCTTCTTATCTCCAAGACACGTTAGTGTCGTATCAACCAGGTCGAGCGTTGCGCTCACAAAACGCCAGACGTCTGGTGGTCCCTAAGGTCTCAAAGGTCACTGTTGGTGGCAGAGCATTTAGCTACCAAGCTCCTTTACTGTGGAATCAGCTTCATTTATGTTAAGGAAGCAGATACGGTCTCCACATTCAAGGCCAGGCTTAAAGCACTTTACTTTAATTTAGCATATAATTAGGTAATATATAATATGTAGTGTATATATTATATATATATGCTGTATTATGTTATATATTATGTTATATATTATTCAATAATGTATTGTGTTATGTTGTATATTATGTTATATATTATGCTGTATGTTATTCTTTATTCAAGGCTAGGTTTAAAACAGTCCTCTTTAGTTTAACATATGGCTAGGAAGGTAAGACTCGGAGAAGGTTAAACTCCTCAGAGTGTTAGTCAAGCTGCATAGGGAGTCAGTTTGCTGGGAGAAGTATGGTAACTTGAGCACTATCCTCTCCTCCTTCCTACTTTATCTGTTTAGCATTTTTAGGATTCTGACTGTAGTTTGTTCATTGCTATTCACCCGTTGTCCCATTGTCTGTTTCATGGTACGATGACGGGATCTCTGAGCCTGGCCTCTTCCATCTACACCTGCGGACTGCCCCGCCCGACCCGCCTGGGAGTGCTTCAGTCCTGCACCGGACCTGTCCACGTTCAGCGTCCACTGGTCCACGTTCTGTAGCTAGCTTAGGTCCTAGATCATTAGTCTGTCCGTCCGGAGGAGCGGATCCCTTTCTCATATGGGTCTCCCTCCCTGTGGGTTTCCCTTGTTCTCCTTAAGGTTTCTCACTTTTTCCCACTGGGTTTTTTAAGAGTTTTTCCTTGTCGATGCAGGAGGGTCTTGTTGGACAGTTAGTGTCCAACAGAAAGGATTGGTGATGATCAGGACACTTTAGCATTCTACAACATGTATGGACATTTTCTTCTGTGTGTGCTTTATATTCTTCATGTGTTTTAACTGTTGATTCTCTGACCTGTGTTGGTGATTTCAATGGTTTTGTTAAGTCCTCTGAGATGACTTCTGTTGTGACCTAGGGCTATACAAGAATAAATTGTATTGTATTGTATTGTATTGTATTGTATTGTATTGTATATAGCGCAACTCAAAGAACACTTGAGATCAGACAGCCTTTGTTCAGAAGTAATGACATTCTGTCAGAGAGGCTGGCCAGACTACAGCCATCTTACAGGTCCACTTAAAGCATATTGGCCACACAGAGATACGTTAACAGTCCACGAACAGCTGTTATTGAAAGGGTGCAGACTAGTAATTCCAGTTAATATGCGCAATGCAGTCCTAGAAGCCTTACATGAGGGACATCAGGGTATGTCCAGGTGTAGAGAGCGAGCTAGAGAGACTGTTTGGTGGCCTGGTCTAGCTTGTGAAAAACTGAACAATATGCATTACAATTTACAATACAATACAATTTATTCTTGTATAGCCCTAGGTCACAACAGAAGTCATCTCAGAGGACTTAACAAAACCATTGAAATCACCAACACAGGTCAGAGAATCAACAGTTAAAACACATGAAGAATATAAAGCACACACAGAAGAAAATGTCCATACATGTTGTAGAATGCTAAAGTGTCCTGATCATCACCAATCCTTTCTGTTGGACACTAACTGTCCAACAAGACCCTCCTGCATCGACAAGGAAAAACTCTTAAAAAACCCAGTGGGAAAAAGTGAAAAGAGCGTACAAATCCAGTGGAGCCATTGATGGCCAGAGAGCTTCCTGAAAGACCATGGCAAGAAGTCGCAGCAGATCTCTTTACTTTAAACAGTAGTAACTATCTTCTAGTGGTGGATTATTATTCTAGATTTGTGGAAATAGCTAAACTTACTCCTACAAGGTCAGAAAATGTCATTGTTCATTTGAAATCAATATTTTCAAGGCATGGCATTCCAGAGCGTTTCTATAGCGATAATGGGCCCCAGTTCTCGAGTCAAGAGTTTGAAGACTTTTCAGCAGTCTATGATTTCCAGCACATTACAAGCAGCCCTAGGTTTGCACAGAGCAATGGTGAGGCAGAACGTCATGTCCAAACTGTTAAAAAGTTACTCAAAAAAGCGAAAGATCCATATCTTGCACTTTTAGCATACAGAGCAACACCGTTAGCAAATGGATACAGTCCAGCACAACTACTTATGGGTAGAAGACTTCGCACGCCTGTACCACAACTTCCTTCTTTGCTCAATCCTAGCCTGCCAGACAGCTCTTCAATTGAGAGGAGAGAGAGGGAGAAAAGGGTTAAGGACAGTGATGCGTTTAATCGGAGACATCGTGTGAGGAATCTTCCACAACTTTCTCCAGGACAACCTGTGTGGATTACAGACTCTAAATCTGAAGGCACTATCATAACTTCTCACTCCACACCTCGCTCTTATGTAGTGGAGGGACCTTCAGGCGCTATCAGGAGAAACGGGCATCACCTTTTGCCGTTGCCTGAAATCACTCCTGCACAATTGCCAAGTTCTCCAGTTTGTTCAACAGAGAGCACCTCAACCTCTGTTAACGGGCCTGAGTATTCTTCCCCAGGTCCTGTCAAAACCGGGTTTGGCAGAGTGGTTATAAAGCCTCAAAGACTGGGCTTATAAAGGGTTATTGTTGAGTTGTTTACACAAGTTGTGAAAAGTTTACAATCTCGTTAAAATGCAATGTTTGTATTTGCACTGTTTAATTTTTGTATATTTGCATTTCATACTAGAAAGGGGGATGTGGTGTATTCCGTTTACATAAGATTTACGTCTTATTGTGAAGGCTTAAACCGGAGGTACGGGTGTGTTGGAGATATACTTCTACATGTTGAATGGTTCGGAGCGACCTAAAATAAACGAGTGAAGTTACTCCACAACGTGTCGCTTGAGTCCTTAAAATCTATATTACGACAGCATGGACCATCAACTACCTCTCAGAGCGACCACAGTACGTGCGGCTGCGCAGCTGTGAGTCTGAGGTGGTCGTCTGCAGCACTGGGGCCCCTCAGGGCACTGTCCTCTCACCGTTTCTCTTCACCATCTACACCTCAGACTTCACACACGACACAGACAGCTGTCACCTGCAGAAGTTCTCCGACGACTCCGCCATCGTGGGCTGTGTATCTGAGGGGAACGAACTGGAATATCGGTCGGTTATCAAGGACTTTGTCGACTGGTGTGAGCGCAACCACTTGTGCTTGAACACCAGTAAGACCAAGGAGATGATCATCGACTTCAGGAGAAAACCACTTTCCCACACGCTGCTGAACATCCAGGGGGAGGACATTGAGCTGGTGGACAGCTTCAAGTACCTGGGTGTTCACATTAACAATAAACTGGACTGGTCCATAATACAAACGCCCTGCACAAGAAGGGCCAAAGTCGCCTCTTCCTTCTGAGGAGGCTGAGGTCCTTCTGAGGAGGCTGAGGTCCTTCTGAGGAGGCTGAGGTCCTTCTGAGGAGACTGAGGTCCTTCGGAGTGAGCAGGCCTCTGCTCAGGACTTTTTTTGACTCTGTGGTAGCCTCTGCCATACACTGGACCCCGGGCAGCACAGAGCGGGACAGGAGTAGACTGAACAAGCTGGTCAGGAGGGCCAGCTCCACTCAGGGCTACCCCCTGGACTCTGTGGAGGAGGTGAGGGACAGGAGGCCCCTGGATTCTGTGGAGGAGGTGAGGGACAGGAGGCCCCTGGACTCTGTGGAGGAGGTGAGGGACAGGAGGCCCCTGGACTCTGTGGAGGAGGTGAGGGACAGGAGGCCCCTGGACTCTGTGGAGGAGGTGAGGGACAGGAGGCCCCTGGACTCTGTGGAGGAGGTGAGGGACAGGAGGCCCCTGGACTCTGTGGAGGAGGTGAGGGACAGGAGGCCCCTGGACTCTGTGGAGGAGGTGAGGGACAGGAGGCCCCTGGACTCTGTGGAGGAGGTGAGGGACAGGAGGTGCTAGTCAAAGCCACCTCCATCATGAACAACACCTCCCACTGCACAGGACTGAGGAGGAGCTGAGGAGCTCCTTCAGTGGAAGACTGAAACATCCTCAGAGTAAGAAGGAGCAGGGCCTTTATCCCCACCGCTGTCAGACTGTACAATAAGTAACTTTAAGTCACTTGCACAAGGACTAAAAAACCTACTATTGCCACTGTTTCTTTGATTGCCACTTTTTAATTGCCACTTTTTATTGTACATAATATATCCTGCATTTAGCATGTTTGCACATGTCTTTCTTTTGCACAATCATTCTATCCATGCCAGGTGTGACATGTACGTTTCTCCTGTGAGATCAATAAAGTCTGTCTTATCTTATCTTAACACAGAACTATTACAATATTAAACGTAAAGCCATCAAAAGCTGCCATCTCCGCTATTTTTTTCTTAGCTTTCGTTAGCTTTACTAAAGTAACCATCTAGCGTTTTCAGACGTTTTGTCGATGGACTTTACTATGCTGAGATTCTAAATGTCTGCGCAATGAACTTGTCAACCCTCCTGAACACCTGGCGATCCGGTCACACAACATGCACTTTGCGTTTTCATTTTCAAATCTTTTAAAATGCTCCCATACAAAGCTGGCAGTAGACAAATCCTGCGGTAGATACTGCTGCGTAGGCTACGAAATGCAACGTTACCGTAAGACAACAATAGACGCACACTCTAATAGGAGCGCACTGGAATTTTTTTAAACTTTTATTTCCCGTTTCCCGTCATAACATTTCCCGAGTATTGGGAAATAGTTTTGATCAGATTTCCCTGGAATCCCATTTCCAGGGGTTTAAACCCTACTGAATAGTATCTTCACTCTTTTTAATCATCGGATCATCATCGAGGACGATGACACAGAGCACAGAGGAGTTATACAGGACTTTGTGGACTGGTGTCAGCGGAACCACCTCCTCATCAACGTGAGGAAGACCAAGGAGATGAACCACCTCCTCATCAACGTGAGGAAGACCAAGGAGATGAACCACCTCCTCATCAACGTGAGGAAGACCAAGGAGATGAACCACCTCCTCATCAACGTGAGGAAGACCAAGGAGATGAACCACCTCCTCATCAACGTGAGGAAGACCAAGGAGATGAACCACCTCCTCATCAACGCGAGGAAGACCAAGGAGATGAACCACCTCCTCATCAACGCGAGGAAGACCAAGGAGATGAACCACCTCCTCATCAACGTGAGGAAGACCAAGGAGATGAACCACCTCCTCATCAACGTGAGGAAGACCAAGGAGATGAACCACCTCCTCATCAACGTGAGGAAGACCAAGGAGATGAACCACCTCCTCATCAACGTGAGGAAGACCAAGGAGATGAACCACCTCCTCATCAACGTGGGGAAGACCAAGGAGATGAACCACCTCCTCATCAACCCGGGGAAGACCAAGGAGATGAACCACCTCCTCATCAACGTGAGGAAGACCAAGGAGATGAACCACCTCCTCATCAACGTGAGGAAGACCAAGGAGATCACGCGGGTGACGGGTCACTCGTTTTACCTGAACTGAGGTGCACAAACTTCCTCGAGTGTTCCACTCGAGAGGCTGGTGGAGCACGGCAGGCAGGCCGCGGCGGTGGCCGCCAACAGAGCACGGGACTGGGCGTCTCCGGCGTTCTCTCCGCGGTGTGGAGCTGGGCACCTCCAGTCGGCGAAGGAGGCGCAGACACCGGGGAAGGCGAGGCGGTCTGCTCGTTCGTAGCCGCTCCTCCAGGACCCCTTTGCCCTCCATCTACCTGGCCAACGTCCAGTCTCTGCCCAACAAGACGGACGAGCTCCTGTGTCGGGTCCAGAGCCAGCGCGAGGCCCGGGACTGTGTTCTGCCTCAGCGAGACGTGGCTCCACTCGAACGTCCCGGACTCTGCTGTTCAGCCCCCGGGATTCACCGCTCACCGCTCGGACAGAGTGAAGGAGACCACGGGCAAGGCCAGAGGCGGAGGTGTGTGCTTTTTAATTAATCAGCGCTGGTGCACGGACACTTGTATCGTGAACCAAACATGTACTGCCAATCTGGAATGCCTGGTCTTGAGCTGCCGCCCTTTTTATCTTCCCCGTGAGTTTTCAGTGATATTTTTATGTGCTGTTTACATTCACCCACATGCGGATTACAAAGTAGCCCTACAAGATCTGAGCGAGATCCTTCACAAACATAAGTCTGCTCATCCTAACGCAGTCATCATTGTTGCTGGGGATTTCAATAAATGTAATTTAAAGACTGTACTCCCGAACTTTTACCAACACGTGACTCAAGCTACAAGAGGAGCACATGTTCTGGATCACTGCTACAGTAACGTGAAGGGAGCTTACAGGTCCAGTCTCAGACCTCCTTTTGGAAAGTCTGACCACTCCTCTGTTCTCCTTCTTCCTTCGTATACTCAGAGGAGCAGGGAACATAAACCAACCTCTCGCACTGTGCAGTGTTGGTCTGAGGAGGCTAGCATGAAGCTACAAGGTTGTTTTGATGCTACGTACTGGTCTGTGTTTCAGTCAGAGGACGTCAATGAATTCTGTGACGCTGTGTCTGGACACATACGCTTCTGCATTGACTGCTGTGTCCCACAGAAGGTCATTAAAGAACATTTTAGTGAAAACCCTTGGATGAACGCGGAAGTGAAACTGAAACTTCATGAGCGTGCGTTGGCGTTTCAATCAAATGATACAGTTGCTTATAAGCTATCCTGTTACTCATTGAAACGTTCTATTAAATCTGCAAAGCGCAGTTACGGGGACAGGTTAAAGAGTTATTTTGAGGAAGATGACCCTCGGCGCATGTGGAACGGTATTAAAGCCATCACATCGTGGAAACCTAGCGCTGGGAAAACTGCATCTGTCGGCCAAGCTCTGCCAAACGAGCTGAACACGTTCTACTGTCGCTTTGAATCCGCTGATGCCTGTCCTACTGTATTCCCTTTCAATCAAGGTCCCTTCACCGTGACTCAGGAGGAAGTCAGGCGTGTCTTGTCCAGGACCACAGTCCGGAAAGCCCCAGGCCCGGACGGCATCCCTCCTCGTGTCCTGAAACTGTGCTCTGAGCAACTTGCCCCTGTGCTAACAGACATTTTCAACCTGTCGCTAAGGAACTGTACTGTGCCGAACTGCTTTAAAGAGTCCACCATCATTCCAGTTCCTAAGAAAACTCCTGTGACATGCCTGAATGACTATCGTCCTGTGGCTCTCACGTCTGTTCTTATGAAAACTTTTGAGCGGCTTGTGCTGGACTTCATTAAGAGCCAGATCCCTGTGAGTGTTGACCCGCTCCAGTTTGCTACAGACAGAACAGGAGTGTGGAGGATGCATCTCCTTTGCTCTGAACTCTGTCTACAGTCACTTGGACACTAGTAAATCTGTGGCCAGAATGCTTTTCATCGATTATAGCTCTGCTTTTGACTGCCTTGTCCCAGGTAAACTGATTGAAAAGCTCATGTCTCTGGGTTTAAGTGTTGCCATGTGTAAATGGATTTTTAGCTTTTTAACTGACAGATCTCAGAGAGTGTTTTTCTGATGTTGTTTCTGTGAGCACTGGTTCTCCTCAGGGATGTATTTTGAGTCCTTTGCTTTTTACTTTGTACACTCACGATTGTGTGTCCTCCTCTGACTCAAACTTGATCATCAAATATGCTGATGACACCACCATCATCGGTCTCATCAGTGACACTGATGAATCCTCTTATAGAGCAGAGATACAAAATGTGGTTCAGTGGAGTCAAACTAACAACCTCCAGTTGAACGCATCCAAAACATGTGAACTGGTCTACGACTTCAGTCGCAATAGTTCTCATTTGCCTGTCGTAATCGACAACTCCCAGGTGCAGATCGTAGAGGAGCAAGTTTCTGGGTTTAACTCTGTCTAACCTGAAATGGGTTAAAAACACTGACCGAGTCGTTAAGAAAGCTCGTCAGTGTCTCTACTTTCTGCGTAAACTTTGAGAATTTACCACTAACTCTAAGATCGTGCTTAACTTTTATCGCCGCACCATTGAGAGTTTACTTGTTTGTTCTGTGTCTGTGTGGTTTGGAAACATCACAGATAAAGAAAAGAGAGCTTTAAACAAGGTGCTCCGCTCTGCAAAGAGGACCGTGGGCTGTGAGCTTCCTGTTCTGGAGGTTCTTTATAAATCCAGACTTTTAAACAAAGCTCTTAGGATTGTCAATGACTCTTCTGGCCACCCTGGGAAAGCCATGTTCCAGCTTCTTCCCTCTGGCAGAAGATATCGCTCTCTGAGATGCAGGACATCTCGTTACGCTAACAGTTTTTATCCACAGGCTGTTATCAGTGTGAACAGAGCACTTTAATGATTTGTAAGCTTTTTATTTTATTTTATATACCGCCTTTTTCACTGCACATCGGAGTCTCAAAGCGGTTTACAATTGTTGGGTGGGGGTCGCCAGTACAGGAGGCACATGCCAGACCTATTGAACATATTTTTAGTGGTAGGGGAAACCGGAGCACCCGGAGGAAACCTACGCAGACACGGGGAGAACATGCAAACTCCACTCAGAAAGGCCCTGGTCCGACCGGGATTCGAACCCAGGACCTTCTTGCTGAGAGGCGAGAGTGCTATCCACTCAGCCACCGTGCCGCCACTTGCACTTGTTTTGAAACTGTTTTAGTCGATCCATTTCACAGTGACATTTGTTTACTGTTTTATTTGTTTTATTTCCATACTTTTAATGTTGTTTTATGTCTGTATTTGTCTGTGCACACTGGAGACTTTTCGCTAATGTATTCCAATGTGTTTTTTTTTACTGCAAATGGCAAATAAACTGAATCTGAATCTGAATCCGGAGATGAACCACCTCCTCATCAACGTGAGGAAGACCAAGGAGATGAACCACCTCCTCATCAACGCGAGGAAGACCAAGGAGATGAACCACCTCCTCATCAACGTGAGGAAGACCAAGGAGATGAACCACCTCCTCATCAACGTGAGGAAGACCAAGGAGATGAACCACCTCCTCATCAACGCAGGGAAGACCAAGGAGATGAACCACCTCCTCATCAACGTGAGGAAGACCAAGGAGATGAACCACCTCCTCATCAACGCGAGGAAGACCAAGGAGATGAACCACCTCCTCATCAACGTGAGGAAGACCAAGGAGATGAACCACCTCCTCATCAACGCGAGGAAGACCAAGGAGATGAACCACCTCCTCATCAACGTGAGGAAGACCAAGGAGATGAACCACCTCCTCATCAACGTGAGGAAGACCAAGGAGATGAACCACCTCCTCATCAACGCAGGGAAGACCAAGGAGATGAACCACCTCCTCATCAACGTGAGGAAGACCAAGGAGATGAACCACCTCCTCATCAACGCGGGGAAGACCAAGGAGATGAACCACCTCCTCATCAACGTGAGGAAGACCAAGGAGATGAACCACCTCCTCATCAACGTGAGGAAGACCAAGGAGATGAACCACCTCCTCATCAACGCGGGGAAGACCAAGGAGATGAACCACCTCCTCATCAACGTAAGGAAGACCAAGGAGATGAACCACCTCCTTATCAACGCGAGGAAGACCAAGGAGATGAACCACCTCCTCATCAACGTGAGGAAGACCAAGGAGATGAACCACCTCCTCATCAACGTGAGGAAGACCAAGGAGACTAACCACCTCCTCATCAACGCGGGGAAGACCAAGGAGATGAACCACCTCCTCATCAACGTGAGGAAGACCAAGGAGATGAACCACCTCCTCATCAACGTGAGGAAGACCAAGGAGATGAACCACCTCCTCATCAACGTGAGGAAGACCAAGGAGATGAACCACCTCCTCATCAACGCGAGGAAGACCAAGGAGATGAACCACCTCCTCATCAACGTGAGGAAGACCAAGGAGATGAACCACCTCCTCATCAACGTGAGGAAGACCAAGGAGACTAACCACCTCCTCATCAACGCGGGGAAGACCAAGGAGATGAACCACCTCCTCATCAACGTGAGGAAGACCAAGGAGATGAACCACCTCCTCATCACTTTGAGGAAGACCAAGGAGATGAACCACCTCCTCATCAACGTGAGGAAGACCAAGGAGATGAACCACCTCCTCATCAACGTGAGGAAGACCAAGGAGATGAACCACCTCCTCATCAACGCGAGGAAGCCAAGGAGATGAACCACCTCCTCATCAACGTGAGGAAGACCAAGGAGATGAACCACCTCCTCATCAACGCGAGGAAGACCAAGGAGATGAACCACCTCCTCATCAACGTGAGGAAGACCAAGGAGATGAACCACCTCCTCATCAACGTGAGGAAGACCAAGGAGATGAACCACCTCCTCATCAACGCAGGGAAGACCAAGGAGATGAACCACCTCCTCATCAACGTGAGGAAGACCAAGGAGATGAACCACCTCCTCATCAACGCGAGGAAGACCAAGGAGATGAACCACCTCCTCATCAACGTGAGGAAGACCAAGGAGATGAACCACCTCCTCATCAACGCGAGGAAGACCAAGGAGATGAACCACCTCCTCATCAACGTGAGGAAGACCAAGGAGATGAACCACCTCCTCATCAACGTGAGGAAGACCAAGGAGATGAACCACCTCCTCATCAACGCAGGGAAGACCAAGGAGATGAACCACCTCCTCATCAACGTGAGGAAGACCAAGGAGATGAACCACCTCCTCATCAACGCGGGGAAGACCAAGGAGATGAACCACCTCCTCATCAACGTGAGGAAGACCAAGGAGATGAACCACCTCCTCATCAACGTGAGGAAGACCAAGGAGATGAACCACCTCCTCATCAACGCGGGGAAGACCAAGGAGATGAACCACCTCCTCATCAACGTAAGGAAGACCAAGGAGATGAACCACCTCCTTATCAACGCGAGGAAGACCAAGGAGATGAACCACCTCCTCATCAACGTGAGGAAGACCAAGGAGATGAACCACCTCCTCATCAACGTGAGGAAGACCAAGGAGACTAACCACCTCCTCATCAACGCGGGGAAGACCAAGGAGATGAACCACCTCCTCATCAACGTGAGGAAGACCAAGGAGATGAACCACCTCCTCATCAACGTGAGGAAGACCAAGGAGATGAACCACCTCCTCATCAACGTGAGGAAGACCAAGGAGATGAACCACCTCCTCATCAACGCGAGGAAGACCAAGGAGATGAACCACCTCCTCATCAACGTGAGGAAGACCAAGGAGATGAACCACCTCCTCATCAACGTGAGGAAGACCAAGGAGACTAACCACCTCCTCATCAACGCGGGGAAGACCAAGGAGATGAACCACCTCCTCATCAACGTGAGGAAGACCAAGGAGATGAACCACCTCCTCATCACTTTGAGGAAGACCAAGGAGATGAACCACCTCCTCATCAACGTGAGGAAGACCAAGGAGATGAACCACCTCCTCATCAACGTGAGGAAGACCAAGGAGATGAACCACCTCCTCATCAACGCGAGGAAGACCAAGGAGATGAACCACCTCCTCATCAACGCGAGGAAGACCAAGGAGATGAACCACCTCCTCATCAACGTGAGGAAGACCAAGGAGATGAACCACCTCCTCATCAACGTGAGGAAGACCAAGGAGACTAACCACCTCCTCATCAACGCGGGGAAGACCAAGGAGATGAACCACCTCCTCATCAACGTGAGGAAGACCAAGGAGATGAACCACCTCCTCATCAACGTGAGGAAGACCAAGGAGATGAACCACCTCCTCATCAACGTGAGGAAGACCAAGGAGATGAACCACCTCCTCATCAACGCGAGGAAGACCAAGGAGATGAACCACCTCCTCATCAACGTGAGGAAGACCAAGGAGATGAACCACCTCCTCATCAACGCGAGGAAGACCAAGGAGATGAACCACCTCCTCATCAACGCGAGGAAGACCAAGGAGATGAACCACCTCCTCATCAACGTGAGGAAGACCAAGGAGATGAACCACCTCCTCATCAACGTGAGGAAGACCAAGGAGATGAACCACCTCCTCATCAACGTGAGGAAGACCAAGGAGATGAACCACCTCCTCATCAACGTGAGGAAGACCAAGGAGATGAACCACCTCCTCATCAACGTGAGGAAGACCAAGGAGGTGGTGGTGGATTTCCGCAGACGTCACTCTGCCGCTCCAGCCCCAGTGAACATTCAGGGAAAGGACATCGAGAGAGTGGACTCTTACAAGTACCTGGGTGTTCATCTGAACCACAAACTGGACTGGACTCATAACACAGACGCCCTCTTCAAGAAGGGCCAGAGTCGCCTCTACCTACTGAGGAGGCTCAGGTTTTTTGGAGTGCAGGGGCCACTCCTGAAGACCTTCTATGACTCTGTGGTGGAGCCTCTTGTACGGTGTGGTCTGCTGGAGCAGCAGCATCACAGAGAGGGACAGGAAGAAGCTGGAACATCAGGAAGTCCAGCTCAGTCCTGGGCTGTTCCCTGGACACAGTGCAGCAGGTGGAAGGACAGGAGGGTCCTGAGCAAACTAACATCTATGCTGGACCATGACTGTCGCCCCCTGCAGGACACTCTCTCTGCTCTGGAGAGCAGCTTTAGTGACAGACTAATTCACCCTCGCTGTGTGAAGGAGAGGTTCTGCAGGTCTTTCCTTCCTGCTGCTGTCAGACTGTACAACAAACAATAAGGACTAATGAACACTGCCCACTTGATTCCACGTGTCATTCTTGCATTGTTGCAGTATCCTTATCTTATACCAAATTGTGCAATACACAGCTGCCAATGTACAGATGTAAACATACTGCTGCTAATGTACAGATGTAAACATACTGCTGCTAATGTACAGATGTAAACATACAGCTGCTAATGTACAGATGTAAACATACTGCTGCTAATGTGCAGATGTAAACATACTGCTGCTAATGTACAGATGTAAACATACTGCTGCTAATGTGCAGATGTAAACATACTGCTGCTAATGTACAGATGTAAACATACTGCTGCTAATGTACAGATGTAAACATACTGCTGCTACTGTACAGATGTAAACATACAGCTGCTAATGTACAGGTGTAAACATACTGCTGCTACTGTACAGATGCTAACATATAACTACACAGTACTTTATACTTGCCTCTTATTTTGCCAAGTGTTACATTTTTACATCTATTATTATTTTCAAGATAGAGATTATATACTTATTATTGATGCTAGAGTTAGAGATGTTGTTTTATTTTAATTAGTATAGCTATTGTTCACTTGCCGTGTGCTCCTCTTTCCTACTGTTCTATAACTTGTGATGCAACACTGAAATTTCCCCATTGTGGGACAAATAAAGGATCTCTTAATCCTGATGAATGCACTGTGATTATTTTAATTCTTGTATGCTTTTAATGTACGTTCTTGTTTTGTTCATCACTTTGAGCTGCCATGTTTATGAAGTGTGTATTTGTGGGGCTATCTGCAAAGTAATGAGGGCAGACATTTGGGTTTGAAAGAAAAGCAAAGTGATACTGATACCAGGAAAAATACTCCAATACAGTACTTTGTACTCATTAGGTTTACATGGAGGTGAGTTGACTTGTAGTTGAAATAATACTGAATTACAATGACATTACACAACCCTGTATTCAGCATAAAGACTGAGCAATATCTGCAATTCAGGGAGACGTGTGCTTTGGGTGAGAGGACATTGATTTTGAGTCAGGGCCAGTTCCCCATGTCCCCCGCCTACACTGCCCCTGCCTGGACTCTGGCACTGGGCGAGTGAGAGGAGGGGGCCCCTGGACTCTGGGTCCTATGGGGGAAGGGGCAGGTCACTGCTGATAACAAGACCTCAGCCAGGGCACGTAGTGTTCCTCCCACTGTCGTCCAAAAATACACCTGTATTCCATAAGTCACATGTAAAGTCAGACATCAGGTATTATCAGGTCCTGCATGTTTGGGTCTTCAGGCTGTGGACATCTGCACTTTTTAGTTGAGTCACTATAGGAAGATCTTTGTTTACATCCGCGTGTGCATGCGCCCCTCGCTGGGTGGCAATAAGACAGAGCGGCACATACTGAAGCATGGATGTGACGAGTACTTTTAAAAGACTCAGTGGGCAAATAGCACTGTATATAAGCACTTTAAGGTAAGAAGATCAGAGGAGATATAAAGACAAGCTCAAAATAAGTATATGAGACAGAGCTGAACAAATCCAAAGCCCTATGAGACCTGGGATAACGACAAACATTGGTCAGACTCACCTCTGTTTTGGCACCGATCTGCTGGGACTGGGACTCAGACACATTTATTCTCACTTCATAGAAAACCCGGGATCCTTCACTCAAGAAGGGTCCGTGGTGAAAATCTGTGGTGAAAATCCGTGGTTTTTAACCGCGGTAAAGTGCCCTGGCATTTTGCCACACATTAAAAGCGGGTTGC
This sequence comes from Knipowitschia caucasica, assembly GCA_964034765.1. Taxonomy (NCBI): domain Eukaryota; kingdom Metazoa; phylum Chordata; class Actinopteri; order Gobiiformes; family Gobiidae; genus Knipowitschia; species Knipowitschia caucasica. The sequence goes on from OZ035832.1 coordinate 296,496, forward strand.
CCCTTTTTGCTGTTACTTATGGTAAAGGTGGAACAGGAAGCCTCGGGATGAGCAACCAAAATGCAATGTTTAAAATTAATCATCACTCACTCATGAATGAATGAGTGAACAAGTGCGCAGTGAAAGTAGTTGAAAAACTTAAATTTGTCAATGAATTTTGACCCCCTCATTCCCCCGGCTTCCTGTTCTACGTTTACCGTAGGTAACAGCATAAAAGGGCAACCACTTTGCCGCGGCCGTTTTTCACTGTTGTTTTCTGAAAGAATTTTTATAAAAACGTAATCTGTCCCAGCGGGCCGTACAACCGTCCACACAACAAGAACGGACCATTTGATTTAGTAAAACCTCTCTCCAAACGTCTAAAACTAGCTAACTCTCTAGCATCCAGGTAGCTTTCTATGCTGTACTGTCACCTGGTCACGGCCGGCGCGGAAAAACTATAAACAACAACGTGACTACAAGATCCTCCCATTACTATACAATTGACAAAGAAAAAGAGGTGAGAATTTTTTTGTTTTCTAACGGAAACAAAAAGAATAATAGCAAAGAATAATATTCCATCTTTAAATTATATTTAATACAAACATTTCTAATGCAAACATCTATCTGATGATGCAGATTGAACAAAAAAACTATTGGTAACCACCAGTGTGGGCGGGTCCCAGCTCAAAAGTGGCCAAAATGACGTGCGCTGACATGCTGCAATACCACTCCGGGCCTGTGGGGGTGGACCCAGAAGAAGAATTAGCCAATGCTAACATATAGCATTGGCAGACCTCTGAAAAACGTCTTTACAGGATGGACCAAAAGTTGGCTCTTGGCCCAAAGCTCCGTTCCACATGTGTGTCAATGCTGAGTGTTCTGAACCAGTCTAGTTTAGTCGCTGTGAATTTTTGAAGTCTCTCGTTTAAATGAATGGAGCTGCGCCGGCTGACTCATGCGCGGACGCGTTTTTTCACAATTTTCTTGTTGGCGGGACCACTCGCGGCCATCTTGGATAGCTCCAGTAGAGCACATTTTTTGGCCCATTAGTTAGAACGGCGGAGATAGGCCTGACTCTGTCCATTAATATATACAGTCTATGGTAACCACACATTGTTAAATTCATGTTCTAACAACAAGGTGTATCTGTGTGAGGTGTTTGCATGTTCTCTCCGTGTCTGGTTGGGATTCCTCCCAGTGCTCTGATTTTCACAACCATTTGAATTTTCTTTTAATTATTTTGACCTATTTTAGTTAGATTAATTTAGAACAGAATTATGTCTTTGAAATGTTGTAACTTTTCTGTCTGTGATGGCGTCCTGTTTTTAAGTATGTCTAGTGAGTGGCAGCAGCTGGCCTTTGTCCCCAGTTATTGGATGCTTTGTGGCTCTGTGGGTCAGACATTAAAAAACACCGTCACCTAGAAACAAGACCTGCCCGTTAGAAACAAGACCCACCCACCAGAAACAAGACCCGCCCATCAGAAACAAGACCCGCCCATTAGAAACAAGACCCACCCACCAGAAACAAGACCCGCCCATCAGAAACAAGACCCGCCCATTAGAAACAAGACCCGCCCATCAGAAACAAGACCCGCCCATTAGAAACAAGACCCGCCCATTAGAAACAAGACCTGCCCGTTAGAAACAAGACCTGCCCGTTAGAAACAAGACCCACCCACCAGAAACAAGACCCGCCCATCAGAAACAAGACCCGCCCATTAGAAACAAGACCCGCCCATCAGAAACAAGACCCGCCCATTAGAAACAAGACCCGCCCATTAGAAACAAGACCCGCCCATTAGAAACAAGACCTGCCCGTTAGAAACAAGACCCACCCACCAGAAACAAGACCCGCCCATCAGAAACAAGACCCGCCCATTAGAAACAAGACCCGCCCATCAGAAACAAGACCCGCCCATTAGAAACAAGACCCGCCCATCAGAAACAAGACCCGCCCATTAGAAACAAGACCCGCCCATTAGAAACAAGACCTGCCCGTTAGAAACAAGACCTGCCCGTTAGAAACAAGACCCACCCACCAGAAACAAGACCCGCCCATCAGAAACAAGACCCGCCCATTAGAAACAAGACCCGCCCATCAGAAACAAGACCCGCCCATTAGAAACAAGACCCGCCCATTAGAAACAAGACCCGCCCATTAGAAACAAGACCTGCCCGTTAGAAACAAGACCCACCCACCAGAAACAAGACCTGCCCGTTAGAAACAAGACCCACCCACCAGAAACAAGACCCGCCCATCAGAAACAAGACCCGCCCATTAGAAACAAGACCCGCCCATTAGAAACAAGACCCGCCCATTAGAAACAAGACCTGCCCGTTAGAAACAAGACCCACCCACCAGAAACAAGACCCGCCCATCAGAAACAAGACCCGCCCATTAGAAACAAGACCCGCCCATCAGAAACAAGACCCGCCCATTAGAAACAAGACCCGCCCATCAGAAACAAGACCCGCCCATTAGAAACAAGACCCGCCCATTAGAAACAAGACCCGCCCATTAGAAACAAGACCCGCCCATTAGAAACAAGACCCGCCCATCAGAAACAAGACCCGCCCATTAGAAACAAGACCCGCCCATTAGAAACAAGACCCGCCCATTAGAAACAAGACCCGCCCATTAGAAACAAGACCCGCCCATTAGAAACAAGACCCGCCCATTAGAAACAAGACCTGCCCGTTAGAAACAAGACCCACCCATTAGAAACAAGACCCGCCCATCAGAAACAAGACCCGCCCATTAGAAACAAGACCCGCCCATCAGAAACAAGACCCGCCCATTAGAAACAAGACCCGCCCATTAGAAACAAGACCCGCCCATTAGAAACAAGACCTGCCCGTTAGAAACAAGACCCACCCACCAGAAACAAGACCTGCCCGTTAGAAACAAGACCCACCCACCAGAAACAAGACCCGCCCATCAGAAACAAGACCCGCCCATTAGAAACAAGACCCGCCCATCAGAAACAAGACCCGCCCATTAGAAACAAGACCCGCCCATCAGAAACAAGACCCGCCCATTAGAAACAAGACCCGCCCATTAGAAACAAGACCCGCCCATTAGAAACAAGACCCGCCCATTAGAAACAAGACCCGCCCATCAGAAACAAGACCCGCCCATTAGAAACAAGACCCGCCCATTAGAAACAAGACCCGCCCATTAGAAACAAGACCCGCCCATTAGAAACAAGACCCGCCCATTAGAAACAAGACCCGCCCATTAGAAACAAGACCCGCCCATTAGAAACAAGACCCGCCCATTAGAAACAAGACCCGCCCATTAGAAACAAGACCCGCCCATTAGAAACAAGACCCGCCCATTAGAAACAAGACCTGCCCGTTAGAAACAAGACCCACCCACCAGAAACAAGACCCGCCCATCAGAAACAAGACCCGCCCATTAGAAACAAGACCCGCCCATTAGAAACAAGACCCGCCCATTAGAAACAAGACCCGCCCATTAGAAACAAGACCCGCCCATTAGAAACAAGACCTGCCCGTTAGAAACAAGACCCACCCACCAGAAACAAGACCCGCCCATCAGAAACAAGACCCGCCCATTAGAAACAAGACCCGCCCATCAGAAACAAGACCCGCCCATTAGAAACAAGACCCGCCCATTAGAAACAAGACCCGCCCATTAGAAACAAGACCTGCCCGTTAGAAACAAGACCCACCCACCAGAAACAAGACCCGCCCATCAGAAACAAGACCCGCCCATTAGAAACAAGACCCGCCCATCAGAAACAAGACCCGCCCATTAGAAACAAGACCCGCCCATCAGAAACAAGACCCGCCCATTAGAAACAAGACCCGCCCATTAGAAACAAGACCCGCCCATTAGAAACAAGACCCGCCCATTAGAAACAAGACCCGCCCCAGAAACAAGACCCGCCCATTAGAAACAAGACCCGCCCATTAGAAACAAGACCCGCCCATTAGAAACAAGACCCGCCCATTAGAAACAAGACCCGCCCATTAGAAACAAGACCCGCCCATTAGAAACAAGACCCGCCCATTAGAAACAAGACCCGCCCATTAGAAACAAGACCCGCCCATTAGAAACAAGACCCGCCCATTAGAAACAAGACCCGCCCATTAGAAACAAGACCCGCCATTAGAACAAGACCTGCCCGTTAGAAACAAGACCCACCCACCAGAAACAAGACCCGCCCATTAGAAACAAGACCCGCCCATTAGAAACAAGACCCGCCCATTAGAAACAAGACCCGCCCATTAGAAACAAGACCTGCCCGTTAGAAACAAGACCCACCCACCAGAAACAAGACCCGCCCATCAGAAACAAGACCCGCCCATTAGAAACAAGACCCGCCCATCAGAAACAAGACCCGCCCATTAGAAACAAGACCCGCCCATTAGAAACAAGACCCGCCCATTAGAAACAAGACCCGCCCATCAGAAACAAGACCCGCCCATTAGAAACAAGACCCGCCCATTAGAAACAAGACCCGCCCATCAGAAACAAGACCCGCCCATTAGAAACAAGACCCGCCCATTAGAAACAATGGACCAGGCCATGATGCAAGATCCTGATTCTGATCCTGATGTAAGATATACATTAGATCTGGAAATTTCGGTTTGGTAATAACAATTTTTTGGCAGTGGGTAATTTGGATAATACTCCCATATCACCAAACATATGTTCATTTGACATATACAAACCATAGCATTTATTGCTTCAAACCTTTGTTTATATATTGCCTCACAATTCATAATTCAAGTCATGATAACCATGAAGTCAATATATAACTGTTGACTGATATACAGTTCCAGGGCATATCTGTTTTTTGTTTTGTTTTTTTCTATCTATTTATTTATTTTTTGTCATTAATCTATTTTTATTTATTTCGCTATTTTTGCAGACTGAGTAATGATAAGTTAGCTCTTTGTTGTTATTTGTTATATTATGTTTATGTATTTTTGTGTGTTTTGTATGGTTTTTGTGTGTGTTGGGATGAGTGAGAGGTTGAATGTGTGTGCATGTATGTGCGTTAATGTGATTGTTTGCTCTGTCTTAGTCTACTTTGCTTATTGCAAAACATCCACATTCTATTTTTATTTCTTTGATCATGGTTGATGGTTTTCTTATCATTCATGTAAATATTAGAAGTCTGTTACCAAAAATTGATCAACTCAGGGCCTGGCTTGTCTATAATAAACCTAGTTTAATTACCATTTCTGAAACTTGGCTTTCCACTCATATCTCTAACACTGATATTAGCTTGGACAATTACACGTTATACAGAGCGGACAGAGGGGCCAACATGTGACAATCACATGTTGTCTGCTTAAAGGAGAAACCAGTTAACTTTGAATGTCTTTTTGTCAAAACAATTCTACATGAAAATAAACATTTATTAATTGGAAACATTTATAGACCCCCAAATTCCCCTTCAGATTCTGTAAAGAATATTATATCTACTGTCACTTCCTTAGGCCAAACTGGTGAGATCATCCTATTGGGTGACTTTAACATAAACTGGCTGCACCGTCCTCTGCTAGTTTATCCCAGCTCATCAAGACACCAACGAGAACCAATCTTCAGACTAAATCTCTTCTTGACTGGATTTTGGTGTCTCATCCTGATAGGTTTTTGGAATCAGGGGTCCTATCTGACGGTTTTAGTGATCATTGCATAACTTTTTATCATTACAGTTCGTCATACTAGATTTAGTTGTGATCGTTTTATAGCTGATTTGCTTGCTATTAACTGGAGTAGATTTAAATTAATACCTTTTATTAACGAGGCTTGGAATTTTTTCTATGATGAAGTTAAATTTATAATTGATACTCATGCTCCTCTCAAAGTGATCAAAGTTAAGGGGCATCATCTTCCTTGGGTGAGTGGAGAATTGCTGCATCTTTTTAAACAAAGAGACAAAGCATGGAAGAAGTTTCGCCTCACACATGATTCGGAGGACTGGAATGCTTACAAGCTGCTTAGACACAACTGTACAACACAAACCAGAAATGCCAAATCTAATTACTACAAAAACTGTCTGTATGACAACTTTAAAAATCCTAGGCAATTCTGGAAACAACTCAACACTTTACTTGGTAAATCTGATCGTCGTTCTACAAATATGGTCATTAATAATCAATCTACATCAGATCCTGAAATAATAGCAAATGCATTTGGTCAGCACTTTTCTTCTTTTCCAAAGATGCAGCCTCCATCTCAACCAACCTTGTCTCTTGATTCCATGTTATGCAGTAGTTCCTTTTCTTTCAGACAAATAAGTCCCACTGATGTCCAGCAGGCCATTAATGGACTCTCATCTGATTCCAGCACTGGCCCTGATGGTATCGAAGCCAACTTTATCAAGCTTGCATCTCATGTGCTTTCTTTTCCCTTAGCAGATCTTTTTAATTTATCTTTTCTACCTGTGAAGTGCCTTCTGACTGGAAACGTGTAAGAGTAATTCCCCTTCACAAAGGTGGTGACCCCTGCAAAGTGAATAATTATCGGCCCATATCGATTATTAATTGCATTGTCAAAGTTTTTGAAAAAATAATTTTTAATCAATTATCTGATTACTGATCCTGCAACAATATTTTATCTTGTTTTCAGTCTGGTTTTAGACCATTTTTTTCAACAACTTCTGCATTGCTCAAGTTCACAAATGATATTTTTACTGGTTTTGACAATAATTTTCTCACTGGTGCATTATTTATCGACCTTTCAAAAGCATTTGATATGGTTGATCATTATCTTCTGTTAGATAAACTACACTCAATTGGTCTTGATAGGAACTCTCTTTTATGGTTTAACTCTTATCTTCATTTTCGCCAACAATGCGTTTCATTTGAAGGTAATCACTCTGATTTTAAACCATTGACAGAGGCGTGCCGCAGGGTTCATCACTTGGACCACTCTTATTCTTATTTTTATCAGTGATTTTCCCCTCGCCTGCAGAGATTGCAATATTCAACTTTCTGCAGACGATACTATTATTTACAGTTCAAAACCTAACATCATTGATATTCACAACTTTCACCAACATGACTTCGATAACGTACAGCGTTGGCTTCAAGAAAACAAGTTACTTCTCAATAAAACCAAATCCCATTCAATGTTATTTTATGATAAAAACCAACGTACAACAGTTGGTGCACTTAATACTGTATCTTTGGATGGTTTGCCAGTCGCACCTGTCGAGACATTCAAATATTTGGGTTTATGGTTCGACTCCGACCTTTCTTTTAATTCTCACATACATTCTGTTGCCAATAAAATCACATATCGTTTGAAATTACTTTATCAATCTATTAATTGCTTTAGTTTCTCAGTGAGAAAGAGGATTGTCACGCAACTTTTACTTCCCATTCTTGATTATTGTGATACCTCTGTTACAAATCTTCAGCCACTTAATGTTATTTATAAGAGTCTTTGTAGGTTTATTCTCCGTTGTCCCTTCAGAACTCACCACTGTCAGCTGTACGAACATCTCTCTTGGCTCATTCCATCCTCCAGACGACAATTTCACTGGCTATTATTTATTTTTAAATGTATTAATCTCAGTTATCCTGATTATTTGAAACAATATTTTACACAATTTAGTTCTTTTTACAACTTAAGACATGCAAATCAATTATTTTTTGTTGTTCCTCGAATTCAAAAGAAATAGGTACATTTTCATTTCACCATAAAGCACCTCTTGACTGGAATAATCTCCCTGCCTCTATCCGATCTATAACCTCCTATAATGTGTATAAAAATGCCTTTCGGTCTTATCTACAGACGCCTTGTAATTGTTTTTGAAATGCGTGTTCTACAATGTTCTACTCTTAACTGTTTTTGTTCACTATAGAGCTGTGTGAGTGTCGGTGTGTGTGTGTTTGTTGTCGCTTGTTTTTTTTTGTTTCATCATGTCTTTTTTATTTTTTATTTTACTTTATTATTATTTTTTGGTTCTGAGCCTGTACTGCTGTTTTCTGTCTTGTGTTTTTGCTTCTTGTAATTCTTTTGAGGACCCTCTTGTAAACGAGATGATGCATCTCAAGGGGTTTATCCTCTCAAATGAGTAAATAAATAATTTGAAATATTGACCCCCCTTAGACCCCCTATAGATGGTTAAGTTATAGAAATATTAAAACACAAATAATACACAAATAAAACACATCAGCATCGTATTTCAACCAAAGAGAAGGGAATAGATATTTTCAATGATACTTTATTGGAAAAAATTATACTGATAAAGTTGGTATCACCTCACCACTGAGTCATCTCTCTTTCTGATTGGCTACATGTCACAATACCTCTCTTTCTGATTGGCTACATGTCACATCCACACCCCATGAGGACTTGGGCTTAGATAATCATGTTGAATATCCCAGATTTGAGGCTTGAATAGTCTTGACGTCTGAACACAATGAACGGCACAATTATAAGAACCAGTGTCATCATCCTGCTGTGAAAACCAGGCTTTAGAGAAAACTCAATATTTCAGAGCCAGGCCCTTTTAATCTCCCAGTTCTGTCATGGCCAGAAGAATAAGATACCTGTGGTTGTATTGCACAGCAACAGTGGCTGGATTTAAGACAAACACTTAAACATGTAAAACAGGCTAAATCATTTTAGATCATCTTTAGATCGGCTCATAAAATATGATCTCTGCCCAAAAAGTCAAATAATGACTTACACAGCTCTTACTTAACATGCAGTCTTAAAACAGGGGAAAATGCAGGCACCCCAATTTTGTGAGTTTTATTTGTGCTTCAGGTAGAGACACGGAGGAAGACAGGTCTGTTTTTTGCAGTGGCGTATTTATCACGTGCACAGGTGATGCACGTGAAGTTCATGAAGTTCATTTCCAAATCAAAGCAAAACATTTTGTCGCCTCAAAAATTCAATACATCTGTTTGTTAGAAGGTGTAGGACGACATTGCATGAGTGCAAACCACTGTGCCACCATGCCGACTGCTGTCTCAAAGGGCATCTCACAATCAACAGACAGGGACTGGTCCACATCAGGTCTAGGGGAGTCCAGGTAGACTGGTGTTTCAGGTCCCGTCCCAGCATTGTGTCCATGAAACAGACGAGAGTAAACAGCAATGAACACACCACAGCTACACCTGGACACAGATGATTGGTGCATTAACAAAGCATGTACGGTACATTAAGACTTTTATGAATGAATTCTACTAACTTGTTATTAACTTTTAATTTTTTTGCAAGTTGGCAGCTACAATTTACACCTCAACAGAACCCATGTTCTAGTCCAGGGATACACACTTACACCTCAGCTCTAAAACTCGTCATTCTTGGCACCCAGACTTACAGGTAAATACTTATTTTAAGTTAAAAAAATAAAGAAAAGGTTAACCGTGTGATATTTGGACCACATTATAATGTTTGTTACTGATTATACTGTGGGTGTTAAAGTACTTCAGTACAATTCACAGGGTTTTCCAACAGTGTGAACAAAGCTTTCATACGGGACCATACAGATCCGGACATTGAGCATCACTCTGAGCATGTGCGGTGCTTTAATATTTCAGAACCTGACGGTCGCTCTGTGGTATAACAACCCACCTCGCTGTCCGTGATGTAACCTCTAACCCCCCTCCTCCACCCTGTCCTGCCCTGAGAGGAGTGCTGGATCCGGTCGCAGTTAACAGCCTGCAGCCTCTGACAGTTAGGACCTGTATTTCCTCCACCTGACATAAGTAAACAAATGAGCATTCACTCACACACACACACACACACACACACACACACACACACACACACACACACACACACACACACCCGCACACACACCCACACACACACACACACACAAACCGCACTTTAGGAAAATATTTTTATTTTTCTAACAAACAGCAATTAGATGTGCAATTCACACACAAATTACAGGAAGGTCTGAAGTGTTCACTGTACAGTCTGACAGCAGCACAAAAATAACATGATCAAAAAGAAACTACCATACCATACTAACTAAACATTCAGTTTCATAGAAGATATTGTAAATGATAATGAACAAAAAGATAGATAACATGGTTCTCTGTAGAGCGGAGCGTTGGACCAGGGGAGAAGATGACGATTAAGATGAAGAGATCCTTTATTCGTCCCACAGTGGGTAAATTTGACTGTTGTATCACAAATCACAGAACAGTAGGAATGAGGAGCACACAGAACAAGATAAGTGAACAATAACTATTCCAATTAAAATAAAATAAAATCTCTATCTTTAACATAGTAAAAGATAGAGATGGCAAAATAAGAGGCAAGTTTAAAGTACTGTGTATTCTAGTGCAAGCAATAAAGCCCGGATCTAATCGCGAAGTGGGCCCAGCCACACTTTAACCGGGCTCTAGGCTGTTCATGTGACCGCAGCCTCTGTCTGCTCTGGACAGCAGTTTCAGGCTTTAGGTGCTATGTGACCGCAGCAACTGGGCTTGGGCTCGGTTGGGAGAGGTGGGCCTGAGCACGCTTCCAAAGCCCAGATGAGGGGGGTCACTGTGGCGGGTGGTGGGGTGTGGTGGGGAGTTGATATTGTGCGTCACATTACATCTTCCACATTTTCACACACGTCTCTGCACTTTTGTATTCTCTGTATTAACCCCCCGGACTGTGGTGGAGGGGCGCAGGGGAGTGTGTCGCTCCAGGGCTAAAGAAAAGCGTTTCACAGTGTGGTGCTATTGCAATAACTATCTGAATGACGTCACTAAGACACGCCCCCGCCGCCTGTCAGGTCCCGCCCACATGTTTCGGACAAACACTGCCCAAATAAATCAAATACCACTCGTCACTTTAGACAAAAATGAAATACCAGGGGCAAAATTCCACCATCAAACCATCAGGACCATAGTTAGACCAGTTATAACGTTGGCTTGAATGTCGTGGTCTGTAACTGGTAGAAAGTTTGAGTTGATAAAAAGGTAATCGTGAGGATTATGCTAACATTATCCTGTCATTTAAATTCAATGCTAGCGCCTTCTTTATTTATTTTGCTGTGATTAACTTTCATTTATCAAGTTGTTTTTGCACTGTCCACTTTGTAATTAGTTTGATCATTAGTTAGTTACAGTCAGCTGATATTATAATAGATCCATGGGTCACACGGGCTACACCACTGTCTCTGAGAGAAACTATCAGAGCAACACTCAGTAAACACTAATGACAATCGACACATGTAAATGTTAATGGGAGAATATATTATACACACAGTCGTAACACACGTGCACAGAGGTTTTCAGAACTATCTGTTCAGGTTTTCATGACAAAAATACTTTTTAAAGTAGGTTAACCAGCCTCACTGTTACTCGCCTGCCACGGGAAAACCTTTGGGAACTATTTTCTTTGCACTCATTAAATAAACCTTTGGGCATTAATAAAAGTGACTGAAGTTTATTTTGTGTGTTCAGTTGGTACAAAGCCGTATTATAAGCGGACCCCGACGCTCTTCGTCTGAACTTATTTTCCGATAGTCACAAAGTTGAAAAAATCCCTCTCATCTTTCTTCAGGTGTGAGAATTGTAAACTTTCTGGATTAGGACAAACAATACTAATATGGATTGATGGGGTAAATGGTATAAAGAGAATGTTTGTGCTAACTACATTCAGAAGAGCTCAGACGGACCTGATACAGCGGTCCAGACGGTCCAGGTCCAGTCCAAGCTAAACGTAGCTAGGACTGGATCTAGAGGCTCCACAGTTGGTCCAGCTTCACAGACGAAGTGTTTTGAACAAATATGAGTCCTTTTTAACATTTTCATGAGAGAAATTCTGCCGACCACAAGCACCCACCTCCTGCACTTGTCCTGGTCTGGTCTGGTCTGGTCCCATGTTGTGGTTTAACGAACGGGTTGAATGTTACTTTCATATAGTCCTTTTCAGAGTATCTGAAATCGCTCCGACAAGCACCATAACTGCAGTGTTTTGTTGTCACCATGTTTCAATGATTTAGCCCAAATAAATACACACGTATGTGGAGAACACAGTAGAACTCAACGGAGTCGGACAGAGTTTTTCCCAAACATGCGCAGTCATCGAAGCTATTTTTAGCACATTTCGGAAACCGGACAGTGCCCTATAAGACTTCAGACGATCAAGAATCAAACTTCATTTAATCGCCAAAACACACCAACACACACTTGCAACCTGCCTGGCTCTGGTCGCTCTGATCATCCACACTTCATTTTTTCATTATTATTCATACATTTCTCAGCGCTCTTGCGCTCATTACTAAAGAGGCACAGTCCCGTGTCCGTGGCGCATGCACACACACACACTCGTTACCCACTGAGCCGCTACACTTTGGAAAAATACACGTCTCAAGCTTGTACACATTGCTCAAACCAGGGCCTAGTTCGTTGGTAAAAACCTATGTGACCGTGCCCAGAGTGTCCTGCAGGGGGTGACAGTCATGGTCCAGATGTTAGTTTGTCCAGGACCCTCCTGTCCCCCACCTGCTGCTCTGTGTCCAGGGAACAGCCCAGGACTGAGCTGGACTTCCTGATGTTCCAGCTTCTTCCTGTCCCTCTCTGTGATGCTGCTGCTCCAGCAGACCACACCGTACAAGAGGCTGATGCCACCACAGAGTCATAGAAGGTCTTCAGGAGTGGCCCCTGCACTCCAGAGCTGGAGCACCAGGAGAGAGCAGGGGACCAGGGGGGAGCAGGAGGGACCATGAGAGAGTAGAAGGACCAGGGGAGAGCAGGTGGACCATGGCAGAGCAGAAGGGACCAGTAAAGAGCTGGAAGACAAGGGGAGAGCAAGAGGACCAGGGGAGAGGAGGAGGGACCAGTGGCAGGAGGACTATGGGAGAGCAGGAGGACCAGAGCAGGGGACGCGATCAAAGAAATGTTAAAATATTTCAACTTCTGTTGGCAACCAGAGTTTCCTTCATAAACGAAGGATTAGACAGAGACTATTTATTATTTTCATTTATTAGAGTTCTATGGTGTTTAAAGTACATTTAATTGTTGATATTTATTTATATCCCTCAGGGACCAGGAGAAAGCAGGAGAGAGCGGGAAGACCAGGGGTGAGCAGGAGGCCATAAGAGAGCAGGTGAGAGACTAGAAGGACCAAGTGAGAGCAGGAGGGACCAGGGGAGAGCAGGAGGGACCAGGGGAGAGCAGGAGGGACCAGGGGAGAGCAGGAGGGACCAGGGGAGAGCAGAAGGGACCAGGGGAGAGCAGGAGGGACCAGGGGAGAGCAGGAGGGACCAGGGGAGAGCAGGAGGGACCAGGGGAGAGCAGGAGGGACCAGGGGAGAGCAGGAGGACCGGGGAGAGCAGGAGGGACCAGGGGAGAGCAGGAGGGACCAGGGGAGAGCAGGAGGACCGGGGAGAGCAGGAGGGACCAGGGGAGAGCAGGAGGGACCAGGGGAGAGCAGGAGGGACCAGGGGAGAGCAGGAGGGACCAGGGGAGAGCAGGAGGGACCAGGGGAGAGCAGGAGGGACCAGGGGAGAGCAGGAGGGACCAGGGGAGAGCAGGAGGGACCAGGGGAGAGCAGGAGACCGGGGAGAGCAGGAGGGACCAGGGGAGAGCAGGAGGGACCAGGGGAGAGCAGGAGGACCGGGGAGAGCAAGGAGGGACCAGGGGAGAGCAGGAGGGACCAGGGGAGAGCAGGAGAGACCAGGGGAGAGCAGGAGGGACCAGGCGAGAGCCGGGGACACGATTTGGGAAATGTGAAAATATTTCAACTTCTATCGCTGTTGCCAGATACTACAGCCGAATGATTTGACAAAGACTGTTGATACTTTTGTATTATAGATAGATAGATACTTTATTGATTCCCCGTAGGAGACACCAGGTTTGTTGTACAGTCTGACAGCCGAAGGATCTCTTGAAGCGTTCCGTTCGGCAGCGCAGTGATAGGAGCCTGTTGCTTCGATGACTCCTCTGAGCGGCCATAGTGTCATGCAGAGGGTGTCTGGAGTTACCCAGCATGCCCTGCAGTAGAGCCCTCATCCTTCTCTCCAGCACAGCTCCCACAGAGTCCACACTTCTCCCCATCACAGAGACACATTTCATGATCAGCCTGTCGAGCCAGTTACTGTCTCTGAGGTCAGACTGGTGCCAACATGCAACCCCAAAGAACACGGCACTAGCTACAGACTGGTAAAATCAAAGGACCTCTGACTTCTCAGGAGGAAAAGTCTGCTCTGACCTTTCTTGTAGATGGCATTGGCCTGAGCTGACCAGTCCAGTCTGTGGTCCAGGTGGACTCCCAGATATTTATAGGAGTGAACCACTTCGAACCACTTCCCATTGACTGTGACCGGTCGATGGGAAAGTTGATGATCATCTCCTTGGTCTTGAACGCATTGAGAATCAGACTATTTCTCTCACTCCAGTCTAAGCAGGCAGCCACCACCTCCCTGTACTCTGCTTCATCCCCCCCTTCTCACATGTTACAACAGCGGTATAGTCCGAGTATTTTTGTACATGGCATGTAGCAGAGCTGTGTGCAAAGTCTGCAGTGTAAACAGTGAAGAGGAAGGGACCCAGAACAGTACCCTGTGGTGCTCCTGCATTGCTCACAACAGTCCCAGACACGCTCTTCCCTAACCTGACATACTGTGACCTCCATAATGGGGTAACTGGAAATCCAGTTGGTAAAGATGGGATCAACTCCAATCTTCTCCAGTTTCTCCCTCAGTAAGAGAGGGTGGATTATTAGAGTTCTGTGGTGTTTAAAATATGTTGAAATGTGGATATTTATTTTTATGTTATTATTTCATGTTGGTTTCAATTCCATCATTTTATAGCGATACCAATCATTTCAGATTGATGACAAATAACCAATGTCAGGCAGTGCATTTTTGCAAGCTAGAAGTGACAGAAATAAATAATTACATTTTGTTAAATTCATCCATCCATCCATCCATTTTCTTCCGCTTCATCCGTTGCCGGGTCGCGGGGGCAGCAGTCTAAGCAGAGACGCCCAGACTTCCCTATCCACACACACTTCCTCCAGCTCGTCCGGGGGGACTCCAAGGCGTTCCCAGGCCAGCTGAGAGACATAGTCCCTCCAGTGTGTCCTGGGTCTTCCGTGGGGCCTCCTCCCGGTGGGACGTGCCCGGAACACCTCCCCAGGGAGGCGTCCAGGAGGCATCCTGAACAGATGCCCGAGCCACCTCAACTGGTTCCTCTCGACGTGGAGAAGCAGCGGCTCTACTCCGAGCTCCTCCCGTGTGACTGAGCTCCTCACCCTATCTCTAAGGGAGCAGCCACTCTGCGGAGGAAGCTCATCACGACCGCTTGTATCCGCGATCTCGTTCTATCGGTCATTACCCAAAGCTCATGACCATAGGTGAGAGAGGGAACGAAGATTGACCGGTAAATCGAGAGCTTTGCCTTTCGGCTCAGTTCCCTCTTTACCACAACGGTCCGATACAGCTCTGACTGCAGACGCTGCTCCCTCTTCACCACAACGGTCCGATACAGCTCTGACTGCAGACGCTGCTCCCTCTTTACCACAACGGTCCGATACAGCTCTGACTGCAGACGCTGCTCCCTCTTTACCACAACGGTCCGATACAGCTCCGACTGCAGACGCTGCTCCCTCTTTACCACAACGGTCCGATACAGCGACCGCATCACTGCGCACGCTGCACCGATCCGCCTGTCAATCTCACGCTCCATCCTTCCCTCACTCGTGAACAAGACCCCGAGATACTTGAACTCCTCCACTTGAGGAAGGACCTCTCCACCCACCTGTAGAGGGCAAGGCACCTTTTTCCGGTCGAGCACCATGGCCTCAGATTTGGAGCTGATTCTCATCCCAGCCGCTTCACACTCGGCTGCAAACCGTCCCAGTGCATGCTGCAGGTCCTGGTTCGTTGGAGCCAACAGGACAACATAGTCTCCAAACAGCAGAGATGAAATCCTGTGGTCCCCGAACCGGACCCCCTCCGGCCCCTGGCTGCGCCTAGAAATTCTGTCCATGAATACAGTGAACAGAACCGGTGACAAAGGGCAGCCCTGTCGGAGGCCAACATTCACCGGGAACAGGTCTGACTTACTGCTGATGCGAACACAGCTCTGGCTCCGGTCATACAGGGACCGGACGGCCCTCAGCAGAGGACCCCCGACCCCGTACTCCCGGAGAACCCCCCAAAGGACACCCCGGGGAACACGGTCGAACGCCTTCTCCAAATCCACAAAGCACATGTGGGCAGGTTGGGCAAACGCCCATGAACCCTCGAGTATTCGATGGAGAGTATAGAGCTGGTCCAGTGTTCCGCGACCGGGACTAAAACCACACTGCTCCTCCTGGATCCGAGATTCGACCATCGGCCGTAGCCTCCTCTCCAGTACCTTGGAGTAGACCTTACCGGGGAGGCTGAGGAGTGTGATCCCACGATAATTGGAACACACCCTCCGGTCCCCCTTCTTGTAGAGAGGGACCACCACCCCGGTCTGCCACTCCATTGGCACCGCCCCCGATCGCCACGCGATGTTGCAGAGACGTGTCAGCCAAGACAGTCCTACAACATCCAGAGACTTTAGATAATCAGGGCGGATCTCATCCACACCCGGAGCCTTGCCACCATGGAGGCTGCCAACCACCTTGGTGACCTCAGGGAGATGGAAGTATCCGCCCCAACATCCTCTGCCTCTGTAACAGAGGACGTGACGGGGGGATTGAGGAGAACCTCGAAGTATTCCTTCCACCGCCCGACAATATCCCCAGTCGAGGTCAGCAGCTCTCCACCTGCACCGTACACGGTGTTGGCAAAGCACTGCTTCCCCCTCCTGTTAAATTCAAGCAACTTTATTAGTATATTGGAAGTGTACAGCCAATCTATCTACGTACATAGTTGTTCAACTAGAACAGTCAGTTACAGCTGTTATTATATTATCATTATTTTACATTTTAGAGACCTGGCCACAATGATTAATGGTATTGTGTGTTGCCTCTCCCATCAAATGAGTCAATGTCCATCTTGAGCCTTTGTAATGATTTCATAACTCTTTGAAGCAACTTTTGTTAAAGTTAAACTCATCATTCTATCAATGCGCAGAAGCCTGTACTTTTCCACTACTTGTTTTGTCTATCTGAAGGCCAAGCTACAAGCACACTGTGGCAACTGCTGATTGGAGGTCTCTGTTTCTCCTGAGTATATTATCACTTGCAGTCTGTAAAATCCTGTGTTCGAGCGTCTACCATCATCAATAAAACATGTCTTCTGTCTGAATTAAAGACACGATCCCAGACTTCGGCTGATTCCTAACACCTTCACTATGGTGAAGCTATTTGTGATAACCGAGCAAATTACAAACACGGCACTCAGAGTGTCGCTAACTGCAGTCTAGCAAATCAAGGAGACTGCCATGGTACTCTGTTTCCGTTGCAGTTAATTGTAAATGATACAATGTTTATAAAGTTTTTTTTAGCTGTATGCAGAGATCCTCAAGTTAATGAAGGCACCTGTCTCCAAGGGAAAGTATACCTTTATCGAACCAACGTTTGCACTAAGATTGCCTAACAGAGAGCCATCTAATTGTGTGACACCGCTTTTTTTGTGTGGTAGAACCAGTGGGGGCGGGCCCCGGCTCAAAAGGCCACATAATTTCAACGGCGGAGATAGGTGGCACTACGTGTCACTACGTCTGTCTATGGGTAGAACGCTGGACAGCAAGTCAATCGAATGGGACCAGAACAGACAGTGCATTTAATAGTCAGTCAAACCCAAGCTACCTCAACTGAGCTAGTAAACCAGGCAACAAAGACCGCAGTAGCCCAGTGATATAATTTAAAGTGTGGAAGTGACTGTCAGCCTGCAGCTCTGTTACGTGTTCACTGGTTGGTGTGTTGTCATAGCTCTCCAACATGAATACCTCTATAATACATTTTTATATATATAAAAAAACACACTCACCTTTGGCCCTCCGCGGGCGGTTATCCCTCTCTAAGCTCGGGTCCTCTACCAGAGGCCAGGGAGCTTGAGGGTTCTGCGCAGTATCTTTGCTGTTCCTAGCACTGCACATTTCTGGACCGAGATGTCCGAGGTTGTTCCAGGGATCCGCTGTAACCACTCTTCTAGCTTCGGGGTCACTGCCCCGAGTGCACCGATCACCACGGGCACTACTGTCACCTTTAAGGAGAGGCAAGGCAAGTTTATTTGTATAGCACAATTCATACACAAGGCAACTGAATAAAATAAGAAAGCAAAAAAAAGATAAAAATATAAAATCCCTCAGTTGTAGCACAGCTAAACAGAACTGTTTTTAACTTGGTTTTAAACATTGTCAGAGAGGAGGCCTGTCTCACATCTTCAGGAAGACTGTTCCAGATTTTAGCAGCATGAATCTGAAAAGCAGCCTCCCCATGTTTAGTTCTGACTCTGGGCACTAACAGGAGTCCAGTCCCTGTGCTCCTCAGAGTCCCAGCAGGAGTCCAGTCCCTGTGCTCCTCAGAGTCCCAGCAGGAGTCCAGTCCCTGTGCTCCTCAGAGTCCCAGCAGGAGTCCAGTCCCTGTGCTCCTCAGAGTCCCAGCAGGAGTCCAGTCCCTGTGCTCCTCAGAGTCCCAGCAGGAGGCCAGTCCCTGTGCTCCTCAGAGTCCCAGCAGGAGTCCAGTCCCTGTGCTCCTCAGAGTCCCAGCAGGAGTCCCAGTCCCTGTGCTCCTCAGAGTCCCAGCAGGAGACCAGTCCCTGTGCTCCTCAGAGTCCCAGCAGGAGACCAGTCCCTGTGCTCCTCAGAGTCCCAGCAGGAGTCCAGTCCCTGTGCTCCTCAGAGTCCCAGCAGGAGTCCAGTCCCTGTGCTCCTCAGAGTCCCAGCAAGAGTCCAGTCCCTGTGCTCCTCAGAGTCCCAGCAGGAGTCCAGTCCCTGTGCTCCTCAGAGTCCCAGCAGGAGTCCAGTCCCTGTGCTCCTCAGAGTCCCAGCAGGAGTCCAGTCCCTGTGCTCCTCAGAGTCCCAGCAGGAGTCCAGTCCCTGTGCGCCTCAGAGTCCCAGCAGGAGTCCAGTCCCTGTGCTCCTCAGAGTCCCAGCAGGAGTCCAGTCCCTGTGCTCCTCAGAGTCCCAGCAGGAGTCCAGTCCCTGTGCTCCTCAGAGTCCCAGCAGGAGTCCAGTCCCTGTGCTCCTCAGAGTCCGGGCTGGTTCATATGGGACTAACATGTCACTAATATATTTTGGTGCGAGGCCATGGAGAGACTTGTAACAAGCAGAGCTGTTTTAAAGTCTATTCTCTGAGCCACAGGAAGCCAGTGCAGAGACCTGAGGACTGGACTAATGTGGTCGTACTTCCTGGTTCTAGTCAGGACTAATGTGGTCGTACTTCCTGGTTCTAGTCAGGACTAATGTGGTCGTACTTCCTGGTTCTAGTCAGGACTAATGTGGTCGTACTTCCTGGTTCTAGTCAGGACTAATGTGGTCGTTCTTCCTGGTTCTAGTCAGGACTTATGTGGTCGTACTTCCTGGTTCTAGTCAGGACTAATGTGGTCGTACTTCCTGGTTCTAGTCAGGACTAATGTGGTCATACTTCCTGGTTCTAGTCAGGACTAATGTGGTTGTACTTCCTGGTTCTAGTCAGGACTAATGTGGTCATACTTCCTGGTTCTAGTCAGGACTAATGTGGTCGTACTTCCTGGTTCTAGTCAGGACTAATGTGGTCGTACTTCCTGGTTCTAGTCAGGACTAATGTGGTCGTACTTCCTGGTTCTAGTCAGGACTAATGTGGTCGTAGTTCCTGGTTCTAGTCAGGACTAATGTGGTCGTACTTCCTGGTTCTAGTCAGGACTAATGTGGTCGTACTTCCTGGTTCTAGTCAGGACTAATGTGGTCGTTCTTCCTGGTTCTAGTCAGGACTAATGTGGTCGTACTTCCTGGTTCTAGTCAGGACTAATGTGGTCGTACTTCCTGGTTCTAGTCAGGACTAATGTGGTCGTACTTCCTGGTTCTAGTCAGGACTAATGTGGTCGTACTTCCTGGTTCTAGTCAGGACTAATATGGTCGTTCTTCCTGGTTCTAGTCAGGACTAATGTGGTCGTACTTCCTGGTTCTAGTCAGGACTAATGTGGTCGTTCTTCCTGGTTCTAGTCAGGACTAATGTGGTCGTACTCCCTGTGTCATGGTGTGGATTTTATTTTTGTATTCGGTTTTATTTTGAGAAGCCAACCATGGACAGCACGACAATGAGAACCGTGACGTCGCCCGGCATGGCGCAGCCGGGGCCCCACCCTGGAGCCAGGCCTGGGGTCGGGGCTCGCAAGCGAGCGCCTGGTGGCCGGGCCTTAGCCCACGGGGCCCGGCCGGGCTCAGCCCGAAGGGATGACGTGGGCAGTCCCTCCTGTGGGCCCACCACCTGCAGAGGGGTCCGTGGTGGCGCGGTGCTGAGAGGACTGGGCTGCAGTCGAAGGCGGAGACCTCGGCGACCCAGTCCGCACACACAACATTTGGCTCTTGGGATGTGGAACATCACCTCACTGGGGGGGAAGGAGCCCGAGCTCGTGGGGGAGGTTGAGCGATACCGACTAGAGATAGTCGGCCTCACCTCCACACACAGCTTGGGCTCTGGAACCCAACTCCTTGAGAGGGGTTGGACGCTCCACTTTTCTGGTGTTTCCCGCGGGGAGAGGCGGCGAGCTGGGGTGGCTATACTCATTGCCCCCCATCTCAGCTCCAGGTGTTGGAGTTCTCCCCGGTGAATGAGAGGGTCGCGTCCCTCCGCCTCCGGGTGGGGGACAAGTCTCTCACTGTTGTGACGGCCTACGGGCCTAACGGCAGTGCAGAGTACCCGGCCTTCTTGGAGTCCTTGGGAGGGGTACTGGACGGTGCACCGCCCGGGGACTCCGTTATTCACCTGGGGGACTTCAACGCCCATGTGGGAAATGCCAGTGACACTTGGAGAGGGGTGAAGGCGAAGAACGGCCCCCCTGATCTGAACCCGAGCGGTGTTCAGTTGTTGGACTTCTGTGCCAGTCACGGTTTGTCCATCACGAACACCATGTTCGAGCACAAGGGTGTCCATCAGTGCACGTGGCACCAGGACACCCTAGGCCGGAGGTCGATGATCGACTTTGTTGTCGTATCATCTGACCTTCGACCGCGTGTCTCGGACACTCGGGTAAAGAGAGGGGCGGAGCTGTCAACCGATCATCACCTGGTCGTGAGTTGGATCCGCTGGCAGGGCAGGAGGCCGGTCAGACCTGGCAGGCCCAAGCGCGTAGTGAGGGTTTGCTGGGAACGTCTTGCTGAGCCCCCTGTCAGACGGACTTTCAACTCACACCTCCGGGAGAGCTTCTCCCAGGTCCCAGAGGAGGGGGACATCGAGTCCGAGTGGACCATGTTCTCTTCCTCTATCGCCGATGCGGCGGCTCGTAGCTGTGGTCGCAAGGTCTCCGGTGCTGGTCCCGGCGGCAATCCCCGAACCCGGTGGTGGACACCGGCAGTAAGGGATGCCGTCAGGCTGAAGAAGGAGTCCTATCGAGCAATGATGGTTCGTGGGACTCCTGAGGCAGCTTTCCAGTACCGGCAGGCCAAGCGTGCCGCGGCCCGGGCTGTTGCAGAGGCAAAAACCCGGGTCTGGGAGGAGTTCGGAGAGTCCATGGAGCATGACTATCGGTCGGCCTCGAAGAGATTCTGGCAAACCGTCCGGCGCCTCAGGAAGGGGAAGCAGTTCTTTGCCAACACCATGTACGGTGCGGGTGGAGGGCTGCTGACCTCGACTGGGGATATTGTCGGGCGGTGGAAGGAATACTTTGAGGTTCTCCTCAATCCCCCCGTCACGTCCTCCGTCCAGGAGGCAGAGGCTGAGGATGTTGGGGCGGATACTTACATCTCCCTGGCCGAGGTCACCAAGGTGGTTGGCAGCCTCCTTGGTGGCAAGGCGCCGGGAGTGGATGAGATCCGTCCTGACTATCTAAAGTCTCTGGATGTTGTAGGACTGTCTTGGCTGACACGTCTCTGCAGTATCGCGTGGCGATCGGGGGCGGTACCAATGGAGTGGCAGACCGGGGTGGTGGTCCCTCTCTACAAGAAGGGGGACCGGAGGGTGTGTTCCAATTATTGTGGGATCACACTCCTCAGCCTCCCCGGTAAGGTCTACTCCAAGGTACTGGAGAGGAGGCTACGTCCGATGGTCGAATCTCGGATTCAGGAGGAGCAGTGTGGTTTTAGTCCCGGTCGCGGAACACTGGACCAGCTCTATACTCTCCATCGAATACTCGAGGGTTCATGGGCGTTTGCCCAACCTGTCCACATGTGCTTTGTGGATTTGGAGAAGGCGTTCGACCGTGTTCCCCGGGGTGTCCTTTGGGGGGTCCTCCGGGAGTACGGGGTCCGGGGTCCTCTGCTGAGGGCCGTCCGGTCCCTGTATGACCGGAGTCAGAGCTGTGTTCGCATTGCCGGCAGTAAGTCAGACCTGTTCCCGGTGCATGTTGGCCTCCGCCAAGGCTGCCCTTTGTCACCGGTTCTGTTCACTGTATTCATGGACAGAATTTCTAGGCGCAGCCAGGGGTCGGAGGGGGTCCGGTTCGGGAACCACAGGATTTCATCTCTGCTGTTTGCGGATGATGTTGTCCTGTTGGCTCCAACGAACCAGGACCTGCAGCATGCACTGGGGCGGTTTGCAGCCGAGTGCGAAGCGGCTGGGATGAGAATCAGCACCTCCAAATCCGAGGCCATGGTGGTCGACCGGAAAAAGGTGCCTTGCCCTCTACAGGTGGGTGGAGAGGCCCTTCCTCAAGTGGAGGAGTTCAAGCATCTCGAGGTCTTGTTCACGAGTGAGGGGAGGATGGAGCGTGAGATTGACAGGCGGATCGGTGCAGCGTGCGCAGTGATGCGGTCGCTGTATTGGACCGTTGTGGTAAAGAGGGAGCAGCGTCTGCAGTCAGAGCTGTATCAGACCGTTGTGGTAAAGATTTACCGGTCAATCTTCGTTCCCTCCCTCACCTATGGTCATGAGCTGTGGGTAATGACCGAAAGAACGAGATCGCGGATACAAGCGGTCGAAATGAGCTTCCTCCGCAGAGTGGCTGGGCGCTCCCTTAGAGATAGGGTGAGGAGCTCGGTCACACGGGAGGAGCTCGGAGTAGAGCCGCTGCTTCTCCACGTCGAGAGGAACCAGTTGAGGTGGCTCGGGCATCTGTTCAGGATGCCTCCTGGACGCCTTCCTGGGGAGGTGTTCCGGGCACGTCCCACCGGGAGGAGGCCCCGGGGAAGACCCAGGACACGCTGGAGGGACTATGTCTCTCAGCTGGCCTGGGAACGCCTTGGGGTCCCCCCGGACGAGCTGGAGGAGGTGTGTGTGGATAGGGAAGTCTGGGCGTCTCTGCTTAGACTGCTGCCCCCGCGACCCGGCAACGGATAAAGCGGAAGAAAATGGATGGATGGATGGATGGATGGATGGGTTTTATTTTGACAGTTGCTTCATGCCCTGTTCCCTGTTGATTGTCTGCCCCGCCTTGATGTGTTTCACCTGTGTCTGTGTGTGTCTATATGTACCCTGTGCTTCTCTCCCCTTGTTGCTGGTTCATTGTCTTGTTCTTGTCTTGTTCATGTCCTGTTCTGGTTTCTTTGGATTTTCGAGTTTATTTTTATGCCTTGGACTTTGTTTTATTAAAACCTTTATTTTTGCATTCCTGCGTTTGAGTCTTCCATCATCTTTCACCACGTGACATCCTGGTTCTAGTCAGGACTAATGTGGTCGTACTTCCTGGTTCTAGTCAGGACTAATGTGGTCGTACTTCCTGGTTCTAGTCAGGACTAATGTGGTCGTACTTCCTGGTTCTAGTCAGGACTAATGTGGTCGTACTTCCTGGTTCTAGTCAGGACTAATGTGGTCGTACTTCCTGGTTCTAGTCAGGACTAATATGGTCGTACTTCCTGGTTCTAGTCAGGACTCGAGCTGCTGCATTTTGAATGTACTGCAGCTGTTTTACAGCCTGTTTGGACAGACCTGTGAGCAGGCCATTCAGATTCAGATTCAGATTCAGTTTATTTGCCATTTGCAGTAAAAACACATTGGAACACATTAGCGAAAAGTCTCCAGTGTGCACAGACAAATACAGACATAAAACAACATTAAAAGACAAAAATAAAACAAATAAAACAGTAAACAAATGTCACTGTGAAATCGATCGACTAAAACAGTTCAAAACAAGTGCAAACATTAAAGTGCTCTGTTCACACTGATAACAGCCTGTGGATAAAAACTGTTAGCGTAACGAGATGTCCTGCATCTCAGAGAGTGATATCTTCTGCCAGAGGGAAGAAGCTGGAACATGGCTTTCCCAGGGTGGCCAGGAGAGTCATTGACAATCCTAAGAGCTTTGTTTAAAAGTCTGGATTTATAAAGAACCTCCAGAACAGGAAGCTCACAACCCACGGTCCTCTTTGCAGAGCGGAGCACCTTGTTTAAAGCTCTCTTTTCTTTATCTGTGATGTTTCCAAACCACACAGACACAGAACCAACAAGTAAACTCTCAATGGTGCAGCCATAAAAGTTAAGCACAATCTTAGAGTTAGTGGTAAATTCTCTAAGTTTACGCAGAAAGTCTAACCTACTGGAGACAAATGCATGGATAAGAATCTCCAAGTCTGCTTTAGACACTATGTTTTTGATCCTGGCAATGTTTTTTAGATGGTAAAAAGCTGCTGATGTTACTGATTTGATGTGGCTATTATAATTTAAGTCTGAGTCCAGTATCACCCCTAGATTTCTGACCTTGTTTGAAGGTTTTAGGGAGAGAGACTGTAGATGACAGATGACGCTCTCTCTTTGTTTCTGGGGACCAAAGACAATCATTTCAGTTTTGTCTGCGTTTAGCTGAAGGAAGTTGTTTTGCATCCACTCACTGATCTGTTGGATACAGTGAAGGAGTGAGTCCACTGGTCCATGTTCTCCTGCAGTCAGTGAGACATAGATCTGAGTGTCGTCTGCATAGTTATGATAGGAAACTTTGTTTCTGCGTATTAACTGACCTAACGGCAGCATGTAGAGATTGAACAGAAGAGGTCCCAGGATCGACCCCTGTGGGACTCCACAGGTCAGGGCCATATGATCTGAGACACAGTTTCCAATCTCCACAAAGTACTTCCTGTCTTCAAGGTAAGACCTAAACCAACTTAGGGCGGTGCCAGCGACGCCAACCCAGTCCTCTAGTCTCTGTAAGAGGATCTCATGGTCGACGGTGTCAAAGGCAGCACTTAGATCTAACAAGATTAAGATTGAGACTTTGCCTGCGTTAGTGTTCAGCCGGATATCGTTTGTAACCTTAACGAGAGCAGTCTCAGTGCTGTGGTGGGGTCTAAAGCCGGACTGAAACATATCAAATGAGTTGTTGATTATAAGAAATCTAGTAAGCTGTAGGTAGACAACTTTCTCAAGGACTTTACCCTCCAGGCCCTCTCCAGCTCCTCTCTGAGACCTTGGTATTTCTCAAGCTTTTCGTGTTCTTTTTTCCTGATGTTGCCATCGCTTCGAATTGCCACGTCCACCACCACGGCTGTCCTCTGCCCTTTGTCTACCACCACGCTGCTGAGAAGATGGCGCCAGCAGTGTGCACGGCGCAGCATCTCTCTGTTCTGATTTGGTTACTGTTTGCACAGATTGCCAATTTAAGTTATCAAAGTGTTTCAGCACTGCTTGTTTATGATCGCCAGTCGTTATTTTCTATCCGTGACCAACACGAGTTGTTTCTAAAGCAAAATTATGGAAACCGATCCTCGGGTGGCCTTCCCCCCCCTCTCTCCTTGGCTCTGCCCCCGTACCTGCACCGCTCCTGTGCTCTCCCAAGGAAGCGCCACAGGAAACGGGGAAAGAGAGGTGGCACTGCCGTAAGAGTAAGAGCCTACCTTCGCTCCCAGCGCGGGCGTGCTCCTCCAGTACAGTTCGGCGATGTCCACCAGGATGTCTGCCCTTTCCCGGACCGTTTGTGGCGGTGGATTCTCCCGGTTCATCCCGACAATACCGTGGATGGATACGTAACAGAGGAGTACTATATCCACCGGCTTCCCAGACCCACAGAGCGCCGCGCTGTCCCAGCTAACCTGCGCTCGTTAGCTCGGGCCCAGCCTTGTGAGGATAATCCAACTCTTCAGCTGGCCCTGTTCAATGTTAGATCCCTGGCGAACAAGACTTTTGTATTGAATGACTTCTTCACAAACCGGGATTTGGACTGTATGCTTCTGACTGAAACCTGGCTTCGACCTGGTGAGTGTATCGCTTTCTCAGAACTTCTCCCTCCAGCATGCTCCTTCTTTAGCTCCCCTCGCACAACAGGGAAAGGCGGAGGATTAGCTACTGTTTTTAAAAACAATCTGAACTGTCGGAAGCTCCCCTGTGCGCAATTTGAAAGTTTTGAATTGCAGCTCTTTGAGCTAAGACTGAATGCACTGATCCTGTGCGCACTAATATATCGCCCGCCTAAGTCCAACAAGGATTTTATAAAGGAATTTTCGAGCCTTGTGGCGGACATCGCTCTGAAATGGGACTATTTTATACTCGCTGGTGATTTTAATGTTCATGTTTGTTGCGAATCAAAACCTCTAGTCAAGGAATTTCTGAACATTCTCGACTCTTTTAGCTTGACTCAGTCTATAAATGTTCCGACCCACAATAAGGGGCACATTTTAGACCTGGTATTGTCTCACGGGCTAAATGTGAATGTCAGAGACATATGTGACTTGGGGATCTCTGATCATATGCCTGTGTTGTTTTCAATTTCGATGTCTTGCCCAAAAGCAAATGCATGCGTTCCCGTGAGCAAGCGGCGTATTTGCTCTACTACGGCTCCTCTTTTTTCCGCAGCTTTTAATGCCTCGCCTCTGAGCGCTTCCGTAACCAACTTGGAAATTAATGACATGGTTAGCCTCCTTGATTCCACTTGCACCGAGATTCTTGACTCTATTGCGCCTTTTACGCACATGCGCTCAAAGCCTGGAGAGCCGTGGCACAATGCCACAACGCGTGCTCTTCGCTGTGAATGTCGCCGCGCGGAGAGAAAATGGAAAAAAGACCGACTTCATGTGTCCCTGGGAATTTTAAAAGACTCTCTTAAAAACTACCAAAGAGCTGTAAAATCAGCAAAGACCAACTACATGTCCAACCTTGTTACCAAAAACTGTAACGACCCCAAAGTTCTCTTTAATGTGTTAAACAGTATTGTAAACCCAGTTGAACACACTGGTGTTTCCCCATCTGTTTCTTTGTGCGACCAATTCTGTACATTTTTCAAAGAGAAAGTGTCTTCTTTGCGCTCTTCAACCTCATGTGCTGTAGTGGATCCCCAGTCTTGTCTCTCCTTGCTCAGCTGTTTTTGCAGACTTTGAGCCCATCTCTCTGTCTGAATTACTGCAGACTGTTCAAACACTTAAAGTGTCTAACTGTCCTTTAGATACCCTGCCTGCGAGAATGTTTAAAGATGTTTTAGATTCTGTTGGTCCTTGTATTTTAATCCTGATCAATCAGTCACTCGAAGAGGGCTGTGTCCCAGCTGCCTTTAAACAGGCCATTGTGCAGCCTTTGCTAAAAAAGCACAATTTGGACCCATCTGTCTTGTCCAATTTTAGGCCTATTTCTAAACTGCCTTTTCTATCCAAGGTTCTAGAAAAGGTAGTTCTTAACCAGCTCCAGTCGCATCTTAAATCAAATGATATTTTTGAAAAATTTCAATCTGGGTTTAAATCCTTGCACAGCACAGAAACTGCACTGTTGAAAATTTTTAATGATCTTCTTTTAATCTCTGACTCCGGAAGCCCCTCGGTGTTAGTGCTTCTAGATCTGACAGCAGCATTCGACACTGTCGATCATAACATTCTTATCTCCCGCCTTGAGTCCTGTGCTGGAATTAAAGGCACAGCACTCAAGTGGTTCCACTCGTACCTGTCCGATCGGGTGTTTTCTGTAAATCTCGGCTCTTGCAGCTCAAAGAAAGCCTCCCTTGACAGTGGTGTACCGCAAGGTTCCGTTTTAGGACCAGTTTTATTTTCACTGTACATGTTGCCCTTAGGCTCGATATTCAAAAAGCATAACATTTCATTTCACTGCTTTGCTGATGATGTTCAAATCTATTTGCCTTTGAATGTGAATTCCGATTCCGTCCAAGCACTGCAGAAATGTCTTGACGATGTAAAAAACTGGATGTCAATCAATTTTTTAAACCTGAATCAGACAAAAACAGAAATTGTACTGTTTGGTGAACCTGATCCGTCTGTTTTCAACGGTGTGTCTAGCCTGTCTTCCTACTGCCGCCCACTTGCAAAAAACCTTGGTGTGTATTTTGATGGTGCTTTTAAAATGGACAAACAAATAAGTTCAGTTGTCAAAGCCAGCTTCTTCCAGCTGAGACTGTTGACCAAAGTTAAAGGCTATCTTCCACCAAATGACCTTGAGAAGGTTGTCCACGCCCTCATATCCACACGGCTGGACTATTGTAACTCTTTATACTATGGCCTTGACCTGTCCTCAGTCCACAGACTGCAGCTGGTACAGAATGCAGCAGCTCGGATGCTGACTGGCACCAGACGACACGAGCACATCACTCCTGTGCTGTCGTCTCTACATTGGCTTCCTGTCGCTTTTAGAATTAAGTTTAAAATGTTATTGTTAGTATTTAAATCTCTGCATGACCTGGCTCCGTCATATCTGACTGACTTGCTTACTTTGCACACCCCGGGAAGAGCACTGAGGTCCTCTGACCAGCTTCTTCTGCACTGTCCCAGGTCTAGATTAAAAACCAGAGGAGACCGAGCCTTTGCTGTGGCAGGGCCTAAACTCTGGAACGCTCTCCCTTACTCCATCAGAGCTGCCCCCTCTGTAGAGAGTTTTAAATCGCAGCTAAAGACACATTTCTTTGCTTTGGCTTTTTAACACAAGCAATGTTGAAACATTTATGATGGTGTCCTGCATTTTATTTTATGCTGAATGTTATTTGTGTCTTGTATTTTTACAATGTCTGGTAAGCACTTTGTGACAGTCCTGTCTGTTTTTAAAATGTGCTATATAAATAAACTTGACCTTGACCTTGACCTTGACCATATATATATATATATATATATATATATATATATACAATGCCCTTGCGAAAGTATTCGGCCCCCTTGAACCTTTCAACATTTCGCCACATTTCAGGCTTCAAACATAAAGATATAACATTTTAATTTTTTGTCATGAATCAACAACAAGTGGGACACAATCGTGAAGTGGAACAAAATTTATTGGATAATTTAAACTTTTTTAACAAATAAAAAACTGAAAAGTGGGGCGTGCAATATTATTGGGCCCCTTTACTTTCAGTGCAGCAAACTCAGTCCAGAAGTTCAGTGAGGATCTTTGAATGATCCAATGTTGTCCTAAATGACTGATGATGATAAATAGAATGCACCTGTGTGTAATCAAGTCTCCGTATAAATGCACCTGCTCTTTGATAGTCTCAGGGTTCTGTTTAAAGCACAGAGAGAACCATGAAGACAAAGGAACACACCAGGCAGGTCCGAGATACTGTTGTGGAGAAGTTTAAAGCCGGATTTGGATACAAAAAGATTTCCCAAGCTTTAAACATCTCAAGGAGCACTGTGCAAGCAATTATATTGAAATGGAAGGAGTATCAGACCACTGCAAATCTACCAAGACCCGGCCGTCCCTCCAAACTTTCATCTCAAACAAGGAGAAGATTGATCAGAGATGCACCCAAGAGGCCCATGATCACTCTGGAGGAACTGCAGATAACTACAGCTGAGGTGGGAGAGTCTGTCCATAGGACAACAATCAGTCGTGCACTGCACAAATCTGGCCTTTATGGAAGAGTGGCAAGAAGAAAGCCATTTCTCAAAGATATCCATAAAAAGTCTGGTTTAAAGTTTGCCACAAGCCACCTGGGAGACACAAACATGTGGAAGAAGGTGCTCTGGTCAGATGAAACCAAAATCGAACTTTTTGGCCACAATGCAAAACGATATGTTTGGCGTAAAAGCAACACAGCTCCTCACCCTGAACACACCATCCCCACTGTCAAACATGGTGGTGGCAGCATCATGCTTTGGGCCTGCTTTTCTTCAGCAGGGACAGGGAAGATGGCTAAAATTGATGGGAAGATGGATGGAGCCAAATACAGGACCATTCTGGAAGAAAACCTGTTGGAGTCTGCAAAAGACCTGAGACTGGGACGGAGATTTATCTTCCAACAGGACAATGATCCAAAACATAAAGCCAAATCTACAATGGAATGGTTCACAAATAGACGTATCCAGGTGTTAGAATGGCCAAGTCAAAGTCCAGACCTGAATCCAATCGAGAATCTATGGAAAGAGCTGAAGACTGCTGTTCACAAACACTCTCCATCCAACCTCACTGAGCTCCAGCTGTTTTGCAAGGAAGAATGGGCAAGAATTCCAGTCTCTCGATGTGCAAAACTGATAGAGACATACCCCAAGCGACTTGCAGCTGTAATTGCAGCAAAAGGTGGCGCTACAAAGTATTAGCGCAAGGGGCCGAATAATATTGCACGTCCCACTTTTCAGTTTTTTATTTGTTAAAAAAGTTTAAATTATCCAATAAATGTCGTTCCACTTCACGATTGTGTCCCACTTGTTGTTGATTCATGACACAAAAAATAATTTTTATATCTTTATGTTTGAAGCCTGAAATGTGGCGAAATGTTGAAAGGTTCAAGGGGGTTGAATACTTTCGCAAGGCACTGTACATCAGGAATCTGGACTGAACGTTTAGTTCTGGATCATTGCAGTCGCGCAGCTGGCTCTTTAGTATCATATTTATTTGAATCTATATTCACTTTTATTTTTGCTCCCTTCTCACACACACACACTCGCACCTGCAGGTACATACACATTCAAACGCACACACACACAAAGCGTGCATGCGCACACACACCCACACACTGTTAATCATTAACGTGTGGCAGACGTCCGGGAGGTCAGTGGCGCGACTGTCCTCTCCTCTCTCCTGCTTTCAACAACACAACCTCCGTCTACACTGTCCATTACTCAATTAAATATCACATACAACAACACAACATGAATTGTACTGATCATTTGCAGAGATTCATGTTTCTTAAGCCACAACGTATTTGATGTAGCCACTAATCTGAGCTTGGAGGAAGCAAAAGGCCACGTCCGGATAGTTGATTGATTGAATTGTTGAAATGGGGTTAAAGTTAATCGCAGAGGGATGAGACGTTTCATCAGGCCAATAACCCAATCATTTTTTTGGTGAAATAGGAAAATTAAAACTGGGTACCAAAAGGCCTGTAAAAAACAATTTATAAAACCAAACTGTTTTGAGATTGAGGAACGAGATGGATTATATCTGTTCCATGTTTGTTGTGGTTGGTTTGCAGGTTAGGTACCCCCAGCTTTAAAAAAAAGTGGGCCTGTTCAGTTGGGACAGTCAGCTTTTCTCAATATAATTTGGGCACACATGTTCTGTTTATCTTATTTTTTGTCGCAAATTGGAAGTATTCAACATGGCTATCCAATTCAATCTTATTTGGCAAGGGTTGGATTTAAGTGGGTTCTGGACCAGGACCAGATAATATCACACAACCTTTTTAATAACGATTTGTTGTTACATAAAATGCCTACTAGACTCAAATCACCACAGCTAACCCTGTGCTGAACTTTACAGAACCAACCAGAAATATGCAAATAAACAAGTAATTACCCTCTCCTCCAAGAGTTACGACCAGTATTAGAGTTGAAGGGAGAATTCCGTTACACATACTGTACATTGATATTCAGTGAACTGTGATGATCAAAAACAGTCCCCACACTTTTCCGTTGTTCACACAGTACAGTGAGAATCCATCTCCAAAAACATGTGGGAACAATGTCATCTCCAATTCAGGAGAATATTGTAAATGACTCATGAACATCATTCATTCTTTCGACAACTTCAGGGAATAGGACATCCATGCATAGCCTTTTATTTCTTAAATAATGAATGTGCTTTCTTGCCACAGGATGAGCCTTGAGTCTGTATTAATCAGGCCCATGACGTATGTCATTGTAGAAACCGTTTAACCATTGTCAAACATGTAAGGAAGATCCCTGGGGGCCACATTATGACTCTTTGGCCAGAGAGCTCAATGGCCGAGTGAGGGCGGTCCTCTACTTCACTTTTCTGTCTGTAAAAACTGTCGGAAAGCTCAAAGCAAAGCAAATAAAAGGCTAAAATATGTTAAATGTTCAAACTAAATACTGTTTTAAGAGGAAACTAGTTTTGAATGCCTATTGTCAGTCAGGTATACTTTTATGGAAAATAAAGAATTTCTAGTTGAGAGCCTTTAATGTTTGTTAGAGGCTGTCACCAAACTGTTTCTGCTGTTGGAGTCCTCTATAAGCAGTCCTTTTAGTGAACACTTCCCCTGTCTCACGCTCCATTTGATAAGAGCCCAGTGAGTGAGGCCCATAAAGACTGCGCCCGGCTGTCAAACCTGAACAATCATTAATGCGGCAGGTATGTCCACAGCTCTGTTATCTGCTGGCTCTGAGCCTGGCCCAGCGCACAACAACACAGGCCCTTATCACCAAGACCTGAGCCTGACCTGTGGGACCATTGCCCCGCCCACTGCTCTTGCCTCTCCAACATTAAAGCAAACCACATCTATCTACAAAAATACAAATATACTGGAGATATGCTTTCTATAAAAAAGGGGTCAGAGAAGTGTACTTGTAAAAGAAAATGGAAAGAAGTATCGCGGATGTACACATGTATGGATGATTTGGGATTGTTCACCTTCAGTTGGATCACAGGAAGAAAGCGTAAGGGTCAATCTGTACTTTAGCCCATAAAATCCAATACTTCGATCATTTCTCCAATCATCATTTCATAGAGTAACTTTTTCTTGTTTGAATAATATTTGATCAGGTGTATTTGGTGTATCACAGCCGACCCCTCTCACCCTGCACATGGACTATTCCAACCACTCCCCTCTCACCTGCACATGGACTATTCCAACCACTCCCCTCAGGCAGGAGGCTGCGGTCCATCAGGACTAGAACCTCCCGCCACAAGAACAGTTTCTTCCCCTCTGCTGTTGGACTCTTGAACACTTCTTAACCTGTCCCCCGCCCTTTATAAAGTCACTTTACTGCCCATCAAACGTCACTTTACTTCACTGTACTGCTGTCACCTTACATTGTGTGCACCATGTGCACTTGTATATTGTAAATAGTAACTGTAACTCTATTTTAAATTTACATTTATTCTTTAGAAGTGTTTTTTATTCTTATTTTTATTATCTCTTTTTGACTGTTGCACTGAGCCAAAGCAATTTCCAAGTCTGTGACCTCCTGTTACTTACGAGGCAATAAAAATGATTCTGATTCTGATTTGCGTTCTGTTCCTCCAGAGTGGAACAGAACAGATACGATTCTCGGCGAGGGGCTCTTTCACACGTGCAAAAAGGAAAAAGTGCGAATTCTCTGCCT
This sequence comes from Knipowitschia caucasica, assembly GCA_964034765.1. Lineage (NCBI taxonomy): Eukaryota > Metazoa > Chordata > Actinopteri > Gobiiformes > Gobiidae > Knipowitschia > Knipowitschia caucasica. Next base: position 329,864 of record OZ035832.1, read on the forward strand.
GCTATGACCTCACCACTTCCCTGCACGTACATTTGGACATGTGCAGTAGCCGAGAAAAAACGTAAACGTAAGTCTAAGTGCATTGGGGTTGAAAAAATATCTGAATAGTCGCCAGCTATCTCAGACGTCATCCGAGGACATGTGGATGACACTGGTGGTTACTGGTTCACTCTTTCTACTGTCTACAGTCTATGTTGACAAGGCACCGTGTGTGCAGAGGTTTGAGCACTTTGAGTGTTTACGGCTGAACTCTCATTGCGTCACCTCAGTGCATTTATAATGAATTTAATGAAGAGATGGAAAGTTAACTTCTCCATAAGTTCACTTCTACAGGACTTGGTTAGCCCTTCAAAAAGCCCTAACATTAACAATCTTGACTGTGCTAAAGCCAGTGGGTCATAACTAGGAGTGCTATTCTCCATTCTCTACTGTGGTCTTCGCTGTCTGTAATCTGTGTAATCGGCCCCCTTCCTTTTCATTTAGTCAAATAAATCAAGAAAATAATAATATTGGCTGCAATGTAAGGGATTTTGAGAATGAAAGTCCTCTGGAATCTACAGCCAGGTAGAGGTGGCGAGGTGAGGAAGGAGGAAGGTACCGGCTGGAGCTGAAGCTGTTAGATCCAGCAAGCACAGTGATTGCATTGGGCAGAGCACTGGAGGAAAGGTGGTGATTTTAAGTAATCATACTTGAAGCGTCGCTATATGCATCTTGACTTCCAATATGCGTTTTCAGACTTAAGATTGTATTTCTAAGTTGCACTTGAGTCTTATCTACAGAACCATATGCTAAAATAAAGAACTGTTTTAAGCCAAGCCTAGAATGTAGAGACTACTGTGTCTGCTTCCTTGACGTGGATGGAGAGCTGATTACACAGTACAGGGGCTTGGTAGCTGAGGTTGCGATCACAAACACTCAACATAAAGTCCAGTTAAAGTAGGCCTAGGCACAAAGCATGTTTAGATTGTGTTACGGGCCATGGCGTTCTGGGACATGGCGTTCTGAGACAACCGTCTCTCAACCATGCTTGTGCACAGTTGAAAGTAATGGGCCTGGGCACGGTTGTAAAGCCCAGATGAGGGTGGTTGATGTGGTGGGGAGTGGGGGCGAAGTGGTGTAGGGGAGGGGAGGGGTGTTGGGGACGTGATATTGTGCATCACATTACATCTTGATGCAGCGCCCGCTGTGACGTTAATTTTTGCACGTTTCTACCCACCAGTCACATACTTTCGCAATCTACTCTCTCTTGCTTGTGTTACACATTTCATGTAAGCCCCCGGACCGTGGGGCTGCGGGCCGTCTTCACACCCCTGTGGCGACAATCTGGGCCACTTGGCCTAGTTCGTTTGTGAAAACCTCGTTTGTGACCGTGCCCTAAGTGGCTGCATAGGAAAATTAGTCGTCAAGTCTGAATGAGCAGTGGGGACCATCTCCAGATGTTTATGCTCATCCTGACCGGAGCTGGAGGGGTTCACATGTGGCGCATGTTTGGGGTGGTGGGGTAAACTGTGACAAAAACAATTAAAGTATTGTAAATATAAGTTCTCTTAAGTTGGGAGTACAAACTGGTCCTGCTTCATCCCAGTATTACTGATAAGAATATTATTAGTATAATCCAGTACATTCCTGGAAAAGCCACAGGAAACCTACTCAGACACGGGGAGAACATGCAAACTCTTCAGACGTTGAACCTTGATGATGAGAGGTGACAGCACTAAACACTATGCCACCGTGCCATGGACTAACAACTTAGACTTAGACTTGGACAGACTTTATTGATCCACAAGGGAAATTGCGTTGGAGATGACGCTTGCACAGTATTTCACAATGAAAATGAAAACACATTAAAGTAAGAATATAAAAATATTCACAATGATAATACAATAATATTTGTGAGAATAGAATAATCTGGATAGAAGTACTCAGGAATATACATATCTGAGATTATGTACACATTTACAGTATAAATTACAGAGAAAAGAGGATATAGTGCACATCTGTTAATATACAATGTATACAAGGACAAAGCAGATGTATTTTCCGTCAAAGAGCGCACAGAAACGTGCCCTCATCATTAATGGTCCCTATTCCTGATGAGGGAACACGGAGCTCCAAAAAGTCCTGTATGAACAACTCTGGCCCTAAGTGTGATGTGGCAGTTGGAACCTCCAGGACCGGCCCGGAGAGCAGGTCAGGTGAGCGGATTATCAGGCCTCTAACAGCGGACAGTGAGGGGCCGTCCTGCTCAGCACCATTGTCTTGCACACAAAGGGGCCTCTTCTCTCACCTTTCCCGATCAAACAAGGGTGGGTCCTGATCCCATCAAACCATCAGCTCGTGCGTTGTTTGCTCAGTAGTAAAGCTGTGCTCAGGCTGCAGGGACACCCAGGTGACAAACAAACACACATACACCAGGATGAGCTCAGCTGGTCAGGACGTCACCACCCCCTTTGGCTCTGAAGCTGTCAGGGCGTTGCAGCCGGATAAGTGCCTGGAGTCCCTTCTACACCCTCCACAGCGTACTGTCGGAAGTTTGTCTTAATTCGGATTAAAAAGGATCAAACACAGCGATATGGTGGCACTGAACATGGAAGTGTGCGCAGAATCAGAAAAGAAAATGGTTGAAACAAGTAGGTTCCAATAAGCCGCTGGGAAGCTCTTTATCTAAATAAGAGAAGACAAATGACACTGCTCGAGAGGAGTGTGTCATTGACCAGGGAGGACTACACAAGGAAGAAGCAGCTGGACAGGACCATGTGTTTGTTCAGCTGGGAGAATAAATACTGCACACTTGATGCTTGCATTTCTGAAGTTAATGCTGTGGTGCCTATGTTTCAGCTGCAAAAGGTGGATCTATTTATAAAAATTGAATCCAAAACGTAGTCAATAAGGAGCAATGGTACATACAGTAGCTGTTAATGCGGCGCAGGACCTCCCGCCAATAGCTTCTTCCCTCAGGCGGTTATCAGACTGAACAAAGCGTCCTGAGATCTGCTTCTCTTGGAGCTCCATTGTAGCGTCTCAATAATGCTTTTAAGAGTTTTATATGTGCCTCACTGTGGCTCGCTATTTTTATTGCGTGCGACTGTTTTTATATTTTTATCTTGCTTTATTTACTTCTGAATGCGCTGGAAAACGGCTGCAAGTCCTAAGTAGCTCTGAAACAGTTGTTGTTTTGTGCTTTACAATTGATATTTTTCTTGCTTTTTTTCTACCTGAGATGTTGCTGCAGTTCAGTGTTTTACACTGGTCCAGACCAGAGCAGAGAGGGTTCATGGTTTTACACTGGTCCAGACCAGAGCAGAGAGGATTCATGGTTTTACACTGGTCCAGACCAGAGCAGAGAGGATTCATGGTTTTACACTGGTCCAGACCAGAGCAGAGAGGATTCATGGTTTTACACTGGTCCAGACCAGAGCAGAGAGGATTCATGGTTTTACACTGGTCCAGACCAGAGCAGAGAGGATTCATGGTTTTACACTGGTCCAGACCAGAGCAGAGAGGATTCATGGTTTTACACTGGTCCAGACCAGAGCAGAGAGGATTCATGGTTTTACACTGGTCCAGACCAGAGCAGAGAGGATTCATGGTTTTACACTGGTCCAGACCAGAGCAGAGAGGATTCATGGTTTTACACTGGTCCAGACCAGAGCAGAGAGGATTCATGGTTTTACACTGGTCCAGACCAGAGCAGAGAGGATTCATGGTTTTACACTGGTCCAGACCAGAGCAGAGAGGATTCATGGTTTTACACTGGTCCAGACCAGAGCAGAGAGGATTCATGGTTTTACACTGGTCCAGACCAGAGCTGAGAGGATTCATGGTTTTACACTGGTCCAGACCAGAGCAGAGAGGATTCATGGTCCAAACCAAGTGGATCAAGTGAAAATCATGCTAATGAGCATTTAGAATTTTACTTTAGACGAGAGCAGAGAAAATGGTCCGAACCTCTGCTGCTGTGACCCGTCCTGCTCCACCCAGAGGCTACACCACCTCTGCTACTGTGACCTGTCCTGCTCCACCCAGAGGCTACACCACCTCTGCTGCTGTGACCCGTCCTGCTCCACCCAGAGACTACTCCACCTCTGCTGCTGTGACCCGTCCTGCTCCACCCAGAGGCTACACCACCTCTGCTGCTGTGACCCGTCCTGCTCCACCCAGAGGCTACTCCACCTCTGCTGCTGTGACCCGTCCTGCTCCACCCAGAGGCTACTCCACCTCTGCTGCTGTGACCTGTCCTGCTCCACCCAGAGGCTACACCACCTCTGCTGCTGTGACCTGTCCTGCTCCACCCAGAGGCTACTCCACCTCTGCTGCTGTGACCTGTCCTGTGCTTCATTCCACAATCTGTTATCGGTTTAAACAGGCTTGTTTAAATTATTGATTTCACTGTGTCAATTGTTTCCTGTTTTTTTTTGTTTACTTTTATTTTTTTATTTATTTTTTATTTACTTATCTTGTGCACACTGGGGACTTTTGGGGATGTAATCCAATGTGGTTTTAATGCAAATGGCAAATAAATGAAACTGAATCTGATTTGGTTTTCTCTTTGGTGATTTCAAAACATTGAAATCACTGTGCATAAAAAAAAGGAAAGATAAAATCCTTCAGTTGTAGGATTTAGGAAGATTGTTGCATAAATCTGAATTGGTGTGGGCTACTTCCTGTGCTCCGCAGCGTCCGAGCTGGTTCATTTGGCACCAACATGTCACAGATGTACTTTGGCAAGGCCATGAAGAGACTGGATCAGACCGGATCATGCTGCGTCGGCTTTCAGTGCAAAGTCAATGGTGACGCGCGTTCGAGCGTCAAAACGCACAAACCTCTCGGCACGCACGAACGGACTGTTCAGTAGAGACGCACAGACTGCGCGGGAGGGTCGAAGGGGAGGCGCAGGAGCGGAAAATCGACGCACGCAGGAGATGAATTTTGCTTAACTTTTCCTCGGGACGTTTGTGCAGTGACCAATCACAGAGCCGCAAAGTGGTCACAGGGACAATAGTAGTCTGAGCGAGCAGACTGAACCAGGACTAATCCAGGACTAAACCAGGACTAAACCAGGACTAAACCAGGACTAAACCAGGACTAAACCAGGACTAAACCAGGACTAAACCAGGGTTGACAATGGGGACATAGTGCTTGTGAACATGTGAGTTTTCATGCTCCCAAACCTTTACGCAACTGCTTCGAGCGTGCGGAAATACTGTTTAATAAATAAAATAAACTTAATGCACACCTCCGTGAACACATACTGCTGTTATATAAAGTCACCTCCGTGAACACATACTGCTGTTATATAAAGTCACCTCCGTGAACACATACTGCTGTTATATAAAGTCACCTCCGTGAACACATACTGCTGTTATATAAAGTCACCTCCGTGAACACATACTGCTGTTATATAAAGTCACCTCCGTGAACACATACTGCTGTTATATAAAGTCACCTCCGTGAACACATACTGCTGTTATATAAAGTCACCTCCGTGAACACATACTGCTGTTATATAAAGTCACCTCCGTGAACACATACTGCTGTTATATAAAGTCACCTCCGTGAACACATACTGCTGTTATATAAAGTCACCTCCGTGAACACATACTGCTGTTATATAAAGTCACCTCCGTGAACACATACTGCTGTTATATAAAGTCACCTCCGTGAACACATACTGCTGTTATATAAAGTCACCTCCGTGAACACATACTGCTGTTATATAAAGTCACCTCCTTGAACACATACTACTGTTATATAAAGTCACCTCCGTGAACACATACTGCTGTTATATAAAGTCACCTCCGTGAACACATACTGCTGTTGTATAAAGTCACTGTGAACACATACTGCTGTTATATAAAGTCACCTCCTTGAACACATACTGCTGTTATATAAAGTCACCTCCTTGAACACATACTGCTGTTATATAAAGTCACCTCCGTGAACACATACTACTGTTATATAAAGTCACCTCCGTGAACACATACTGCTGTTATATAAAGTCACCTCCGTGAACACATACTGCTGTTGTATAAAGTCACTGTGAACACATACTGCTGTTATATAAAGTCACCTCCGTGAACACATACTACTGTTATATAAAGTCACCGTGAACACATACTGCTGTTATATAAAGTCACCTCCGTGAACACATACTGCTGTTATATAAAGTCACCTCCGTGAACACATACTGCTGTTATATAAAGTCACCTCCTTGAACACATACTGCTGTTATATAAAGTCACCTCCGTGAACACATACTGCTGTCATATAAAGTCACCTCCGTGAACACATACTGCTGTTATATAAAGTCACCTCCGTGAACACATACTGCTGTTATATAAAGTCACCTCCGTGAACACATACCGCTGTTATATAAAGTCACCTCCGTGAACACATACTGCTGTTATATAAAGTCACCTCCGTGAACACATACTGCTGTTATATAAAGTCACCTCCGTGAACACATACTGCTGTTATATAAAGTCACGGTGAACACATACTACTGTTATATAAAGTCACCTCCGTGAACACATACTGCTGTTATATAAAGCCACCTCCGTGAACACATACCGCTGTTATATAAAGTCACCTCCGTGAACACATACTGCTGTTATATAAAGTCACCTCCGTGAACACATACTGCTGTTATATAAAGTCACCTCCGTGAACACATACTGCTGTTATATAAAGTCACGGTGAACACATACTGCTGTTATATAAAGTCACCTCCGTGAACACATACTGCTGTTATATAAAGTCACCTCCGTGAACACATACTGCTGTTATATAAAGTCACCTCCGTGAACACATACTGCTGTTATATAAAGTCACCTCCGTGAACACATACTGCTGTTATATAAAGTCACCTCCGTGAACACATACTGCTGTTATATAAAGTCACCTCCGTGAACACATACTGCTGTTATATAAAGTCACCTCCTTGAACACATACTGCTGTTATATAAAGTCACCTCCGTGAACACATACTACTGTTATATAAAGTCACCTCCGTGAACACATACTGCTGTTATATAAAGTCACCTCCGTGAACACATACTGCTGTTGTATAAAGTCACTGTGAACACATACTGCTGTTATATAAAGTCACCTCCTTGAACACATACTGCTGTTATATAAAGTCACCTCCGTGAACACATACTACTGTTATATAAAGTCACCGTGAACACATACTGCTGTTATATAAAGTCACCTCCTTGAACACATACTGCTGTTATATAAAGTCACCTCCGTGAACACATACTGCTGTTATATAAAGTCACCTCCTTGAACACATACTGCTGTTATATAAAGTCACCTCCGTGAACACATACTACTGTTATATAAAGTCACCGTGAACACATACTGCTGTTATATAAAGTCACCTCCGTGAACACATACTGCTGTTATATAAAGTCACCTCCGTGAACACATACTGCTGTTATATAAAGTCACCTCCGTGAACACATACTGCTGTTATATAAAGTCACCTCCGTGAACACATACTGCTGTTATATAAAGTCACCTCCATGAACACATACTGCTGTTATATAAAGTCACCTCCATGAACACATACTGCTGTTATATAAAGTCACCTCCGTGAACACATACTGCTGTTATATAAAGTCACCTCCATGAACACATACTGCTGTTATATAAAGTTACCTCCGTGAACACATACTGCTGTTATATAAAGTCACCTCCATGAACACATACTGCTGTTATATAAAGTCACCTCCGTGAACACATACTGCTGTTATATAAAGTCACACGGTGAACACATACTGCTGTTATATAAAGTCACCTCCGTGAACACATACTGCTGTTATATAAAGTCACCTCCGTGAACACATACTGCTGTTATATAAAGTCACCTCCGTGAACACATACTGCTGTTATATAAAGTCACCTCCGTGAACACATACTGCTGTTATATAAAGTCACCTCCGTGAACACATACTGCTGTTATATAAAGTCACCTCCGTGAACACATACTGCTGTTATATAAAGTCACCTCCTGAACACATACTGCTGTTATATAAAGTCACCTCCGTGAACACATACTGCTGTTATATAAAGTCACCTCCGTGAACACATACTGCTGTTATATAAAGTCACCTCCGTGAACACATACTGCTGTTGTATAAAGTCACTGTGAACACATACTGCTGTTATATAAAGTCACCTCCTTGAACACATACTGCTGTTATATAAAGTCACCTCCGTGAACACATACTACTGTTATATAAAGTCACCGTGAACACATACTGCTGTTATATAAAGTCACCTCCTTGAACACATACTGCTGTTATATAAAGTCACCTCCGTGAACACATACTGCTGTTATATAAAGTCACCTCCTTGAACACATACTGCTGTTATATAAAGTCACCTCCGTGAACACATACTACTGTTATATAAAGTCACCGTGAACACATACTGCTGTTATATAAAGTCACCTCCGTGAACACATACTGCTGTTATATAAAGTCACCTCCGTGAACACATACTGCTGTTATATAAAGTCACCTCCGTTGAACACATACTGCTGTTATATAAAGTCACCTCCGTGAACACATACTGCTGTTATATAAAGTCACCTCCATGAACACATACTGCTGTTATATAAAGTCACCTCCATGAACACATACTGCTGTTATATAAAGTCACCTCCGTGAACACATACTGCTGTTATATAAAGTCACCTCCATGAACACATACTGCTGTTATATAAAGTCACCTCCATGAACACATACTGCTGTTATATAAAGTCACCTCCGTGAACACATACTGCTGTTATATAAAGTCACCTCCGTGAACACATACTGCTGTTATATAAAGTTACCTCCGTGAACACATACTGCTGTTATATAAAGTCACCTCCATGAACACATACTGCTGTTATATAAAGTTACCTCCGTGAACACATACTGCTGTTATATAAAGTCACCTCCGTGAACACATACTGCTGTTATATAAAGTCACCTCCGTGAACACATACTGCTGTTATATAAAGTCACCTCCGTGAACACATACTGCTGTTATATAAAGTCACCTCCGCGAACACATACTGCTGTTATATAAAGTTACCTCCGTGAACACATACTGCTGTTATATAAAGTCTGTGGAAGGTCTCAGACACAGAGACGCTGCAAAGCTGCATTATTGGAGAAGATCTTTACACAAGAAGCCGCTAGCTAAACTCTGTTAGCATCAGAGCCCGCCGGCTACTTCTGCCACTTCCGGCCAGGACTTCTGGTGTGAAGTCCTCTGCGTCTGAAAACTAGAGAATGTGCGTCTGGTGAGCGAGGCTTCAGCGTTTCAGCGTTGGCGGTCTGAAAGCACCATTAGGCCCAGTTTAGACGGAGACGCTGCTGCATGAAAACGCTATAGTTGGATGTCAGTTGCTACCTCCCGTTCACATGAAGACTGTGTTCCAGGGGGGTGAAAACGTAGTAGAGCGGAAGAGCGGAGTCAGAGCGGGAAGGAAACGAGCAGGGTTTGTGGCAGTAAAGTTTGGATTTAAAGAAAACTGAAGGATTTAAGATTTTAAAAAAGTTCAGGATGACAAGGGACACAAAAATCCCCACAAAATCCGATATTTCTGAAAGCTGTAGGTTCTCTGTCAGCTGAGGTCGAGCAGTATTAGTTTACATTGAGTTCTATGGGACTTTTTTCTGGGTAGCCCTCGTGAATTTAATCTGCAGTACCACAGCGCCCCCTGTGCCCATGGGTGGGACAGCTTAAAGCTAGTAATACCCTATCCAGTTATTATTATAAATCCATGCACAGCTCCCCAACAGTATACTCACTTCCTCAACAACATCCTCCTCAGGCGCCACAATGACATGAATGAATGCTCCAACATCATTCTGCATTTAACAGCCGCTGCGACAATGGAAACTGTGTCCTTTGAGATGGAGATAATAAATGTAACCCTTTAAGCGCCAGAGGTTTTTTTTCCAAAACGCTCGATTTTGACATCTTAATTTCAAAAGGCTATAACTTAAAAGTGATAAGAGATAAAGGCTTTCTGTAAATTAGAAAAATATAAAGGATGGTCCAAAGTGTATGTAGAGAATAAATCCCCCCATCTAATTTGCATATTATGACGTCATTTGGCGTTAGAAATAGTGGATTTTAGAATTTTCATACAATATTTGTATTTTTCTAACTGACAGACATATATTTATCACTAGAACATGAACACACACAGAGCACACACTGTAACATTGTAAATGTTCATGAAAATAGTAAAAAAATATAAATCATGATGCTGCTGTGAGCAGTCTGCCCAGACGCGCGCCTCCTGCGCGTCACTGCGACTCTCCTGCTGCAGCTGTCTCCCCTGCTCTCTCTATTGTTTCCACTGATCTCTCTCTCGTCTGACACACACAAGACAAAGCTTCTCCAACACGTTGCTGTCCCTGTGATTACGGGAGGCCTGAAAATAAATATGTGGGAAGCACTTTTAGCGGAGACTTTGGCGGAAACTTGAGCGGAGGCTGGAGGTCGCGGCGCGGCGCCCCGACCCGAGTTCCAGGCTTGTTTTCCGCAAATCTAACCTGTCTCCAAACCTCCCAATGACTTGGCCTTACTCTGAGAAACACTGTTCTCACTGCAGACCCTGTGCAAAGTGTCTAAAGTTAGTGTTTGGTGCGGTACAACACTCGCAGGCTGCCCCGCAGCTGCATTCGCTTCGCTATGATTTCCGCACTGGTTCAACGCGGTCTTCCTCGAATATTTTGTATAGGAGCATGACGTTTTTTGGGGCCAGGGAGGTAGTCTGACATGTCTGCCAACTAGTGGCAGGGAGTATGAATGAATTTTGACACTCAGTTGGTCACACTCGGCCGTTTTAAACAGTACCGCAGCTTGTCGACTTAAGTCGACCGTGGCGCCTAGAGGGTTAATTTAATGCATGTATCGTACTGTATTCAATATGATTAACAACAGTGTGTTCAAACAAAATATTTAATTAGATCAATTTTTTCCCCATTTTCCATTATCAACCCGACAGACCAGTTGTAAGCTGTAGAGTGGCCACAGGACGCTTCAGCAGCCGCGGACTGCTATGAAAACATTAGCTTTTGGTTTCACAGGCGCAGTTGACTGCTTAAACTAAACTTTAAAACCCATAAAACCCACATGTGACAAAACGTAGCCATCAACAGCTCGCCTCAAATTCCATTAAAAGTGACATTTGTGTCTTAATTCGTTCGTATTTTAACTTTTAAAGAAATTCACGGTCCGCCATCTTGGTATGCTTCGGCTGCCGTGAGACGCGCAGGTTTGCATTACATCATAAACAGCTGATGCTGTGCATCTCTTCAAGGCAGTGTATCTCGGCGTAACACCCTATTCAAATGAATGGTTGTGCTCAGTGGCGCTTTGTGACGGCACAGGGGCTGAAAGATTAGCGGAAGTCGCCTGGAACGCTCAAAGATCTATGGGAAACTCTCAAAGATCTATGGGAAACTCTCAAAGATCTATGGGAAACTCTCAAAGGTCTATGGGAAACTCTCAAAGATCTATGGGAAACTCTCATAGATCTATGGGAAACTCTCAAAGATCTATGGGAAACTCTCATAGATCTATGGGAAACTCTCATAGATCTATGGGAAACTCTCAAAGATCTATGGGAAACTCTCAAAGATCTATGAGAAACTCTCAAAGATCTATGGGAAACTCTCAAAGATCTATGGGAAACTCTCAAAGATCTATGGGAAACTCTCATAGATCTATGGGAAACTCTCAAAGATCTATGGGAAACTCTCAAAGATCTATGGGAAACTCTCCTGTATTTGGGCATCGTCTGGTCCTCCCGGTTCTGTGCAGTGGATGATCTCCCATAATGCATTGCGTCAAACATGCGTGTGTGTGGGTCTCACACCGGGTCTCACGCACGTGCACAGAGCGGCTCGGCCGCGCTCTGACCAATCAGAGCAGTTCATCAGAGCGGGAGTTAGAGCGAGAGCCAGACGAGCAGAGTTTGTGGCACTAAAGTGTGGATTTAAAGAAAACCGAAGGATTTAAGAAGAAGAAAAGTTCAGGATGACACGGGACACTAACATCCCCACAAAATCCGACCTTTATGAAAGCTTACAAGACATATGTGACCCGCATTTCATTACCATGATTAACATGCTTAACTGAAACGGCTTTAGTGTCTTAAAGACTTTTATTTTGTAAGCCAACTTCCCCCAAAAGCGCCCGTCTCTTTAACTATCAGCTGCGCGCATCTCCTCCCCCCTCCCGTCTCCGTTGTGGCTGCAGCATTGACAGACGGCATATGAGAGTAGACTTGCTGAAACTCTCCAATCGCGCATTATTGACACTTCATAATTAGGTGAGTCTTTTGCCATGGCCGAAGAAGCCTAATCCTAAATGCATTTGTTTATAAGAGATCGCTAAGTACTGTTTTTGAGACGTTTTAGCATAGTCGCTAATGTGATGCCATTCTCCCATAGAGCCGCCATGTTCTTTTAAGTAGCGGGCCATGCATGGTGTGTCGTGTTTGCCCCAAGTTGCCCCAAGAGTGGTTCCAAAGTGATTGCCATAGCATTGCCCATCATAATGTTGTCATGGTGACAATAGTCACGATCAATTGTTGCTCTGGCAATAGTCACCATGGCAACCACACAGTCTCCAAAAACATTGGTCCCCCGCTTCATCATTGGACATAAAAGATATTATAGTGTCTGTTTGAATAGAACAGTCTCCTCTTCCAATCTGAGCACAGTTTGGAAGTTATGACACTTATTGCCTGACGCTCATGACGATGTGCCAGTTGTTGTAGACCTCAAAACAAATTCATGCTTCAAGTTGTTTAGTGCATCAATATCTGGTGTTAATCCTTCTTGATGATACAGAAGGATAAAACCATGTTAATGACATGCAGAGACAGTGGACAGATGGTGTGGTTTGTGTTTTGCAGAGGGGTATCTCGGTCAAAGAAGTGGATCTGTGATGTCCAGAGGCCTGGGCATCGCTACGCTTTCATCGGCCCAAGGAAACCATGCACTGAACAGCCACACAAGGTAACAACGATGTTCTCTAATCATTATTGTGACTGTTAAACTGATAGTCTGGAACTCAAATGAATTACACATTTAAGATTGTATTAAATTTGACCTCATGCCATAAATATTGATACAAAAACAACTCCATTATGAATTTCTAACTATTACAGGTATGTCCCGCATTCCCATCTCTTACTATAGCTCCAGAATCCATGATGCCTCCACGTTAACCAACCAAAAGGTGATGCCAAGGGCTGTCAATCATCGGTCGCTGATGCCTCGAGCTCCGCATGCTCATTGTTTGTAGTTCACGTACTCCGATCAACCTTTATAGGCTCTGGAACTACATGAAAACTGAACAAAATTCTGACATCCGCGCTGGAGTTTACCCATTTATATACTGACCCATAATCCATAAATCTTTATATACTGAACCTATATCCCATAATCATTTTATATATGAACCTATATGAGTGTCGTTTCACAGTAAATACCAAAGTATCTGACTTTAAAAGGTTATAACTTCAAAACTAAAATTAGTTTCGAAGATTGGAAAAAAGATTTCAAACACAGACACATTAAGAAATAGTGTTAAAAAATCAAAGGAAAGATTGACATAAAAATGTTTAGCAACATTTAAACACCAAATGATGATCCCTGATTGGACCATCGACTGTGACCCATGTACATAGAAAAAAAAAATGTCTCAGTCTGAAAAAACGCAACGATGAAATCCCACAATATTTACATGGCTAACACAACATAAGTAAATCACTTGATTATAAAAAGAAATCGTGAAAAAATAAAAAATATTTATTAATTAAATACCCTGAACAAATGTATAACGACGTGATGAGGACGGTCCTCTTTTCTCTAAACATAAACTTGAGAAGAAAAAAAAATCTGGTCTGTTTCCACATTAATTGTTGACAATATGAAATATCACTGTGCTTACTTTGTGTAAAAAAATAGAATCTCTGAATCAAATGTGACGAACTGAAAAACTATCAAACATCACAAAGCTCATTCCTCAAATCATCCACGTCCGTTACATAAAATAAACAGGCCGCTATAGAAACTCTGTCTAATAATAAAACAGTTATGTTCCAGAGACTCTTAATGGACCCGGGAAACAAGGAAAGGTGTTGGAAAACACGAAAAACATAAAATATCTCTGATATTAAATGCAATTTTTTGGCCTTTTGTCACACTTTTGTGCCCTTTAGTGTAACAAGCCCTCATCCATAATCATTTATATCTGACCCTATATCCATAATCATTATAATACTGAACCTATATCCAAAATCATTTATATACTGAACCTATATTCTAATCTTTATAACTGATCCTATTAACCCAAATCATTTATATACTGAACCCAATCCATAACATTTATAACTGAACCCCTATCCATAAATCATTTATATACTGACCTATATCCCATAATCATTTATATACTGAACCCATATCCATAACAGATCCTCTGCAATGTTTCCTATAATGTTTCAATCACGTTAATAGCACTTCCGGGTTTACAGCGAACGCTTTTTTTCATGCATAAACATTATATTGGTTCATGTGAAAAACGTTAACAAATACTTCTGAACTGCGTGCATGTGTATTAATAATGTATAAATGTATAATGTGTTTCCTCAGTATAACGTTATAATATGTTACGGAAACTAGCATAGACCAATCAGAAAGGAAGGGAGGGAGCTTGGTCCTTTTTTTTCAATCCTTACCTCGCTCTCTTTTTTTCTGACAACCCAGACAGCATCACTTTAAAGATAGAGCCTTGTCCATGAGAGCAATGACCAATGTCATAAATGTTTTTGAATGTGGAGTGACCTAGATCACCCCCATGTTCATAAGCCCCTCCTGCAATTAACTCAACTGTAAATAAGGACAAAATTGTAAATGGACCGACACAGATCCCCAGACTCTGCGTGGAGAGCACCAGAGAAACAGAAAAGCAGAGCAGATCAACGCCCATTTCTCAGCAGAGACATGGGAATATCTAAAGGGGTGCGAGCTTGCCCCGCTCTGTCCACCACACACAAAGGCGCTTTTGATGCGCATGAAAGACCGCAGTCAGGGCGTAATGCACACCGCGGGCGCTGCTGCTGCGCGCTGTAACCCAGGAGGCTCGGCTTCACAGAGCTGCATTAGAGAGCTCCATCAAGAGCTCCATCAAGTCCTGGCTCTGCCCCTCTCATGTTCACACAGCAGAGCAACTGCCCGTGTGCCAGCACCAGTCGAGTTTCACCACAGCGAGAGAGCTCTTCAACAGGAGCCAAACACCGGTCACTGAAAATAAGGGCCTAAATGCAATGTTGTTTACTTGACAAATGGCAAATCACAATGAATCCGATCTGATCTTGAAAAGTAATTTCCGGTAATAGATGGATAGATATTTATTTGTTTACTCCTTTTGGATATATGCAGGTGCCCTCAGCAGAAACACACCCATCCGTACAAAAAAACATAATTCTAGTCTACAAGTAGCAAAAATTAGTAATAGAAAATGCAACAGCACTTTAGTCACAGCAAGCAGAGTGGTGTAGCCGCTGGGGAGCAGCTTCCTCTCCTCTGATCAACCCATCGTCTTGGTTTTAGTGTGAGCCGTTATAAAGAGTGGTTATGATCCATCATTTAATGTTGATTTAGGCCTGATTTATCAAAATAATAACAAAAAAATGCATCACTTTTTACATAGCTTCCCTTTCAGACACTCAAATTTGCTTCACATGACATGCAGGTGTCCACCACAGTATTCTTTCACTCCAAACAGCGGTGGTGATAAACTACTACTGAAGCCACTGCGCCCTTGGGCGCACTGACGTGGCAAGGCAACCAGTCTGGCCATCAGCCCCCTCCCACCACCACCAACCATTCACACACCTCTAGACTCATTCTAATTTGGGTGAATGTGTTGCCTAAGGACATAACACATTTGGCACTTTACAGCCGCCCCAACGTGGCACCTGGTGTCCAGAGGTCTCCCATCACAGTACTAACCAGGCCCCTCCCTGCTTAGCTTCAAAGGTCCCAGCAGCAGTAGCAGTATTAGTAGTAGCACAGAGCAGCATAACAGTAGTGGAAAAGTAGCATAGTCAGCAGCAGCAGCAGAAGTAGTAGTAGAAGAGCAACCACCCCCCCCCACACCCAAACAAAGCAGGCAGCAGTCGCATAGCAGTAGAAGTAGTAGTAGCAGCAGCAGTAGCAGCAGCACAGCAGTAGCAGCATGGTAGTAGAACATGTGGATCTTCTCTCTGTCCATGTATGCAGAGTGAACATACATGGTATTCTGTCGACGGGTCTGTACCAACTGACTGTAAACACCAGTCAGCGATGTAGCCGTACGCACAAACACACACATATGGACTTGCTCACGCACATCCACACACACCTCCTACAACACACACAAACATATAGACTTGCTCCACCACATTCCACACAGACATGCATTGTAGTATTAAGCCCCTTCATAATTAGTTTTGAACAGTCACTAAAGTATTCGATATTGTAAGTCATACATTATTTATATAGCGCCTATTCCACCAGACCCGAGTCATAAGGCTTACAATTTGTTGTGGTGTTTGTCTCTCACTCCACACAGAATGGGAGCAAGGTCGTCTACAGGAGCACATGCCGACCTTATGTACATGTTTTAGTATAGGGAAACTACACAGACACAGGGAGAACATGCAAACTCCACTTAGAGAGCATATCGACTAAGACTCCACATTCTGCAGGACGTCATCTGTTTGTCTATTGTGCAATAAAGAATGCTCCGTTTTATGCAAGTGTACAAAGCTGGTTATTGCGGCCTCTTGTGGTCCTCAGGCCAGCTGGTGTCCTTCAGACCTCAGGACACCAGAGGTCCACAAAAGAGTAATAATGTGTAAAAAGGGTGCAATAGCAGTTCATTCACGGTATGGTCTTCACACGTCCATCACATTACTTTTGTACTTCTACCTTTTATATCATGGCAATTTACAGAGCACCAGCCCTCACGGATCCTCCTGCTGGTGAGAGTCCACATACACATCAAAGCCTTGATCTTTCAGGGGGCTCAGGTAAAGTGGGTTAAGTGTCTCGCCCATGGACACAACAAAAGTCAGTGGGAGTCGGTGGAGAAGGATCATGTGGGCTCGAGCATACAACCTCAGCCTCAAAGGCCAATGCTCTACAACTGAGCCACTGGTCGGCCATTAGACTTTACCATCACATCAAACAAAGCTTACACATTCACTTCTTTGCGACATGCTTTTCCATATACAATTTGACGTAAAAAAGTACTACTATGAACTTTTTTTTTTTGGAAAAAATTTTAAAACCATGATTTTTTCATGTATATTTTATTTCATATCTCAAACTGTTTTTTGTTTGACTTCATGTGCAATTATACATTTCAATCAAGTCCGATATAACTTTTATAGAATATTTTGTATTCTTGTATTCCCTTTTCCCTATAGGGTCACCAAACCGAGGATGTAATAGGACCGTGTTTTGCATTCTTGGTTGTGCCCTATGTACGTGGATGGAGCTAAAACAACTGCAGATCGATTCATGAAGTAAAATGTGTGATCAAACTCTGCAGTGAACTGATGATGAAAGCAGTTTCTGTGAGTGGGGTGCTCAGTGCCTCACAGACCCCTGAGTGGAACAGTGAGCGCCCCATTGACCCTCTGTCCAAAACTCATCAGTGGTTTTTTTTGCTACTTTCACACTTCAGTAAGAAGAATATTTTATTTACATAGCAACCATTCCTTTCTGAGTGAGTTTGCATGTTCTCCCCTCCCCCGTGTCGGCGTAGGTTACTCCCGGTGCTCCGTTTTCCCTGACCACTAAAAATATATACAATAGGGCTGGCCTGCCCTGCCTGTTCGCGACCCCGCCTCCATCTCTATGTGGAGTGGAGGACAAGTGCCCAAAAAATTAACATCGTAACCGTCTTTGTGACCTACTGGTCTGGAAAGGCGGTATATAAATAAAGATTACTACTTACATTAGCAACAGTCACTCAGTTGGTAGAAGCATTGGCCTTTGAGCTGAAGGTTGTAGGCTCGAGCCACACCATGAAACCTTCTTCCCGCACCGACTTCCCACCTTACTATTGTTGTGTCCATGGGCGAGACACTTAACCCCACTTTAACCGTGAAGCCCCCTAAGATTCAAGGCTTTGATGTGTACTGTGGACTCTTCTCACCTGCAGGAGGATCCGTGAGGGATGTGCTCTGTAAATTGCCCCTGATATAAAAGTAGAAGTACCACAAAATAAAGTGATGACGTGTAAGACCATACAAGTGAAAGAACTGCTATTGCACCCTTTTTTACACCACTTATACTCGTTTGTGGACCCTGGTGGTCCCTGAGGTCTGAAGACCACAGAGGCTAGGACCACAAGAGCCAAAACCAACTTTGTACACGTTCATAAAAACGAGCATGGTTCTTTAAGTGCACAATAGAACAAACCAGATGACGTCCTGCAAAGTGGCGTCTTCAGTCGATCTGCTCTCTATAGTGATTTGCATGTTTCTCCAACTGTTTCTGTGTACGTTTCCCCCTACTTACTATAACATGTACAGAAGGTCTGGCATGTGCCTCCTGTAGACACCTGCTCCCATCTCTGTGTGGAGTGATAGACAAACACCCACAACAAATTGGAAAAGCGCTTTAGTGACTCGGTGTCTGGGAAAGGCGCTATATAAATAATGATGACTTACAATTCGAATAACGTTAGTGACTGTTCAAACTAATTATGAAGGGGCTTTAATCTACAATGCATGTCTGTGTGATGTGTGTGAGCAAGTCTATATGTATGTGTGTGTGTAGGAGTGTGTGTGGATGTGCGTGAGCAATCCATATTGTGTGTGAGGGCGTACGCGCTCCATCACTACCTGTGTTTCAGTCTGTTGGACAGACCATGACAGAAATCACCATGTATGTTCCACTCTGCACCACATGACCATGAGAGATATCCCCCATGTTCTACTACCAACAGCTGCTACTGCGGCTCTGCAGCACTCGCTGCTGCTACTACTACTTCTACTGCTACGGCGACTGCTGCTGCTGCTGCTAGCGTCCTAACCTACCACTACTGGCTGCTCTGCTACTACTGCTACTATTACCACTACTGTTACTGCTAGCTACTGCTGCTACTACTACTAACGCTACTGCTGCTGGACCTTTGAAGCTAAGCAGGGCAGGGCCTGGTAGTACTAGGGATGGGAGCCCTCTAGGGAACCCCAGGTGCACAGTGGGCGGCTGTAAAGTGCCAACTGCGTTATGTCCTTAGGCACACACTTCACCCAAATAAGAGAATGAGTCTAAGGTTGTGAAAAGTTGGTGGTGGTGGAGGGGCTTGAAGGCACAGACTGTTGCCTTCCTCCGTCATGCGCCCCAGGGCAGCAGTTGCACAGTAGTAGGTATCACCAACCGCGTTTGCGTGAACGAAATACTGCCTGGTGGACACCTGCAATGTCCATGTGAAGCAACTTGAGTGTCTGAAAGGGAGCTATGTAAAAGTGATGCATTTTTTGTTAATATTATAGAAAATCAGGCCATAAATCAACATAAATGTGATCATAAACCACTCTGTATAACGGCCTCGACATCTAAACCCCAGCGATGGTCTATCAGAGAGAAGGAAGCACTCCTCGCCAGCGGCTACAGACCACCTCCTTGCTGCTGTAACCTAAAGTCTGTTTGCATTATTTACTACTTTTAGCTACTTGTAGAATAATGTTTTTTTTTTGTACGGAAGGGTGTTTCTGCTGAGGGGCACCTCATTTAGTCCAAAGAGTAAACAATAAACTATCTATCCATCTATTACCGACAACTACTTTTCAAGATCAATCGGATTCATTGTATTTTGCCATTGCATTAAAACATCATTGACATTTAAGGCCCTTTTTTCAGGTGCCGGTGTTGGATCCTGTTGAAGAGCTCTCTGCCTGCTGTGCAACCATCAGACTGGTGCTCGGCACAAGGACATTTGCTCTGCTGTGTGAACTTGGAGCAGGGGCAGAGCCAGACTTGATGGAGCTCTCTGAGACCTCTCTAATGCAGCCCTGTGAACCGACCTCCTGGGTTACAAGCGCACCCCAGCACAGCGCCCGCGGGTGTGCCTTACGCCCCGCCCCTGGACTGCGGTCTTTCACTGCGCATCAAAAGCCGCCTTTGTGGTGTGGGACAGAGGGGGCAAGGCTTTCGCACCCCTCTTAATATTATCCATTCTCGCCTGAGAATGGCTTGCATTCTGCTCGGCTTCAGTTCTCTGAACCCTCCCACCGCAAGAGTCTGGGAGATCTGTGTCGGTCCACTTACAGCTTTTGGTCCATATTACAGTTGGAGTTTAATTGCAGAGGGTCATGAACATTGGGGGTGATCAGACAAACTCCACATTCAACAACATTTATGGACATAGGTCCATCTGCCCCTCATGGACCAATGCTCTATCGTTTAAAGTGATTGTCTGAGTTTTGTCAGCAAAAAGAGAGCGAGGTACAGATGTTGAAAAAAAACGACCCAACCACCTCCCCCTTCCTTCTGATTGGTCTAATGCCTAAACGTTTCCGTAACATATTTAAACTTAAACTGAGAACACATTATACATATACCATAATTATTACACATGCACGCAGGTTTTCAGAATATTTGTTAACGGTTCAAGGACAAATAAAATGTTTTTAATGCATGAAAAAAAAGCATCGCTGTCCAACCCGAATGCTATTAACGTTGCTTGAACATTAAGGAACCTTCTGCAGAGATCTGATATTATGGATAGGTTCAGTAATATAAATGATTAAGGATATAGGTTCCGTATATAAATATTATGATATGGGTTCAGTATATAAATGATCTATGGATATGAGGTCAGTATATAAATGATTATGGATATAGGTTCATATATAATGATTATAGGAAAAGTTCAGTATATAAATGATTATGGATAGAGTATCAGTAAAGAAAATGATTATGGATATAGGTTCAGTATAAAATGATATGGATGTGGCGTTGTTCACCACTAAAGGCACAAAATGTGACAAAAGGCCAAAAATTGGATTTAATAATCAAAGAAAAATTTTTATTTTTTTCGTGTTTCCAAACACCTCCCTCTGTCCCATTAGACGTTCTGGAACATAACTGTTCTATACATTAGACAAGTTTTCCTATAGCGGTCCTGTTTAGTTTATGAACGGAACTGATGATTTGAACGAATGAGCTTTGTGAAGATTGATAGGTATTTTCAGATGTCCACATTTTGATTCAGAGATTCATTTTTTAACACAAAGTAAATGCAAAGTGATACTTTCATATTGTCAACCAATTAAATGTGAAAACTGACCAGATTTTTTTTTCGTCTTCAATTTAATGTTTAGAGAAAAGAGGACCGTCCTCATCACTCCGTTATACATTTTCAGGGCAGTTAAATTAATTAAATATTTTTATTTTTTCACGATTCCAGTTTTATAATCAAGTGATTTCTAATGTTGTGTTAGTCCATCGTAAATATTGTGGCTTTCCATCGTCTGCTTTTTCAGACTGAGACATTTTATTGTCCTATGGAACTGGCGTCACAGTAAGAATGCTCCATTTCTGAGGCTCATTGGTCGTTTAAAATGTTGCCTAAACATTTTATGTCAATCTTTCCTTGTGATTTTTTCCCACACTATTTCTTCAATGTGCTGATGTTTGAAATCTTTTGCCAATCTTCGAAACTAATTTTTTAGTTTTTAATTATAACCTTTAAAGTCCAGATACTTTACTTTACTGAGAACACACTCATAAAGGATTCAGTATATAAATGATTATGGATATAGGTTCAGTATAATAATGAATTATGGATATGGTTCCAGTATATAAATGGTAAACTCAGCGCGGATGTTCAAATTCCTTGGTTCAGTTTTCATGTAGTTCCAGAGCCTATAAGGCTTGATTCGGAGGCTACGTGAAAAACAAACAACTGAGCATGCCACTACGAGCATCAGCGTCCGATGATTGACAGCCCTTGGCATCACTAGGTTGGTTAACGTGGACGGCAACATGGATTCTGAGCTATAGCGAAAGATAAGGATGCGGACTTACCTGTAATATTAGATTCAAAAAATGAGATGGGTTTTGTATCAATATTTAATGCCATGAGGTCAATTTTAATACAATTCTTAAAAATGTGTAATTCATTTTGTGTTCCAGCTATCAGTTTAACATCACAACTATGATTAGAGACACATCTGTTTTACCTTGTGGTCGTTCAGTGCATGGTTTCCATTGGGCCCGATGAAAGCGTAGCGCATGCCCAGTCCCTCTGACATCACCAGATCCACGTCTTTGACCGAGATCACCCCCTCCTGCAAAACCACAACCACACCATCTGTCCCACTGTCCTCTGCATGTCAGAACACTGGTTTATCCTTCATGTATCCTCAGAAGTATAACCAGATATTTGATGCACTAAACAACTTGAAAGCAATGATTTTGTGAGTCTACAACAACTGCACAACGTCAAGACGTCAGTCAATAAGTGTCATAACTTCCAAACTGTGGCTCAGATTGAAGAAGAAGACTGTTCTAATCAAACAGACACTATAAACTTTATGTAACAATTAGAAGCAGGGGGCCAATGTTTTTGAGACTGTTGTTTGCCATGGTGACTATTTGCCAGAGCAACAATTGCATTGTGGACGATTGTCAACCATGACAAACCATTTTATATGGCAATGCTATGGCAATCACTTTGGCAACCATCACTATGGCAGCTGAAACACACTTCCAAACAGGGTGCCATGGTGACAATTGCCAAGCCACCATCTTCATAAGAACAGCCTAGCAGCCGTTGCTATGTAAATTGCTACGGCGAGACTACCCTGTCAACCATCACAATGGCAACTGTTATAAAAACAAACTTCCATAAAAGAATTTGCAAGTCATTTCCAATTAAACAAGAATCCACCAGATTGTCTGCCATAGCAACCATCAGCATGGTTTACAGTGTTTAAGTGCAAATAAACCCCCGCAAAATCTTCGCACCACGCCTCAATAACATATACTTGTTATATGTCCATTTGAACAAAAAAAATCAGAGGTCCAGGGAAAATCTCTCGAGGTCCGGCACTGGAAATTGGCTTAATAATTGCCCAACATTAAACTGTGGCAGTAAAAGGTAGGGAGTGCTGCTCCTCAGACTCCGACGAGCCTAGAAACAACCAGGAAATCGTTTCGTTTTTTTTAGTGCATTGCTCGCCTGGGAAGTCCTTTGCAGATCAATCATTGCTTTATCCTGGACACGTCAGCGTCCAAAGAGGAAGTGTGATCCAAGCTCTTCAGTGCGTGTCTATCGTCATGTTTCTGTGACCTGATCAGGTGCGACGGATTGATTGGATTGATTTGACAGTGCAATCTGTGCTGTTAGGAGAAATGTTTACACATTAAAGTCAATGTATAAATTGTGTGTGTTATAATTTTATATTATATATATATATATATAAAATTATACACACACACATATATACATTGACTTTAATGTGTAAACAGTTCTCCTACAGCTCAGATTGCACTGTCAAATCTAATCCCAATCAATCCGTCGCACCCTGATCAGTGTCACAGAAACATGACGAGAGATAACTGCACTGAAGAGATTGATCAAACTTCCTCTGGCCCTACGTGCCGGATAAAGCCATGATTTGATCTGCAAAGACTTCCCAGGCGAGCACTGCACTAAAACTAACGATTTCCTGTTGTTCTAGGCTCGTCTGAGTCTGAGGAGGCAGCAATCCCCCTACCTTTTACTGCCACAGTTAATGTTGGCTATTATCTATGCAAATTTCCAGGCCCGGAACCGCGAGAGAATTTTCCTGGCCCTCTGAGTTGTTTTGTTCCAAATGGACATAATTACAAGTATATGTAATTGAGGCGTGCGAAGATTTTGCGGGGTATAGCACATAAACCACAGTAACCATGCTGAGGTTTGCTATGCAGATCAATCTGGTGGATCTTGTTCAATGAAATGACTTGCCAAATTCTTTTATGGAGTTTGTTTTTATACAGTGCCATTGTTATGGGTGCCAGGGGTCGCCGTAGCAATTTCCATAGCAACGGCTGCTTGGCTGATCATATGAAGATGGGTCGATGGCAATTGTCACAATGGCACCCTTTTTGGAAGTGTGATTCCCACTGCCATAGTGAGGTTGCCAAAGTATGCCATAGCAAGCCATTCATAATGGTTGTCATGGTGACAACTAGTCACTATGGCAATTGTTGCTCTGGCAATAGTCACCCATGGCAACCACAACCGTCTCCAAAAACATTGGCCCCCTGCTTCATCATTGTACATAAAGATTTTATAGTGTCTGTTTGAATAGAACAGTCTCCTCTTCCAACTGAGCCACCAGTTTGGAAGTTATGAACTCTATTGACTGACGCTCATGCCGATGATGCAGTTGTTGTAGACCTCACTAAAACATGCTTTCAAGTTGTTTAGTGCATCAAATATCTGTGTATCCTTCTTGATGATACATGAAGGATAAACCAGTGTTCTGAACATGCAGAGGACATGGACAGATGGTGGTGGATTATGTGTTTTGCAGGAGGGGTAACTCGGTCCAAAGACCGTGGATCGGTGATGTCTGAGGGACTGGGCAATGCGCTACGCTTTCACGGCCCAATGGAAAACCATGCACCGAACCGCACCACAAAGTAACAACAGTTGTCTCTAATCATTAGTTGTGACTGTTAAACTGATAGACGGGAACTCAAAATGAATTACACATTTTAGAATGTATTATTTGACTCATGGCCATAAATATTGATACAAAACAACTCATTTTATGATTCTAATATGCAGGTAAGTCCCGCATTCCCTTCCTTAGCTATAGCTCAGAATCCATGATGCCGTCCACGTTAAACCAACAAGTGATGCCAGGCTGTCAATCATCGCGCCTGAATGCTCGTAGCTGCGCATGCCATTTGTTGTTTTCACGTACCCTCCGAATCCCCTGGGGGGGGGGGGGGATTTGGGACGGGCCTTGATAGGCGCTGGAACCACATGAAAACTGAACCAAAATTCTGAACAGCCGCGCTGAGTTACCCATTTATATACTGAACCCATAATCCATAATCATTATATACTGTACCTATATCCATATGCATTTATGAATAACTGAACCTATATGAGTGTTCTCAGTAAAGATCAAGTATCTGGACTTAAAAGGTTATAACTTTAAAACTAAAATTAGTTTCGAAGAGTGGAAAAAAGATTTCAAACACAGACACATTTGAAACAATAGTGTGGAAAAAATCAAAAGAAAAAGAAAAGATTGACATAAAATGTTTACAACATTTTGAAACGACCAAATGAGCCTTGATTGGACCATGCTACGTGACGCCATTACATAGAAAATAAAATGTCCTCAAGTCCTAAAAGCAACGATGAAATCCCAAATAATTTACATGGCTAACACAACATTAAGAAATCAATTGAATTATAAAAAGGAATCGTGAAAAAAAAAAAAAAAATTTAATTAATTAAATGCCCCTGAAAAATGTAATAACGGACGTGATGAGGTCGGTCCTCTTTCTCTAAACATTAAACTTGAGAAGAAAAAAAAATCTGGTCTGTTTTCCACATATAATTGGTTGACATAGGAAAAGTATCACTTTGGCATTTACTTTGTGAAAAAAATAGAATCTCTGATCAAATGTGGAATCTGAAATACCTACAAAACTTTCCACAAAGCTCATTCCGACAAATCATCACGTCCGATACATAAAATAAACAGGGCCGCTATAGGAAACTTGTCTAATGTATAAAACAGGTATGTTCCAGAAACGTCTAATGGACAGAGGAGGTGTTTGGAAACACGAAAAACAAAAATATCTTCTGATATTAAAATCCAATTTTTGCCTTAGTCACACTTTTTGTGCCCTTTAGTGTGACAAGCCCCACATCCATAATCAATTTTATATACTGAAACCTATTTCCATAATCATTTCTATATTACTGCACCTATATCCATAATCATTTATATCTGAACCTATATCCCATAATCATTTATATACTGAACCTATATCCATAAAAGCCATATATACTGAACCCATATCCATCATCATTTATATACTAGAACCCATATCGCATAATCATTTTATATACTGAACCTATAACCCAAATCATTTATATACTTGAACCCATATCCATAATCAGGATCCGCTGCAGATGGTTTCCAATAATGTTCAATCACTTAATAGCACTTCCGGGTTTACAGCGATCGCTTTTCAAGCATAAAACATTATATTTGTCATGAAAACGTTAACAAATACTTCTGAAAACCTGCGTGCATGTGTATTAAGAATGTATAGTATAATGTGTTCTCAGAGTAACGTTTTAAATATGTTTTACGAAACGTAGCACTAGACCAATCAAAAGGAAGGGGGAGGGAGCTGGGTCCGTTTTTCAAATCCTCTGTACCTCGCTCTCTATTTTCGACAAACTCCAGACAATCACTTAAAGATAAGAGCAATTGGCCATGAGGGCAGATGACCAATGTCAGCATAAATGTTGTTGAATGGGAGTGTCCTAAGATCTCACCCCACACTGTTCATAGACCTCCTGCAATTAACACCAACTGTATTGGAACAAAACTGTAAAGTGGACCGCACAGATCTCCAAGACTCTGCGGTGAGAGCTCAGAGAACAGAAAGCAGAGCAGATCAAGCCCTTCTCAGGCAGAGACAGGGAGAAATATCTAAGGAGGGTGCGAAAGCCGGCCCCCGCTGTCCACTCACACACGAAGGCGGCT
This sequence comes from Knipowitschia caucasica, assembly GCA_964034765.1. Lineage (NCBI taxonomy): Eukaryota > Metazoa > Chordata > Actinopteri > Gobiiformes > Gobiidae > Knipowitschia > Knipowitschia caucasica. The sequence goes on from OZ035832.1 coordinate 356,682, forward strand.
TTGATGCGCAGTGAAAGACCGCAGTCAGGCGTAATGCCCACCGCGGGCGCTGCTGCGCGCTGTAACCCAGAGGCTCGGCTTCACAGAGCGCATTAGAGAAGCTCCATCAGAGAGCTCCATCAAGTCCAGGCTCTGCCCCTGCTCCATTTCACACAGCAGAGCAAACTGTCTTGCGCCAGCACCAGTCTGAGGTTTTTCACCAGCAGCAGAAGCTCTTCAACGATCCAACACCGGTCACTGAAAATAAGGGCCTAAATGTCAAGTGGTTTTACTGCAAATGGCAATTACAATGAGCCGATCTGATCTTGAAAAGTAAGTTGCTCCGTCATAGATGGATGATATTTATTGTTATCTTTGGATACAATGCAGTGCCCTCAGCAGAAACACACCCATCGTACAAAAAAACATAATTCTACAAGTAGCTAAAAGTAGTAATATACATGCATCTGCACTTTATCACAGCACAGAGGGTGGTGTATCCGCTGGGGAGGAGCTGCTTTCCTCCCCTCTGGATAGACCCATCGCGTGGTTTGATGTGAGGCCGTTATAAGAGTGGTTATGATCCATCATTTATGTTGATTTAGGCCTGATTTTCATAAAGAATAACCAAAAAAATCATCACTTTTACATAGCTCCCTTTCCAGACACTCAAAGTTGCTTCACATGACATTGTCAGGGGTCCACCAGCATATTCTTTCACTCCAAACGCGTGGTGATAAACTACTACGTAGCCAATGCTGCCCGGGCGCACTGACGGAGCAAGCAACCAGCTGTGCATCATCCCCTCCCACCACCACCAAACCTTCACACACTCTAACTCATTCTAATTTGGGTGAAGTGTGTTGCCTAAGGACATAAAAGCAGTTTGGCCACTTTACTGCGCCCCACTGTGGCATCCTGGTGTTCCCAGAGTCTCCCATCACAGTACTAACCAGGCCCTGCCCTGCTTAGCTTCAAAGGTCCAGCAGCAGTAGCAAAGTAGTAGTAGAAACCAGCATAGCAGCAGTAACAGTAGTGTATAGTACAGTATACAGCAGCACATATAGTAGTAAAGCAGCAGCACAGCAGCATCGCAGTAGCAGTAAATAGTATAAGCCGCAGCAGTACAGTCAGCAGCAGCAGTAGCAGCAGTGGTAGTAGAACATGTGAATATCTCTCATGTCCATGTGAGTGCAGGTGGAACATACATGGTAGTTCTGTCACTGGTCTGTACCACAACTGTAAACACAGTCAGCTGATGGAGCGCGTACGCACAAACACACACATATACTTGCTCACGCACATCCACACACACTCCTACACACACACATACATAGAAGACTTGCTCACACACTCCACAAGACATGCATTGTAGATTTAAGCCCTTCATATTATTTGAACAGTCACCTAAAGTTATTCGATATTGTAAGTCATCATTATTTATATAGCGCCTTTCCCAGACCCGAGTCACAAACGCTTACAAGTTGTTGTGGGTTGTCTCTCCACCCACACAGAGATGGGAGCAGGTCGTCTACAGGAGCACATGCCAGACCTTCTGTACATGTTTAGTAGTAGGGAAACGTACACAGACACAGGGAGAACATGCAAACTCCACTATAGAGAGCATATCGACTGAAGACTCCACATTCTGCTGACTCATCTGAGTTGTCTATTGTGCATAAAGAACATGCTCCTTTATGAAAGTGTAGCAAAGTCTGGTTGCCTCTTGTGTCCCTCAGGCCTCTGGGGTCTTCAGACCTCCAGGACTCACCAAGAGGTCCACAAAAGAGTAATAATTGTGAAAAGGGGGGGCAATACAGTTCTTCCTGGAATGGTCTTCACACTCAACCATACTTTTGGTACTTCACCTTTTATATCAGGGCAAATTACTGACACCACCCTCACGATCCTCCTGCAGTGGAGGTGGGGGGTCCGGGGGGGGGGGGGGGGGTCCCACAGAACACATCAAAGCCTTGATATTCAGGGCCTTCAGGTACAGTGGGGGTTAAGTGTCCAGCCCAGGACACAACAATAGTCAAGTGGGATCGGTGGAGAAGGTTTTCATGGTGGGCTCGAGCCTACAACCTTCAGCCCAAAGGCCAAGTGCGCTACCATCTGAGCCACTGTCGGCCATTATACTTTACCATCACATCAACAAAGCTGACACAATTTCTCTCTTCTTTCGACCATCTTTTCCATAGACAATTTGACGTATAAAATACTACTATTGAACTTGAAAAAATTTAAACAAGATGTTTTCATGTATAATTTTATTCAGTATCAAACTGTGTTGTTGTTGACTGTCATGGGCAATTTATCATTTCCAAACAAGTCCGATATAACTTTTAAGAATAGTTTGTATTCCTTGTATTCTTATTTCCCGATGGTCTCCACACGAGAAGTATAGGACGTGTTTGCACTTGGTGTGCCCCTGATGGTAGCGTGGATGGAGCTAAAACAACTGCAGATCGATCAATGAAGTAAAATGGTGATCAAAACTTCGCAGTGAACTGATTGATGAACAGCAGTTTCTGTGAGGGGTGCTCAGGCTCACAGACCCCTGAGTGGACATGGAGCTCCCGGGAGCACTCTGTCCCAACACACAAACACCGCGTTCGCGCGACAGACACGAAAATGCAGTGGTTTTTGCTACTTTCACACTTCAAAAGGAAGGAATAATTTATTTACATAGCACCATTCCTTTCTGAATGGAGTTTCATGTTCTCCCCGTGTCTGCCGTAGGATTTACTCCGGTGCTCCGTTCCCCTCACCACTAAAAAATTGTAACCAATAGTCTGGCAAGATGCGCCTCTTTCGGTCGACCCCTCCTCACCATCTCTAAGTGGAGTGAAAGGACAAGTGCCCAAAAAAATAACCTTCGGAAACCGCTTTGTGACTCGGTCTGTTAAAGGCGGTATTTAAATAAAGATACTTACTTACAGTTAGCAACAGTCACTCAGTGGTAGAGCATGGGCCCCTTTGAGGCTGAAGGTTGAAGGCTCGGCCCACAATGAAAACCTTCTCCCCCGACTCCCACTTGACTATTGTTGTGTCCATGGGCGAGACCACTTACCCACTTTTACCGAAGCCCCCTGACAGATCAAGGAAGGCTTGAATGTGTACGTGGACTCTCCACACTCGAGGATCCGTGAGAGGCTGTTGCTCTGAAATTGCCCTGAAAATAAAAAGGTAGAAGACCCATCAGTAATGTATGCGTGGTGAAGCCCAACAAGTGAAAGAAACGGCTATGGCACCCTTTTTACACAATTATTACTCTTTTGTGGACCTCTGGTGGTCCTGAGGTCCTGAAGACCACCAGAGGCCTGAGGACCACAAGAGGCAAAAACCAGAACTTTGTACAACTTTCATATAAAACGAGCAGTTCTTTATTGCACAATAGACAAAACCAGAGACGTCCTGCAGAAAATGTGATCTTCATCGATCTGCTCTCTAGAGTGAGTTGCATGTTCTCCCTAGTTTCTGTGTACGTTTCCCCTACACTAAAACATTACAGAAGGTCTGGCATGTCCTCCTGTAGCGACCTCTCCATCTCTGTGTGGAGTGAGAGACAAACACCCACAACAAAATTGTAAAGCGCTTAGTGACTCGGGTCTGAAAGCGCTAAATAAATCAATGAGACGTACAATATTACAATATCGAATTAACTTTATGTGACTGTCAAACTAATATGAAGGGGCTTAATCTACAATGCATTCTGTGTGGATTGTGTGAGCAAGTCTAGATGTATGTTTGTGTAGGAGTGTGCTGGGATTGCGTGAGCCAAGTCCATATGTGGTGTGTGTGTGCGGTACGCCGCCCATCAGCTGAGCTGGTGTTTTTACAGTCTGTTGGTACAGAACAGTGACAGAAAATACCATGTATGTTCCACTCCTGCACTCACATGGACATGAGAGATATACACATTCTATACTACCACTGCTCTGCATACTGCTGCTGCTGCTGCTACTAATACTGCTGCTGCTACTACTACTCTACTGCTCTCAAGCGACTGCTTGCTGCTAGCTGCTGCTTCTACCACTACTACTGCTCTGCTGCTACTAACTGCTACTAATACCCACTACTGTTACTAGCTGCACTGCTGCTACTACGACTAACTGCACTGCTGCTAGGACTTTGAAGGCTAAGCAGGGCCAGGGCCTGTTAGTACTCGGAGGGAGACCTCTGGGAACACCAGTGCCAATAAGGTGGGGGGGGGAGGGGGGGGGAGGGGGGGGAGGAAGTGTATCAACAGTGGGCGCGTAAGTGCCGAAACTGCTGTTATGTCCTTAAGGCAACCCACTTCCACCAAATAGAAATGAGTCCTAGAGTTGTTGAATGGTTGTGGTGTGGAGGGCTGATGGCAACAGGACGTTGCCTGTGCCTCCTCAGTGCGCCCCAACGGGCACATGCACAGTAAGTTATTATCACCACCCCGTTGGAGTGAAAGAATACTGCTGTGGACACCTGCAATGTACAGTGAAGCAACTTTGATGTCTGAAAGGAGCTATTAAAAGTGATGCTTTTTTTGTTATATTATGAAAAATCAGGCCTAATCAACATAAATGTGGGATCATAACCACGCTTTATAACGGCCTCTCATCTAAACCAAGCGATGGGTCTATCAAGGAGAGAACAGCTCCTCCCCCGACCTACACCAACCTCTGCTGCTGTGACCTAAAAGTGCTAGTTGCAATTATATAACTACTTTTAAGCTACTTGAGAATTATAGTTTTTTTTGTACTTATGGTTGTTTCTGCTGAGGGTACCTCGCATTTATCCAAAAGTAACAAAAACTATCTATCCATCTATTACCGACAACTTACTTTCAAGATCAGATCGATTCTTGTATTTAGCATTTGCAGTAAAACCACATTGTCATTTAAGCCCATATTTTCAGTGACCGTGTTGGATCCAGTATGAAGACTCTCTGCTGCTGTGAAACCTCAGACAGGTGCTGCACAGACAGTTTCTGCTCCCGCTGTGTGAACTGAGGAGCATGGCAGAGCCCAGGACTTGTTGGAGCTCTCTGATGGAGCTCTCTAAGGCAGGCTCTTGTGAGCCGAGCCTCCCTGGTTACATCGCGCAGCAGCAGCGCCCGCGGTTGCATACCCCTGACAGCGGTCTTTCACTGCGCATCAAAAGCCGCCTTTGTGTAGATGACAGAGGGGGCAAGGCTTTCGCACCCCTCTTAGATTATTCTCCATGTCTCGGCTTAGAATGGCCTTGACTGCTCTGCTTTCTGTTCTCTGAGCCTTCTCCACCGCAGAGTCTGGAGATCTGAGTCGGTCCACATTACAGCTTTTGTCATATAACAAGTTGGATTAATTGAGGAGGGTCATGAACAGTGGGTGATCTAGGACACTCCACATTCAACAACATTTATGGACATTGTCATCTGCCCCTACTGACCAATGGCTCTATCTTAAAGTGATTGTCTGGAATTTGTCAGAAAAAAAGAGTCAGGTACCGGATTTGAAAAACACCCAAGCCTCCCTCCCCCTTCCTTTCTGATTGGTCCTATGTCCTACGTGTCCGTAACTATTTAAACGTTAATCCTGAGAACACATTATACATATACATTATTAATACGAATTGAGAATGAGGAGTCACGTGCCGAGTTGGGGTGATTTGGGGGGGGCTCTGAGCCTGTCGGACATATTGGCTGCGCAACGGGGGCACGCCCCCAGAATTTCACGCGCTCCTCATATTCCAGAGCACTTTAAATTATACGCATTTACGTTTTCGGCGAGACAGAGACGGATCTACTGATACAACAAGGGAAAGGAAGACAGTAAAACAATGCTTAGAGATAAGGCGAAAGAGAAGGGACCGTACAGGAACAAGCTCATACCAAGCGCAAAACAGAGGTAAATTTGGAGAAGCTTGCGGACATCAAAAACATCGACCCATACGAGCTCCCTGCAGCGGAATGGCACAGAAACCTGGACCATTTACCTCCGTGCACATATGGTAGTTACCTTGTATAAATGTGCAGGAGTTTGTTTTGACATGAAAAGTATGACTCTTATGATCATTTTTGCCTATGCTGTGCATGTTTACATGCTGGAAACAGTACTTTGAATGCACACGTTGTTTAGCAGTGTTTTGTGTCCCTTTGCACTAAGAAAAGTATGACTCTTATTATCATTTTTACCTATGTTGGGCATGTTTACATGCTGGAAACAGTACTTTGACTGCACACGTTTGTAACAAAAAAAATATTCATTTCTCAATAAATATTGGTAAACCATATCAAGTTGTTTCATGCATTTATTTAAAAATAAAAGATACAGTAAAGAATAAGGTACTCAAACAACACTTTTGCACATGTTCGTTAAGGCACAGCAAACAATGACAATCTTATCCAAAGGCATTAGGTTTTCACCCTCACATTTGACAAGCATGTGCACAGGTACAGTTGAGTGTAAGAATTTGAATTTGTTGCGCACAACACCGATCACCCTCTCCACGTGAATTCTGAGATGTGCTATGGCCCTAGTCTCCTCCACATCTTTCGCCTCAAGCTGAGCACGACCCCTGGTGAATGTAGGTATTTTCACTTCAGCACACATCATGCCCACATGTTCTCTTATATTAAAGCCTCTATCTGCCAGCACAATGTCACCTGGTAACAGCTTGTTCAGGAAACCACTTTGCTCGGTTATATGCTTGTCGCTTGTGCGCCCACCCCACCCGTTCGATATGAAGGAAATTACACCCTGGGGCGTGATCACGATTAGGTATTTCATAGTGTATGCGTGTTTGTATTGAGAAAAAGTCTGTGCCCTTGCTAGTACATTGGAAGGTTTCTCGATGAACACCTCGAAGCAGTCCACAATGGCAGCCACATTGTTCCCAAATGACTCCACAAACTGGTGTGGCATACTGGTCAATAAGCATTCCCTACTTGGCCAGTGCACCAATGGACACAGCTGTGCGTACATCACACCAAGGGTATGGTGAAAGGCATCGGCGACTGTTGTCCTATGTACTCTAAACAGATGGCTGAGGTGCTGTATTGGAAGGTCCAGTCTGAGGCGCATTAAAGTCAATAGGACAAGCTGGAAGGGTGAGAGCTTCTTCATTCTACCTTGAGGCAGATCTGGAGTTAGGTAGAGTAGAAGTGTCTGGAACAATGCAAAGTTTGGAAGCCCCGTGTAATACTTCACTGTGTTATCATCACCACTCAGAAAGTTCTCATTCATCCGGTACGTATCAAGCTCACGCTTCAGCTGTCTGTTTTCTTCAAGAAGATTGTTGATAACATCTCGTCTAGATGTGCAGAGTCCACATTCCATGTCCGGGTCAGCTGGCGGCTGGTCTAGGGCTGGCGGCGGCGGCGCCTGCGGCTGGTCTAGGGCTGGCGGCGGCGGCGCCTGCGGCTGGTCTAGGGCTGGTGGCGGCGGCGCCTGCGGCTGGTCTAGGGCTGGTGGCGGCGGCGCCTGCGGCTGGTCTAGGGCTGGTGGCGGCGGCGCCTGCGGCTGGTCTAGGGCTGGTGGCGGCGGCGCCTGCGGCTGGTCTAGGGCTGGAGGCGGCGGCGCCTGCGGCTGGTGTTGGGCTGGAGGTGGCTGCCGCTCCAGTGGCAGGGACCTGCGCCTTACTTGCCGCTGATATCTCGCTTCATCTGTTTTTTGTACATCATTGTGGCCTAACAACAGGGATGGTGTCCAGTCAGGGTGGTTCTCCAACATCTCATATGCTGGTTTACCTACACGAGAATAATAACAACATATAATTAATATAATAATTTGCACAATCTATGTAATCAATGCTTTAAACTGGCAACTATGTCATGAACAGCATCTCAAGTACTTTTTAGGTCACCTCATAATGTCATATGAAGGTTTATGTACAACAGAATAATTAGATTATGTGTACAATCTATGTAATCTATGCTTTACACTGGCAAAGACCTCGCAGAACACGTGCTAAGTAAGAAACAGCCTGAGAGGGTAACAAAGACACAGAGACAAAGGCACTACAGAAACCATAATAACATATGCTAACCTACACTTCCTAGCTTTAAGAGACAACTACATAAATACATTTTTAGAGAACGTACCAGAGTGAAAATGCAGAGAACACACTCTCGTCGACAGGGGTGTGTGATCGAAAGTAAGGTCCTTTCTTCTAATTGCAGCCAACCAAGCAATCCGACGTCTCCTTGTCAGGTCAGAGAATTGCTCCCCTTGATGCTTTTTCCATTTCGGTAACCTAAAAAACTGTATCCCGTTGTTACTAGGTTTTCCATATCCATCGTGGGAGGTATTGGAGCAGTTTTTAACGCAGCAGTTATTTCCAGGCATGATAAAACAGTGCGGAATAGCAAGAACCTCCGCTACTACCGCGTTCACAACACACGTAAACAAACTGTACTGCCGCCACCGGTGCGCAGCCAATATGTCGGCAAAGGGGGGATGGGGAGGGGGGACTCTGTGCCGTGACGTCAACTCCTCATTCTCAATAGGGGACTGGCCTACGCCAGGACGTGAAGGTGATTGGAGGGTGGATCGTTTGATCTTCTCAGGGCGGGAAGCGATGCTTCCGAGAGATATGCATTAGCGAAGCCTAAAGGGCGAAGCAACATATGAAATAGAACTGAAGGTTTGGATAAACATGGATACTGCTACTTTTCCGTCTGTGTTTATCTAAAACGCCGACTCATACCTGACAATGAATTAAATAAACATGTGGATGTAATAACAGCACATTGTGACTGCATGGCTGGGTAAATACCTTAGAGGTAAAAGCGTCTGATAGTGAAATGTTAGCGAGACACTTTTCCTGCGTCTTTTCGTAAAGTTCTTAGTGCGAGGCTCTTTATTAATCTTGTGAGATTTCATAACACTTTGAAGCAACTTTTGTTCAAGTTAAACTCATCATTCTATCAATGTGCAGAAGCCAGTACTTTTCCCTTGTTTTGTCTATCTGAAGGCCAAGCTACATGGCACTGTGGCAGCTGCTGATTGGAGGTCTCCATGCCTCCGCTCTGTATAATACACTTGCATTCTGTGTGTGTTGTTCGTGCTGTCTCTACCATCGACAATAAAACATGTCTTCTGTCTGAATTAAAGACGCGATCCCAGACTTTGTCATCTTCTTCAATCTCTTCACAAAGAATCCTAAAGTATCCATTAAAGGTTTCACGACTCGATCGGTTAGAAAACTTAAAACAACACATACAAAAGGCATATTCAGACACGCTGCTCTAGTGAACAACTATAGCTCGGCTGACCACCACTTTGTGATACGCATATGTAATGAGGCGGACGTGACGTCAATTGCAAGCAAGCAATATTTGGTAAAAACCCATAGGCCCACCCAGGTGCATAAAGGCCCGCCCCAAGTTTAGTGGCACAGCAAATAGATACTGATGACAGATCTTATGGGTGCGTATGAGGCGCACATAAAGGCTGTACCTTTATCCCGTCATCTGCTTAATCATGTTAGTTAGTTAGTTTATTTTTTGCTTCGGTCAATATGTACACTTGACCTCGGGTCACACGGATACAGAGCTCACATTTGCTTTTTACAACAAGAAAATAAAAATAAAATGAAAAAAAGAACCAAAATGTGTCCATAAAGGACCTTGTGCGAAACAATACCTGACCGAAAGGGTTTAGGCTGAAGTCGAAACTTATACTGCCTAACCCCTAATACAATGTGAAAATACGTCCAAAGATGACAAATTATACAGTTTCTCATATACTAACGACGGCAACATGAAGCACCAAAAACTTGCACTTGAACAAATCAAAATGATGTTATACATGATCAAAATTGTAAATGACACAACATACAGTTTCTCATATACCAACGATGGTAACATGAGGCACCAAAAAATTGCGCTTCAACAAATCAAAATAATGTTATACATGATCAAATTTATAGGTGACACAATATACAGATTCTCATATACCAACGATGGTAACATGAAGCACAAAACATGAACTTCCATAAACACGAGTTATTAAGCAAAGTCCAATTCAATTGTCCTATACTTCTCAATAATATTTGACTTATACTTTTTTTTGAATGTTTTAATAGTTCTTGAGCCCTTAAGTTGAACAGATAGACTGTTCCATAGATCAACTCCTTTGACTGATACACATGTCCTCTTAGTATTACTCTTTGCTCTGGGTTTCTGAAGCAGATCAGTTCCTCTGAGGCTGTAGCTACATTCTCTAGTATGAAACATCTTTTGTAAACAGTGAGGAAGCATGAAGTTGTGAGCCTTGTATAACACAGCTGCAGTGTAAACATCAACAAGATCATACAATTTTAGAATATTATGTCTAATAAATAGTGGATTTGTTGGGGCAAGGTATTCGGCATGACTGATCACTCTAATGGCTTTCTTTTGTAAGATAAAGATAGGTTTTATATTAGTTTTGTAGGTATTCCCCCATAATTCCACACAGTAGCTGAGGTATGGAAGGATGAGGGAATTGTAAAGTATATATAACGCATTTTGATTTACAGAAGTTTTAATTTTACACAGTATAGCAATGAGTTTAGAAATTTTAGTCTTTAGAGTGTTTATATGCACTTTCCAGTTTAACTTATGATCAATATTGATTCCTAAAAACTTTGTTTCATACACCCTTTCAATGTCTACCTCCCCAATACTGATTTTACATGGGGTCTTTATTATTTCCCTTTTTCCAAAGAATATAATATATTTAGTTTTATGCAGATTTATGGAAAGTTTGTTTACATCAAACCATGTTTTTAATATCTTGAGTTCACTTCCTACTGTATTTAGAAGCAGCCCAAGATCTTTTCCAGAACAATACAGACTGGTATCATCAGCAAATAAGATGCATCGTGATTTATTAAGAACTTCACAGATTTCATTTATGTACAAAATAAATAATTTGGGTCCTAATACGGAGCCCTGAGGAACACCGTGGGTTATTTTTGCTTCCATTGAGCTGATATTATTGATTTTGACATACTGACTTCTATCACTTAAATAACTTTTTAGCCAAGTGTGCGCTAAGCCCCGAACCCCATACCTTTCCAATTTATTTAAAAGCAATGAATGATCTATTGTGTCAAAAGCCTTGCTTAGGTCTATGAAGACTCCAACAGCATACTCACTGTTCTCAAAAGATGTAGCTATGTTTTCCACTAGTTCCATGACAGCCATTGAGGTGGACCTATTGGATCTGAAACCGTACTGATGTTCACTCAACAAGTTATGCTTGTCTACAAAACAATCAAGTCGTTTGACGAATAGTTTTTCCAGTATTTTTGAAAACTGTGAGAGTATAGAGATTGGTCTATAATTTGTTAACTGCTGCCTGTCACCGTTTTTAAATATGGGTATAACTTTGGCAGTTTTCATTTTACTTGGAAAAATACCCGTTAGAAACGACTGATTACATATATACACAAGAGGCTTGACAATATAATTACTGATCTCTTTCACTAGACACATGTCCATGTCAGATCCATCTGTTGATCTTTTAGCACTAAAGGAATTTACAATTTCAATAATTTCTCTCTCACTGACACTTCCAATGAAAAGTGAATTTGCATTATTTGTTGTAATTCTTTCATCAATTTCATTCACATTGTTTGGTCTCACAATTTCATTGGCTAACTTCGGCCCAACACTGACAAAGAAGCTGTTAAATGCATTTACAATATCCTTTTTTTCACTGATAACTGAATCGTTTACTGTGAAATCATTTGGATATTCTTCCTTTTTTTTCCCGTTTCTGATAATGCCATTCAATACCTTCCAGGTACCTTTGATATTACGCTTGTTCTGCTCCAGAACATTGTAATAGTATGCTTTTTTATTAGATCTTATTATTTGAGTTAATTTATTTTTATACGTTTTGTACCTTTCTTCAGTTTGTTTAGTCCTCTGCTTTAAATGTGCTCTGTAAAGTTTTTGCTTTCTTTTACAAGCCTTAACTATGCCCTTGGTAAACCATGGCTTATCCTGGTTGATTTTGATTTTACTATAGCATTTCATACGTGGGCAGTGCTGGTCATACAGTTGTATTAATGTACGTAGGAAGGCATTGTATGCTCTATCCGAGTTGCATACACTTCTTCCCATGTTTGGCCACTTAGGTCGCCCTTGAGAGCGGCCATAGCTTCAGGTGTGCGGTGTCTTATAAATTGGATGTCCTTTATTTTGGTTATGTTCTTTTGTAATTGTTTGAAGATGCTAAAGATTGGCAGATGGTCAGTGATATCATTGATAAGTACTCCAGCTGTAATTTCATTTGCTAACTGATTAGTAAATATATTGTCTATTAGTGTCGACGTGTCCGTGGTAATTCTGGTTGGCTGATTAATAAGGGGGAAAAGAGTGTTGCTGTACATAGTATTAATAAAGTCTGAGGTTTTCATGTTTTTCTGAGAGTTAAGAAGATTGATATTAAAGTCACCACACACAATATGGACCTTGTTTGAATTACTCATACTAAAGAGGGTGTCAATATTCTTGTGGAAATTATCTAGACATGATCCGGGTGTTCTGTACACACAACTAACTACAATATTTTTTGACCTTTCTACAATAATTTCACATGTTATACATTCCAAAACATCATCAATAGTGGTTGACTTACCACCAATCTTTTTACATCTCAGGTTTGTATCTATGTAAAGTGCTACGCCTCCACCCCTTTTATTAATCCGATTGACGGTGAACAGTTCATATCCATCTAATTCTACTTCACAGCTGTCTCCATCCAGCCAAGTCTCAGACACAGCTATGACACTGAATTTTCTAAATTGGCTAAGGTAATATTTAATGTCGTTAAAATGTTTTTTCAAACTCCTGCTATTGAAGTGAATAATGCTAAAGGATCCATTCCTATTAATGCTTTTAAATTGTTCATCAGTATAGACATCACAATCATTCATTATATTGTTAAACAAATGCGTGTCTGGATCTATGTCACAGCCAAACTCATTTGTTTTGTAATTCATTTCATCACTGATTAATGTCTTCACTACCATTCATAAATCCTGCATCGTTGTTGTCAGCTTCAGATTCACTCAATTCATCCTCACTGACATACATTTGTTTTTTGTTGATTTCAAATTTATTCCTTAGAAGTGTTTTTTTAAGATAAGATAAGATAAGATAAACCTTTATTAGTCTCACAGTGGAGAAATTTCAGTGTCATCGTTGCACATTACAGCAGAGAAAGGAAATAAGAGCACTCAGATTGCACACATCAAAGTCTATTATTTAAGATAATAGACAATAAATTTAAGATAAAATAAAATAAAATAAGAAAATCTGGGCTACAATTGCACTTGGTTTGGAGTATTTACAGAGGTCTATATTATACATATTTATTCTATATTTTCTATTATCTCTCTCTGACTGTTGCACTGAGCCAAAGCAATTTCCAAGTCTGTGACTTCCTGTTACTTACTTGGCAATAAAAATGATTCTGATTCTGATTTAAAGACAAAATGTAACATTCACTGCTGTGCGCCGTAAAGATGGCTGGTGTGTCTGGTGCACACTGGGGTAGTCTTGCACAGCTTTACGTGGTTTTACTGCAAATGGCAAATAAATAAATCTGAATCTGTGTGAACACAGTTAATTTCTATGTACAAACCATGAGTGAACATTTGTGTTGCACATCTGTTCCAATGTTGTGAAGAAGATGACAAAGTCTGGGATCGCGTCTTAAATTCAGACAAAAGACATGTTTTATTGTCGATGGTAGAGACAGCACGAACAACACGAACAACAGAATGCAAGTGTATTATACAGAGCGGAGGCATGGAGACCTCCAATCAGCAGCTTCCACAGTGCCATGTAGCTTGGCCTTCAGATAGACAAAACAAGGGAAAAGTACTGGCTTCTGCACATTGATAGAATGATGAGTTTAACTTTAACAAAAGTTGCTTAAAAGTGTTATGAAATCTCACATTCCCCCCTCTGGTCATACATTCACCTGTGACCATCAGGATCGATAAACAGCAACATAACATCATAACTCAATACTTCAAAAATTCAAACTCGGTACTTCAAAAAACTCAGAACTCGGAATACTTCAAAAACTCAGAAAACTCATAAAACATGTTCAGATCTTTCATAAAACTTGTCAACAATCTTCAGTAAAATACCAAACTTCATCAGTCGATGGTTCCAGATATTGCTTTGAAAACAGTCTCTCCCACTTCTCCGTGTTGGTTTCTTCAGGCTGCATTTGTGTCGAGCCATGAATTCTTCTGTGACGTGTCTTTCAATCACACGTTTCAGCTTCAGTGTCCAGATTCAGAAATCCAATTCAGTCCAAATTATGTCCAAATTCAGAAATCCAGATTGTTCCAAATCATGTCCAAATTGTGTAATCCAATGGTTCCAAATGGTGTCCATGCAAAAGAGGACGATGGTGTTGTCCATGTCTCAGCAGCTCACAGCCTGACTGGAATCAGGGCTGTGCAGATTGTCCAAGTGTGCTGGTCCAGATGCATGGGTTCTCTTGAGGTTTCTCAGTTTTAGCTTGAAAAAAAAAACACATTTTGTGTAAAAAAAAAAAAAGTCTTCTGTTCTCTAGATGTTACAGACAATGCCCGCATCCTCCACCACCTGAAGAAGATGACAAAGTCTGGGATCGCGTCTTTCATTCAGACAGAAGACATGTTTTATTGTCAATGGTAGAGACAGCACGAACAACACGAACAACAGAATGCAGTGTATTATACAGAGCGTTGGCATGGAGACCTCCAATCAGCAGCTGCCACAGTGCCATGTAGCTTTAACCTTGCCTGCAAGCTGAATTCTCGCGGTATTTGTGAGTTCACAAACACTCGAGAATACATCTTGTACCGCTCCCGCTTACACTTTTCGAGTCGAACCACTGGGTGTGCGAGCCAATCACGCGCCAGTCTGGGGGTTTAGGGCGGGATATCCGGGTTTGACGAAAGCAAGAAGTGCCGGGCCGAAGCAAAACAAACATGGCTACGCAGGAGGACGGCGGCACGGTGGCTGAGTGGATAGCACTCTCGCCTCTCAGCAAGAAGGTCCTGGGTTCGAATCCCGGCCGGACCAGGGCCTTTCTGAGTGGAGTTTGCATGTTCTCCCTGTGTCTGCGTAGGTTTCCTCCGGGTACTCCGGTTTCCCCTACCACTAAAAATATGTACAATAGGTCTGGCATGCGCCTCCTGTTCGGCGACCCCGCTCCCATCTCTGTGTGGAGTGAGAGACAAGTGCCCAAAAAAATAACAATTGTAAACCGCTTTGTGACTCTGGTCTGTGAAAGGCGGTATATAAATAAAGCTTACTTACTTACTTACTTAAAGTCAGTTTTAGCAGAATCTCCAATTTCTTTTTTGAAAGATGAACAGCGAGAGGCGCTTTGTACATTTCTGGACGGCAACCTTGGTAGGCGGGCACACAGCGTCACTTCGCCCAATCAGCTTCAAGTATTCTGCTGCTTATCCCTCCTTTCCCCGAAAGGATTCTCCGGGAGAAATCCCAGATTGATATCGCGGAGAACGCGTTAGAGTTCTACACAATCATCAATCTGGCTTTTGCCAGGTTAATGTAGCTTGGCCTTCAGATAGACACAACAAGGGAAAAGTTCAGGCTTCTGCACATTGATAGAATGATGAGTTTAACTTCAACAAAAGTTGCTTAAAAGTGTTATGAAATCTCACAGTTGAACAATTTACTTATGTGCAGATGCCTCTCAGGTCCAGTTCCAATAAAGTTTTTTCAGAACGTTCAAGATAACAATATGATTTAAACCTGTTGTTCACGGCTAAAATACACTTCTATAGTCATTCAGCACTAATTTATTTTTCTGAATAACATCCTAACAAATCCTCTCGTGTCCAGCAGAGGGTGCGCTCACATCACGTCAATACCGCTCCTTGTCCCGTTATGGGATGAGGTCTCCGTGTGGGGCAGACGTAGCGCGCCTCTTCCTCCTCATTAGGCCCTTTGTCTTCCTCCTCATCATTGTAATGGATCCTGCTGAGCTGCATTAGGGGCGCGACTCCAATCCACAACACGCTTCCACACTCATGTGGCAGAAAACTCTCATCCCATTATAAATCCACATGCGTATTATGGGGCTTAAAAGAAAAACAAGGATGATTAAATATATGAAATGAGAATTGAAAAAAGTGTACTATTGCAGGGCTAAAACATGTCCAATAGAAAGTACCCATGTCACTCATGTCCTTAGTTTCTCACAGTCTGGCCCTGAACCCCCGCGTGCGCATCAGTGAGGGGCGGGCCATTCAGGGGCCATCAGGGGGACCATTGACATGCAGGGCCCCGTCTGCAGCGGCCTGCAGTGTGTATTCCTCACACAGGGTCCCAGGACAGAGGCCAGAGCCAGTGCGCACTCCCACTGTGCCACTACACACGTGCACGCGCATCGAGGAACCAGGGACCTGCACACTGCTCGCAGGAACACTGCTGCTGCACAGACTACTCCTGTTTCATACCAGAATGTCTGATTTGCATCGATCTTTCGATGGTTATCAGTTGGCAGAGAAATTGTACAGTAAAATGCTCAAAAACGATTGAGCCCAGATGCTTGTAGCACAATAATGAGTGCTGACTGTATAATGAGTAAGAAATACTTTAAATTAGATGCTCATCTTCCTCCACGCAGGCGCACATATAGCCTCGGATGGATAATCGGATAATTTGCCTACAATCAGCCGCGGTGATCTGCTGTTTTTTTTTTCTATCGACTGCACTACAATTAGAGGCCGTGTGATAGCCGCGGGAAAGAACGACGCCTCCTGTGCGCCCCGGGCACCGCCACTACACACGCACGCACACACACACGCACAAACGTACGAATACATTATACATGCAAACAGCACACATATTATCCAAGGGATAGTTGTGCTCCAAAGACATTCTCACGCAAAATGACCAACATATAATAGTTATAATCAATAAACATAAATGAGATGACAACATCGGGCATGGGGTCGTAACATTTATGTATGTATTTAACAAGGAGGGTTCATTGGTGGTCGAGACTCTTTACATTCATAATTAAAGTTATAAAAATGATAAAGTGACACCTGAGTCTCCAAGTTTTTGAGATGCAATATTTCCAAAAGCCTTCTTCTCAGTTTAACCTTTTTCAAAAACGAATGGTCCTGTAACAATATAGTAGGCCTTTGTATGTTATGCTGTTTAGATCCGTTTTGGATTTCTGTGTCAGAATCTACAAGTGGATAGAAAGCAATGAATAGTAAGTAATGCTAGAAGTTGAAGTATTGATCTATGTGTGTGCATTTACTGAAAATGAGTGTTACCACATTACAAATTCCTACTCACTCTCAAGGTTCAACGTGTTCAACTGCTGCAGGTCATGGCTACACTCAGACCCATAGGTATCTGTGTGAGGCAAGAATAGGCAAGAACAGGATTAAGAGTAGTTTCTAGGCGCAGCCAGGGGCCGGAGGGGGTCCGGTTCGGGGACCACAGTATTTCATCTCTGCTGTTTGCGGACGATGTCGTCCTGTTGGCTCCAACGAACCAGGACCTGCAGCATGCACTGGGACGGTTTGCAGCCGAGTGTGAAGCGGCTGGGATGAGAATCAGCACCTCCAAATCTGAGGCTATGGTGCTCGACCGGAAAAAGGTGCCTTGCCCTCTACAGGTGGGTGGAGAGGTCCTTCCTCAAGTGGAGGAGTTCAAGTATCTCTGGGTCTTGTTCACGAGTGAGGGAAAGTGGTAAAGAGGGAGCTGAGCCGAAAGGCAAAGCTCTCAATTTACCGGTCAATCTTTGTTCCCTCCCTCACCTCTGGTCATGAGCTTTGGGTAATGACCGAAAGAACGAGCTCGCGGATACAAGCGGTCGAAATGAGCTTCCTCCGCAGAGTGGCTGGGCGCTCCCTTAGAGATAGGGTGAGGAGCTCAGTCACACGGGAGGAGCTCGGAGTAGAGCCGCTGCTCCTTCACGTCGAGAGGAACCAGTTGAGGTGGCTCGGGCATCTGTTCCGGATGCCTCCTGGACGCCTCCCTGGGGAGGTGTTCCGGGCACGTCCCACCGGGAGGAGGCCCCGGGGAAGACCCAGGACATGCTGGAGGGACTATGTCTCTCAGCTGGCCTGGGAACGCCCCCGCGACCCGGCAACGGATGAAGCGGAAGAAAACGGACGGGCGAAGGAATAAGAGTAGTCTTTTATTTGGAAGCAAATGAGCCTAGGATTTAGTTTTTGTTGCTTTTCTCTGTATTTGTCTTAGACCTGTTGAATGCTTTGGAGATTTCATGACTCTTTGAAGCAACTGTGGTTAAAGTCAAGCTCATCATTCTAACAATATGTACTGTACAAGGCAGTACTTTTCCACTACATGTTTTGGTTATCTGAAGACAAAGCTACTGGCACCGCAGCAAATGCCGATTGAGCGCCTCACAAAAATCTTGGCATCTTGTCCCAGGCCGCAAGAAATATTCTGCAGGGGTTTGCACACTGACCAATCGGGGTCTGTCATTCGGGATTCTTTCCCATACGCCACTGAACATCCAGGGGGAGGACATTGAGCTGGTGGACAGCTTCAAGTAACTTAGTGTTCACATTAACAATAAACTGGACTGGTCCCATAACACCAACGCTCTGTACAAGAAGGGCCAAAGTCGCCTCTTCCTTCTGAGGAGGCTGAGGTCCTTCGGAGTGAGCAGGCCTCTGCTCACAACTTTTTATGACACATTGGTAGCTATACTGCCATACACTACGCTGCTGTGTGCTGGGCTCGGGCAGCACAGAGCGGGACAGGTGTAGACTGAACAAGCTGGTCAGGAGGGCCAGCTCCACTCTGGGCTGCTCCCCGGACTCTGTGGACGAGACACATATGCTTTTATATAAAGTCTCTGGAAGGTCTCTGGACACAGAGACGCTGCAGAGCTGCATTCTTTGAGAAGAACTTTACACAAAAAGCCGCTAGCTTAACTTCGTTAGCATCAAAACCCTTCTGCCACTTCCGCCGGGCGCCACCGCAGGCCTGGACTTCAGGTCTGAACGCCTCTAGCGTCTGAAATTTAGAGAATGTGCGTCCAGTGTGTGTGGACGCCGCGTTAAAGCGTCGGCAAAGCGTTCAGCCCAAATCATACGTTGCAACAACTTTCATTGCAAAGTTCAAGGTGACGTCAGTTAGAGCATGGAACTGCATGTGCGTCGTGGCACGCAATCAGAGAGCCGCAAAGTGGTCACGAGGACACAGTTAGCAGACTGAAAACACTCGTTAACAGCCAAAACAGGAGCTAAAGCAAGAACTAAACCAGGATTGACAATGGGGTACCCAGTGCTTGTGAACATATGTGTTTTCATACTCCCTTGACTGTATACAACTGCTTCGAGCGTACCGTTTGATAATAAAATAAACTTATGCAGCACCTCTGTGAACACATACTACTGTTATATAAAGTCTGTGGAAGGTCTCTGGACACAGACCCTGCAGAGCTGCATTATTGGAAAACATGTAAAAACTTGTGAAATTTGTGAAATATTGTAATGTTACAATGCTTGATTAACCTACCAAATTAAAATGTTGTCAGAATTTGATCAAAATACTGAAAGTCCTCATTTTGGTCCAAAAGTGCAATTTTCAACAACTGTACATTTTAACAGTAAAGAGGTGTGTAGGTTATTTCACCGGGTTCATGACCTCACTACTGCATTCTACCACTGTGCAAACAACCACGAACTTTTGCAGTAGAATCTTTTAGTAAAATTGTGTCACTGTTTGAAAATTTTCATTTTAGATCCGCTGTAAATGTTTATTGTAAAAAGGTGTGCGACTAATTTAACTGGATTCATGACCTCATTATTGTCCTCTACCACTGTGCCAAAGACCAGACCCTTTTACTGTGGAAATTTTGAGAAATATTGACTTTAAGTACCCATTTGGGTCCAAATTACCCCCAAAATTGGCAACAATTCCCATTTTTGATCCGCTGTACCTTTTTGCTGTAAAAAGGTGTGTGACTAATTTAACTGGATTCATGAACTCAGTATTGCCTTCTATCACTGTGCTAAAGGCCAGAATCTTTTACAGTGGAAATGTTGAGATTTATTGAGTCAAAGTACCCCCTTTCGTCCAAAATACAGAAAAATGTCCACTTTTGATCCACTGTAACTTTTTACTGTAAAAATGTGTGTGACTAATTACACTGGATTCATGACCTTAATAGTGCCCTCTACCTCTGTGTCAAAGACCAGAAACATTTTTGATCCACTGTATCTTCCATCTATACTTTCATTTTATTCCGCTTCATCCGTTGCAGGGTCGTGGGGGCAGCAGTCTCAGCAGAGACGCCCAGACTTCCCTATCCACATATACCTCCTCCAGCTCGTCCGGGGGGACCCCAAGGCCTTCCCAGGCCAGCTGAGAGACCCTTCAGTGTGTCCTGGGTCTTCCCCGGGGCCTCCTCCCGGTGTGACGTGCCCGGAACACCTCCCCAGAGAAGCGTCCAGGAGGAACAGATGCCCGAGCCACCTCAGCTGGTTCCTCTCGACATTGAGAAGCAGCGGCTCTACTCCGAGCTCCTCCCGTGTGACTGAGCTCCTCACCCTATCTCTAAGGGAGCGCCCAGCCACTCTGCGGAGGAAGCTCATTTCGACCGCTTGTATCCGCGATCTCGTTCTTTCGGTCATTACCCACAGCTCATGACCATAGGTGAGGGAGGGAACGAAGATTGACCGGTAAATCGAGAGCTTTGCCTTTCGGCTCAGCTCCCTCTTTACCACAACGGTCCGATATAGCTCTGACTGCAGACGCTGCTCCCTCTTTACCACAACGGTCCGATACAGCGACCGCATCACTGCGCACGCTGCACCGATCCGCCTGTCAATCTCACGCTCCATTCTTCCCTCACTCGTGAACAAGACCCCGAGATACTTGAACTCCTCCACTTGAGGAAGGACCTCTCCACCCACCTGCAGAGGGCAAGGCACCTTTTTCCGGTCGAGCACCATGGCCTCGGATTTGGAGGTGCTGATTCTCATCCCAGCCGCTTCACACTCGGCTGCAAACCGTCCCAGTGCATGCTGCAGGTCCTGGTTCATTGGAGCCAACAGGACGACATCGTCTGCAAACAGCAGAGATGAAATCCTGTGGTCCCCGAACCGGACTCCCTCAGATTTTACTTTTATTTTTGTTCATAAAAGTAAAATATTTATTTAATTCAAGTTATTTTGATTAGCATTTTTGAATATTACAATGTACATTGTGGTAAATAAATCTAAGGCAAAGTGAGACTGACATAATGTAAAAACGAATATTAGCCTTGTTAGCATGTTTTATGATATCAAGTAGAGCTAGCTAACTTGCCCAACACTAATTAGCTTGAATCTCACAAATAAGGCTAAAAGGTTAAAAGAGTTGCGCACTATTATGTACAAAACTGATGAAAATATGTTTATACCTTGTTCAGATGACAGTGTGTGCTTTATATTCTTCATGTGTTTAACTGTTGATTCTCTGACCTGTGTTGGTGATTTCAATGGTTTTGTTAAGTCTGAGATGACTTCTGTTGTGACCTAGGGCTATACAACAATAAATTGTATTGTATTGTGTATTGTATACGGGTAACGGTCCTACAGGTAACAGTCCTACAGGTAACGGTCCTACAGGTAACAGTCATACAGGTAACAGTCCTACAGGTAACGGTCCTACAGGTAACAGTCATACAGTTAACAGTCCTACAAGTAACCGTCCTACAAGTAACGGTCCTACAGGTAACGGTCCTACAGGTAACAGTCCTACAGGTAACAGTCATACAGGTAACAGTCCTACAGGTAACGGTCCTACAGGTAACAGTCATACAGTTAACAGTCCTACAAGTAACCGTCCTACAGGTAACGGTCCTACAGGTAACGGTCCTACAGGTAACAGTCATACAGTTAACAGTCCTACAAGTAACCGTCCTACAGGTAACGGTCCTACAGGTAACGGTCCTACAGGTAACAGTCCTACAGGTAACAGTCATACAGGTAACAGTCCTACAGGTAACGGTCCTACAGGTAACAGTCATACAGGTAACAGTCCTACAAGTAACCGTCCTACAAGTAACGGTCCTACAGGTAACGGTCCTACAGGTAACAGTCCTACAGGTAACAGTCATACAGTTAACAGTCCTACAAGTAACCGTCCTACAAGTAACGGTCCTACAGGTAACGGTCCTACAGGTAACGGTCATACAGGTAACGGTCCTACAGGTAACGGTCCTACAGGTAACAGTCCTACAGGTAACAGTCCTACAGGTAACAGTCATACAGGTAACGGTCCTACAGGTAACGGTCCTACAGGTAACGGTCCTACAGGTAACAGTCCTACAGGTAACCGTCCTACAAGTAACGGTCCTACAGGTAACAGTCATACAGGTAACGGTCATACAGGTAACGGTCCTACAGGTAACGGTCCTACAGGTAACAGTCCTACAGGTAACAGTCCTACAGGTAACAGTCATACAGGTAACGGTCCTACAGGTAACGGTCCTACAGGTAACAGTCATACAGTTAACAGTCCTACAAGTAACCGTCCTACAAGTAACGGTCCTACAGGTAACGGTCCTACAGGTAACAGTCCTACAGGTAACAGTCATACAGGTAACAGTCCTACAGGTAACGGTCCTACAGGTAACAGTCATACAGTTAACAGTCCTACAAGTAACCGTCCTACAGGTAACGGTCCTACAGGTAACGGTCCTACAGGTAACAGTCATACAGTTAACAGTCCTACAAGTAACCGTCCTACAGGTAACGGTCCTACAGGTAACGGTCCTACAGGTAACAGTCCTACAGGTAACAGTCATACAGGTAACAGTCCTACAGGTAACGGTCCTACAGGTAACAGTCATACAGGTAACAGTCCTACAGGTAACGGTCCTACAGGTAACAGTCATACAGTTAACAGTCCTACAAGTAACCGTCCTACAAGTAACGGTCCTACAGGTAACGGTCCTACAGGTAACAGTCCTACAGGTAACAGTCATACAGGTAACAGTCCTACAGGTAACGGTCCTACAGGTAACAGTCATACAGTTAACAGTCCTACAAGTAACCGTCCTACAGGTAACGGTCCTACAGGTAACGGTCCTACAGGTAACAGTCATACAGTTAACAGTCCTACAAGTAACCGTCCTACAGGTAACGGTCCTACAGGTAACGGTCCTACAGGTAACAGTCCTACAGGTAACAGTCATACAGGTAACAGTCCTACAGGTAACGGTCATACAGGTAACGGTCCTACAGGTAACCGTCCTACAGGTAACGGTCCTACAGGTAACAGTCCTACAGGTAACAGTCATACAGGTAACAGTCCTACAGGTAACGGTCATACAGGTAACGGTCCTACAGGTAACAGTCCTACAGGTAACAGTCCTACAGGTAACAGTCCTACAGGTAACAGTCATACAGGTAACAGTCCTACAGGTAACTGTCCTACAGGTAACGGTCATACAGGTAACAGTCATACAGGTAACAGTCATACAGGTAACGGTCCTACAGGTAACAGTCCTACAGGTAACAGTCCTACAGGTAACAGTCCTACAGGTAACAGTCCTACAGGTAACGGTCCTACAGGTAACGGTCCTACAGGTAACAGTCCTACAGGTAACGGTCCTACAGGTAACAGTCATACAGGTAACAGTCATACAGGTAACAGTCCTACAGGTAACGGTCCTACAGGTAACAGTCATACAGGTAACAGTCCTACAGGTAACGGTCCTACAGGTAACAGTCATACAGGTAACAGTCCTACAGGTAACGGTCCTACAGGTAACAGTCATACAGTTAACAGTCCTACAGTTAACAGTCCTACAAGTAACCGTCCTACAGGTAACGGTCCTACAGGTAACGGTCCTACAGGTAACAGTCATACAGTTAACAGTCCTACAAGTAACCGTCCTACAGGTAACGGTCATACAGGTAACGGTCCTAC
The DNA here is from genome assembly GCA_964034765.1 of Knipowitschia caucasica. NCBI lineage: Eukaryota > Metazoa > Chordata > Actinopteri > Gobiiformes > Gobiidae > Knipowitschia > Knipowitschia caucasica. The sequence continues at coordinate 380,569 of OZ035832.1, forward strand.
AGGTAACGGTCCTACAGGTAACAGTCCTACAGGTAACAGTCATACAGGTAACAGTCATACAGGTAACAGTCCTACAGGTAACAGTCCTACAGGTAACAGTCATACAGGTAACGGTCCTACAGGTAACAGTCCTACAGGTAACAGTCATACAGGTAACAGTCATACAGGTAACGGTCATACAGGTAACGGTCATACAGGTAACGGTCCTACAGGTAACGGTCCTACAGGTAACGGTCCTACAGGTAACAGTCCTACAGGTAACAGTCCTACAGGTAACAGTCATACAGGTAACAGTCCTACAGGTAACTGTCCTACAGGTAACGGTCCTACAGGTAACGGTCCTACAGGTAACAGTCCTACAGGTAACAGTCCTACAGGTAACAGTCCTACAGGTAACAGTCATACAGGTAACAGTCCTACAGGTAACTGTCCTACAGGTAACGGTCCTACAGGTAACAGTCCTACAGGTAACCGTTCTACAGGTAACGGTCCTACAGGTAATAGTCCTACAGGTAACAGTCATACAGGTAACGGTCATACAGGTAACAGTCCTACAGGTAACGGTCCTACAGGTAACGGTCCTACAGGTAACAGTCATACAGGTAACGGTCCTACAGGTAACAGTCATACAGGTAACAGTCATACAGGTAACAGTCCTACAGGTAACGGTCCTACAGGTAACAGTCATACAGGTAACAGTCCTACAGGTAACAGTCCTACAGGTAACAGTCCTACAGGTAACAGTCCTACAGGTAACAGTCCTACAGGTAACCGTCCTACAGGTAACGGTCCTACAGGTAACAGTCCTACAGGTAACCGTTCTACAGGTAACGGTCCTACAGGTAACAGTCCTACAGGTAACGGTCATACAGGTAACGGTCCTACAGGTAACGGTCCTACAGGTAACAGTCATACAGGTAACGGTCCTACAGGTAACAGTCCTACAAGTAACCGTCCTACAGGTAACGGTCATACAGGTAACGGTCATACAGGTAACAGTCATACAGTTAACAGTCCTACAAGTAACCGTCCTACAGGTAACGGTCATACAGGTAACGGTCCTACAGGTAACGGTCCTACAGGTAACAGTCCTACAGGTAACAGTCATACAGGTAACAGTCCTACAGGTAACAGTCCTACAGGTAACTGTCCTACAGGTAACGGTCATACAGGTAACGGTCCTACAGGTAACCGTCCTACAGGTAACGGTCATACAGGTAACGGTCATACAGGTAACGGTCCTACAGGTAACCGTCCTACAGGTAACGGTCCTACAGGTAACAGTCCTACAGGTAACAGTCATACAGGTAACAGTCCTACAGGTAACGGTCATACAGGTAACGGTCCTACAGGTAACAGTCCTACAGGTAACAGTCCTACAGGTAACGGTCATACAGGTAACAGTCCAACAGGTAACGGTCCTACAGGTAATAGTCCTACAGGTAACAGTCATACAGGTAACGGTCATACAGGTAACGGTCCTACAGGTAACCGTCCTACAGGTAACGGTCCTACAGGTAACAGTCCTACAGGTAACAGTCATACAGGTAACAGTCCTACAGGTAACGGTCATACAGGTAACGGTCCTACAGGTAACAGTCCTACAGGTAACAGTCCTACAGGTAACGGTCATACAGGTAACAGTCCTACAGGTAACGGTCCTACAGGTAACGGTCCTACAGGTAACAGTCCTACAGGTAACAGTCATACAGGTAACAGTCCTACAGGTAACAGTCCTACAGGTAACTGTCCTACAGGTAACGGTCATACAGGTAACGGTCCTACAGGTAACCGTCATACAGGTAACAGTCATACAGGTAACGGTCATACAGGTAACGGTCCTACAGGTAACCGTCCTACAGGTAACGGTCCTACAGGTAACAGTCCTACAGGTAACAGTCATACAGGTAACAGTCCTACAGGTAACGGTCATACAGGTAACGGTCCTACAGGTAACAGTCCTACAGGTAACAGTCCTACAGGTAACGGTCATACAGGTAACAGTCCTACAGGTAACGGTCCTACAGGTAATAGTCCTACAGGTAACAGTCATACAGGTAACAGTCATACAGGTAACGGTCATACAGGTAACAGTCCTACAGGTAACAGTCATACAGGTAACAGTCCTACAGGTAACAGTCATACAGGTAACATTCATACAGGTAACAGTCCTACAGGTAACGGTCCTACAGGTAATAGTCCTACAGGTAACAGTCATACAGGTAACAGTCATACAGGTAACAGTCATACAGGTAACGGTCATACAGGTAACGGTCCTACAGGTAACAGTCCTACAGGTAACGGTCCTACAGGTAACAGTCATACAGGTAACAGTCCTACAGGTAACAGTCCTACAGGTAACAGTCATACAGGTAACGGTCCTACAGGTAACAGTCCTACAGGTAACGGTCCTACAGGTAACAGTCATACAGGTAACAGTCATACAGGTAACGGTCATACAGGTAACAGTCCTACAGGTAACGGTCCTACAGGTAACAGTCATACAGGTAACAGTCCTACAGGTAACAGTCCTACAGGTAACGGTCATACAGGTAACAGTCATACAGGTAACGGTCATACAGGTAACAGTCATACAGGTAACAGTCCTACAGGTAACAGTCCTACAGGTAACAGTCATACAGGTAACGGTCCTACAGGTAACAGTCCTACAGGTAACGGTCCTACAGGTAACAGTCATACAGGTAACAGTCATACAGGTAACAGTCATACAGGTAACGGTCATACAGGTAACAGTCCTACAGGTAACGGTCCTACAGGTAACAGTCATACAGGTAACAGTCCTACAGGTAACAGTCCTACAGGTAACGGTCCTACAGGTAACAGTCATACAGGTAACGGTCATACAGGTAACAGTCCTACAGGTAACGGTCCTACAGGTAACAGTCATACAGGTAACGGTCCTACAGGTAACAGTCATACAGGTAACAGTCATACAGGTAACGGTCATACAGGTAACAGTCCTACAGGTAACAGTCCTACAGGTAACAGTCCTACAGGTAACAGTCCTACAGGTAACAGTCCTACAGGTAACAGTCATACAGGTAACAGTCATACAGGTAACAGTCATACAGGTAACAGTCCTACAGGTAACAGTCATACAGGTAACGGTCATACAGGTAACAGTCATACAGGTAACAGTCCTACAGGTAACAGTCATACAGGTAACGGTCATACAGGTAACAGTCCTACAGGTAACAGTCCTACAGGTAACAGTCATACAGGTAACAGTCATACAGGTAACAGTCCTACAGGTAACAGTCCTACAGGTAACAGTCATACAGGTAACGGTCCTACAGGTAACAGTCCTACAGGTAACGGTCCTACAGGTAACAGTCATACAGGTAACAGTCATACAGGTAACAGTCATACAGGTAACAGTCATACAGGTAACACAGGTTTACAGCGTGAAACCCTTTGATCTTACAGCGGTCGAAGTCCCAAGATTCATACATTTATTTATGTATAGATTCGTGGATTCACAGACACGAAAGCATCTTTCTACAAACACTGACAGAACTATGAATGGTGAATGAGTGAATCGGAGTATGAGGCTAACGATATGTGTTGGGATCATAGACTGTATATATTAATGGACAGAGTCATGCCTATCTCCGCCGTTCATAGGAGTTGGCCAAAAAAAGTGCTTTCATGGAGCAATCCAAGATGGCCGCGAGTGGTCCCGCCCACAAGAAAATTGTGAAAAAACGCATCTGCGCATGCGTCAGCTGCGAGAGCTCCATTCATTTGAACGAGAGACTTCAAAAATTCCCCGCGAGTAAACTAGAGTGGTCCAGAACACTCAGCATTGACACACATGTGGAACGGAGCTTTGGGCCAAGAGACAACTTTTGGACCATCCTGTAAAGACGTTTTCCAGAGGTCTGCCAATGCTATATGTTAGCATTGGCTAATTCTACTTCCGGGTCCACCCCCACAGGCCCGGGGTGGTACTGCAGCATGTCAGCGCACGTCATTTTGGCCACTTTTGACCTGGGACCCGCCCCCACTGGTTGGGATCAAGATGGAACAAAGGGGCGCTTCATTTGACAGGAATGACGGCTGTTTTAACTACGGTCTCTGCCGTTACCGTAAGTTTCATGCAAAATGTGCAATAGATTTCCCGGAGCCGTGCAGTCCTCTGCTGTCACTGCAGCTGAAGCCAGGAGGGAATAGATAAACGTCAACATAGGGGTGTTTGTGCTCATACTTCCAGAAAAGTTCATAGAAAAGTCTCTGTGATTATGGCTCAAAGTTTAGATGAATCCTACGGTTGCATTCATCCCAGTGGCCATTGACTTCTCTGGGAGTCGTGCGGCCCATCAAACTACTCATACCTTGTTTTTCTCGTTTCTATCTTTCATGTCTTTTTTCTGTAACACTGCTTTTAAAGCGATGTCTGTTTGACTCAACTGTTGTCATTATTCTAAGCATTGAGGGGAGGGGCGTGGCACCTCGGATCAGTCCCATGCGCGTTTGACTTTATTGTGTATTCAAGATAACAACTAACATCACAATTATGAGATTTCCAATAATAGAAAATAACAATGTATGTTTCCAGTGTCTCATTTATGTGATGTTCATTTTGTCCAAGCTGTAAGACCTCTTCCCATTGCATAAGTTTACAGTCTGGATTTTTATAATCACGGTTATTTATCACTACCACAATAATTATTTTATTTCAACATTGAAGTGGTTGTCATGTGTTTAATTCCATTTTAACTTGTTCCAGTCCAGGTCAGTGCTGCATGTCTTACTGAGATTTTAGGCCTTTTGTTTAATGCCCAGCGCGTCATTAACAATCTTCAAGCTTATCAACTCTAGATAAAAGATCAAATAGTGAACATGTAATATTCTCATAAGTATTGTTCTGTGACACATGACCTGGTGAAATGTATGGAGCTGCTAGAATACTGTTCTAACTTTCCCTAACTTTGCGAGGTGAGTGGTTTTTGATCATGGCTTCTCAACACACCCGACTCTAACCTTCAACATTATAAGATAAGATAAGATAAGATTGCTTTATTTATCTCACAGAGGAGAAATTTACATGTCACATTTGGCATGGATAGAGACACTCAGATTGTGCAAAGGGAGGAAATGTGACAATAATTATGTACAACAAAAGTGACAAGTGATAATCCTTATTTATAATTTACACCATCAGAGTTACGTTCTGTAATTTAGACCAAACAGTATACATTCTGGCTTCAAGCTCAAGAATATAGTTTTTTGTATTTTTGTATTATCATGTTTTGCTGATTTGAACTGACAAGCAAATGATCTGTCAGTGAGAGGATATTAAATCGAGAAAACACATGTTATTAAAGAACAGATACATTATAAAAGCTTGGATACCTGATGTTCAAACCACAACTAAATTTAAGCTTTGTAATAAAATGTATCTAATATTTTGCTCATCATCACTAGTTTTCATATTCACACGTTACAAAAGTCTTTCTATTGGAACAGACAAAATGCATTGAAAGGTAGATACCCCAGCTTAAGATAATACGATCTAATTGCTTTGACAGATACTATCACTTGACTTTTATAGTCTATAAAAGAATAAAGGACATATGCATACCATCAAGCTCGTTACATTTCTATCTATTTCATTTCTAGAATTATCATTGTTTGGTCGCAGTGGCTCTCGGGGTCGCCCTCAGCAGCTGTACCCCAGCATCAGCTCGGCAAGGGGCCCACTTCTCCTGTACCCATTTCACAGGGGCCTTTCCTGTGCTCTTGCAGCGCGAGGGCGGGGCGTGCCAGGGGCCTTATAAAAGCGCAGACACGCGCGAACGGCTCAGGTCTCCGCAGGTCTCCGCAGGTCCACACAGGTCTCCACTCTCTCTCAACCCCTCTGCTTTACGTGTAGACCGGGACCATGGACACGCGCTGACCCCTGTGTGGATGTGTGACTTTACTGGGACTCGATCTTACCCGCACTGGACTCAGGACACGGGGATGTTGAGCTCCGTGAAGATGGAGACCCACGACCTGCCCGAGTGGAGTACTTTCTACAGCGAAGCGAGCGAGGTGAGCTGCGGCCCGCTGCTGGAGGTGTCAGGGCTTTAGAGGAGGTTTAAGTACCGGAGGCACAGCTCCTCTTCCTGGGTGTCAGTTACATTTACTTCATTCAAATCAAAGAGACGCGCTGTGGTAGGTGAGCGAGCGCTTTAGCTTTTTAGAAATTAACAACCCCTAATTAACATAAACAAAATGTAAAACCAGTTCTGATAATTTTCTTCCTCTATTTTTAATTTTTGTTCTAACATCTTAGTGGAGATTTACAGTGTAATCGACGAATGCAACTACTATGACAATGCAAGTTGTAGGTACCCAGTACTGACCGAAATGCGTGTGAACGCAGTTATCAGGATGTTTCCCATGAATGCGTAAGGGGCCATCTGCGCACACATTAAATCCTAAAGAATCAGGTCTAATATCCACATTTCACTGTTCTTATTCATTCTTACATATGAATATTGGGCCGTTGGGCCGAACATCATGTTTGAGGCCGTGGCTCGCGGCCTCGCGCCTGTGCCCTGTCCCGTGTGTCGTGTGCGTGTTAATGTGATCATGTCATTAGAGATAATGTCATCATCACGTCTGCGCTGATCTCATTACCGACGGGGTGCGCACGGGAGATGCGGCAGGAGGGACACACGTTTGACGCCTCTTTCATGTGTAATAAACACAATGTGCGCGTGAAGGAGACGCGTTGTTTGGGGCCTCGCGCAGACCCTGTGTGTGCTGACGCGCTTTTTACGCATTTTCAGGTTAACACGGCCGTGCGAAGCTCCGCGCACTGAGGCCTCATTGTGCATTCATAACACATCTCAGCTCCCTCTGAAAATATGAACGAGTCACACAGCAGCCCAAATATGTAGCGAGCATTGAGAGTCTGTTCTGCTGCCGAACCAGAGTCAGCATTTTATCAAACAGGATCATAGCTGAGACAGACTCCTATTAGTGTGAGGAAAGATGAGATCTAATTAAACATCACATATGTTCCATTCATCATTGAGTACTTTGATAATGGGTCGAATAATATATTCAATGTTAATGATTCCAAGTACCATGATGTCCTTTGGGGCCTCACATGTCCTTACTGATCTGACTGTGTGTTGCAGATGTACCCGCCCCCCTCTTCCATGACCTCTCTGGGCTCCATGGGCCCCGCCGGCCCCATCAACAGCTACATTAATCTGAACACTGCATCCAGCCTGAATATGGCCTACCCCAGCCCAACTCTGAGCAGCTCTCCTCTGGGCTCAATGAGCCAGGGGCCCACACACATGTCTCTGTCTCCGGTCAGCACGACCCCTCTCACTCAGCTGAGCTCATCGGCTCCTGCCCTGGGATCCATGTCACATTATCAGAATATGGGACCCTCTATGAGTCAGCTGGGCTATGCTGCCTCTGCCACCATGAGCCGCAGCCCGAAAGAGGCCCCCCCAAAACCCTACCGGCGCTCCCTGACCCATGCCAAGCCCCCCTACTCCTACATCTCCCTCATCACTATGGCGATTCAGCAAAGCAACAGCAAGATGCTCACACTCAATGAGATCTACCAGTGGATCATGGACCTGTTCCCGTACTACCGGGACAACCAGCAGCGCTGGCAGAACTCAATTCGCCACTCGCTCTCCTTCAATGACTGCTTTGTCAAAGTGGCCAGGTCCCCGGACAAGCCTGGCAAGGGCTCCTACTGGACTCTGCACCCTCAATCTGGCAACATGTTTGAGAACGGCTGCTATCTGCGGCGGCAGAAGCGCTTCAAGATTGAAGAGAAGGCTGCTAAGAAGGCCTCCAAGAACCAGGAGGGCTCTTCCAAAGGGAGCCGGGATGAGGCTGAGGAGCAGAGCCCCACGCAGGACTCCGAGGGGCCTGAGGCAGCCCACCCAGACAGCTCTCACCCAGGGTCTGTGTCCGAGGAGCCCACCCTGCACCGCTCCTCTCTGGGCTCTATGGACTGTGCTCCAATGGGCAGCTCACACATGCACAGCAGCTCTGCCTCACCCCCTATGGGGCTGTCCTCTGCCCTGCTGCACCAGGGGCCGCTGCTGCCAGGGGCCATGCAACAGCACCTGGACCTGCAGAGCGACCTCAAGTCCCTGGACCCTCACTATAACTTTAACCACCCGTTCTCCATAACCAACCTGATGTCCAGCGAGCAGAAGATGGAGCTGAAGAGCTACCAGGAGCATGTCATGAGCTATGGCTACAGTGGGGCCTCACCAGTGGGGGCCAAGCCTGTGTACGACAGCACCGGGGCCTCAGCCATGGACTCAGGGGCCTATTACCAGACACTGTACAGCCGCTCTGTACTCAATGCGTCCTAGAGATATGGCGGTACCATGTACATATTGGGGACTTTATTTATGAAGGGATAGATCTAATATATGTAAGGGCCCTTCGGAGCCGGTTACTGTGGTGTTACTGCTGTTGGATGGACGTTACTCTGGCCTTGTGTTACGACAGAAATCTGTCCATTGCCTTCCACATTTCAGTGTCACTTTTTTATTCCTCACTTTACACTTTTGTATGTATTTATATCTGCAAACGTCGCCCTTTGTCCTGTTCAGCTTTGGATGCTTAACCACTTCTGTCATTTTATATATTTCATGTGATAATGTTTATTTTCTGAATACATGAAGAATAAAGTTAATTGTCTTTTATTTGACTTGCCTTTATGTGATCAGAGTATGACGTCAGTGTGGTTCTGGGGCCACTGTCCACGTGTCTCCTTCCCAGCATCTCTGCTGCTGAGAAGAAAGGACATTTTCAATCTCAGAAGCAACTATTTATGATACATTTCATATCCACCAATCAATAAAATACTTCCTTTATAAGTTTAAATATGCATCATATTTGTCTACTTGAAAGAGTCGAGTATTTGAAGTGGTTTTAGCAATCAAACGTGTTGTGTTGAATCTGGTTCCTAATATTAAAAACATAACATGTGTCTGGCCCAGAGCACAGAGGAGATTATTAACAGTTGTCTTCAGTTCTGAATTATCTCACGGGGCTTTCTTCTAAAGCTGGGATACCTAACCTTCATACATTACAGTTGTTTGTCAAACAGAAACTCATGTTAATGTCACATGTAAATAGAGAGGACCCTTCCTCACACTTAACAATAAGCATTTATTTTCGACAAAAGCCTCAACCACATTAACTAACCCTAATCACAATCTTTTGGACGTTTAAAGATCGTATAACAAATGATCTCTTTTTAGTTATTTTTTACCAATCAACAGTGAGTCCTTCTACAACTTGATACAGGGATTGTGTATCAAACTTGATACTACTATGATATTTGCATCATAATGATATAATATACCATACGGTGCATTGCAAGCAGCAACCTTTTACTCGTTGGCTCATGTAACCAGAGGAACTACTGTCTCCAGAGCCCTATTCACACTGCAAGAGACACTGGACGGACGGACCTCCAAATTCTCTTTCAGACAGTTCAATTCAATTCCTGTTTCAAGGTCCTTTTTGGAGCACTAAGCCTTTCTGATGGATCTGTCTGATGTTGTTTCAAAAAAAAGTAAAGTTGTGTCTCTGCAGCAGTGGAAGTTAATGTCATGATGATATTGCCTTATGGCAGCATGTAGAGTGTGAAAGTAGTGAGCTCCAGTAGCGCCCCCTTCAGGTGATCACAGTGCTGTCTCAGTCGCTTCAAACCCATCATACGAACTCGAGCACTTTTTTCACCTGTTGGTCAAATTGAACTGTTGTAAGTGACTACACATGTGGCGGTGGTGCTGATGGGTGCTTGTGGGTGCTGATGGGTGCTGGTGGGATGGGTGCTGTAGGGTGCTGTAGGGTGCTACAGGGCGTAGTCCTTTAAAGACAAGTATGATGCAAATGAGCCGCTGCATCCTGGATCCTGGAGCAGCAGTGTTTACCCAGACCTGAGGAGAGGGAGGGGTCATCTACACACAGATACACTTACACACGCACACTCTCACACATTACACACGCACATAAACCATCTTTATTAAAGGTATATCAGTGTGTTCACAGTAAAGTGACAATTGAAGTATCTGGACTTTAAAAGGTTATAACTTAAAAACTAAAATTACTTTCATAGATTGGAAGAAAGATTTCAAACACAGACACATTGAAGAGATAGTGTTGGAAAAAATCTAAAGGAAAGATTGACATAAAAATTTTTAGCAACATTTTAAACGACCAAATGAGCCTCTGATTGGACCATTCTACTGTGACGCCAGTTACATAGAAAATAAAATGTCCTCAGTCTGAAAAAGCAGAAGATGAAATCCCACAAGTTTTATGGTTAACACAACAGAAGTAAATCACTTGATATAAAAAGGAATCGTGAAAAAATAAAAAATAATTAATTAATTAAATGACCCCTGAAAAATGTATAACGGACGTGATGAGGACGGTCCTCTTTTCTCTAAAAATTAAACTTGAGAGAAAAAAAATCTGGTCTGTTGTCACATTTATTTGCTTGACAATATGAAAGTATCACTTTGCATCTACTTTGTGTAAAAAAGTAGAATCTCTGAATCAAATGTGGACATCTGAAAATACCATCAAACTTCCACAAAGCCCATTCAGTCAAATCATCACGTCCGTTACATAAAATAAACAGGGCCGCTATAGGAAACTTGTCTAATGTATAAAACAGTTATGTTCTAGCAACTTCTAATGAACAGAGGAGGTGCTTGGAAACATGAAAAACATAAAACATCTTCTGATTATTAAAATCTAATTTTTGGCCTTTTGCCACACTTTTGTGCCCTTTAGTGTGAACAAGCCCATATATGAGGTTTTCTCCTAATTTTAAGAAAGAACCGCCCTCTCCAGAGGGAATGCCTACTCTCCTCATGCACACTCTGTTTACAAGTCATTGTTAGCATCACTCACACAAGCTCATTTTATTAGAAGATTTTCCCTTTTTCTTCAAATAGAATGCCAAACTTTACCTGTCGAGTAGAAAATTGGCGAATGAAGCTTCAGTAAGAGCAGCAAGGGGAGGCGCGTGTCACTCTCTGCTCTTGCGGTGTGTACACGTGCCTCAGTGGGAAGCCCAACCTGGGCCATTGTGTGAAAGAATCTGCCAAAAACACTCTAGTCTTGTTTGACGAGCACATATCACCAGAATGATTTACAATTAAGAGCACCAGTAGTCTTGATGATTCACCTTATCTTAAACATAACATAGAAATAAAGAAGAAATATATGAATCCATCCATCCATCCATTTTCTTCCCCTTAATCCATTTCTGGGTCGGGGGTGGCAGTCAGAGCTGCACCCAGTACCCTCAGCACCAGCCCCTCCTGATCCTCCTGCAGGTGCTGAGTCCACAGGAGCTGAGATCTTTCAGTGGGAGCTTCAGGCAAAGTGGGGTTAAGTGTCTTGCCCAAGGACACAACGACAGCAGTCATCAGTGGGAGTCAGGAAGTAGGTCTTTGACCTTCAGGCCCAAAGGCCAATGCTCTACCAACTGAGCTACTGTCGCCCCATAGTATATATGAATCCCTAGATATCAAAACAAAACTCAGATAGAATCTAGAAAAGTCAGAGGACCAGGAGCAGGACCAGGAGAGAACAGTGAACCTGAAATGAGGAGAGGGTGTAGAGAGGTTTTTTTTAAGGCAAAGTGTAAGGCAATTGTCACGATGTCATGATCGGTAGTTCAATCACTTGGCTCTTACAATTCCATTGCACCATTATGGCTTATCTTTAATTTACTCTCCTTTTATTTTGGTCAGCTAAAAGTCTCCTGGACATGAGAAACTTACAAAAAATGTCACACAGTCTATCAATACATAGTTCCCACATGACGTCACTACATACGGGGATTTGCCGACCCGGCGCCATTTGTCTTGGCATGCTGTGGGCAAAACAATAGAAAAAGAAGCTGAAACGTGTTAATGTCGTGATAAAGTTGAAAATGGTCATCTCCTGCTGGGTCAATGGATGTTCAAATCGTGCCGGAGGTTCCGTTAAACTTGGATTTTACAGTATACCCATCATTAACGACTTCATGAATGTGAGAAGACTAAGCTTTTGTCAGAACAACCACGGAGGTTATGGCTTGCGAAGATAAACAGGCAAGAAACTCCCTCAAAACACGCAAGAATATGCTCGGAGCACTTTGTGTCAGGTGCGTATCGTATCTTATAATGTGTTGACAGACGTAATTTACTCAGTACTAACTTGTGTATGCTGATATCTGGTAACTTGAGAGTTTCATTATTTAGATTACTTTATTATGAGGAGGATCGGTGTCGCGTCCGAGGCTCTCGAGGGCAACGTAAATGTATTAAATAGATAATAATAGTTCTATGGTGGGCTAAAACAATGTTCACAAACAGCATTGCTTCTGTAAAAAGATCTGTGTCATAAAATAAACTGCTCTTTACGCCTGGAAAAATCAGTTGCCCACCATTCACCAAAACATACGGTCAAAAACGCGGAAATAAACAATAACAGCAATCCAGAGTGTCCGTGTGGCATTAGCATTAATTAAATTAATTGTTAATATAATTAAAATAATTAAATGGAGCTCCAACTGGTATTAAATCTAAAGTTTTTGAGAAATGTTTGCATTGCTTGTTAATTTTTGCTGCATAATTTGATCAAATATGTAAAACATGTCCGTAGCACGTTAAACTGTGGTGCCATTGTATTAATATACAATTATTTGCTCAAAAGTTGCCCTTTTTTCCAATTTGCGTTTGAATATCTACATTTATTCTCATTCTTCTGTTTAATGGAATGCACAAACACAGCAGCGTGCCATCAAAGATGGCGTCTCCGAGGAGGTCATGTGACATTCATTGGTCTGTGGGAACTATGTATAAAGGTAATTGTAATAAATGGCAAATATTTGAATAGGAATTGTGCACATATAAGAGCAGGTTAATTGATTTCATGTTCAAAACTTTATATTGCATGTCATTTCCAAGTTTCCTATGGGGACAAAAAAGTGCACATTTACATCTGAGCAATCAGTGGATTGAAAAATGGCATATGTCATTTCTGCACCCATCGTATTCCATCATTGACTACTGCTTCCCCTGAGACAGTGGGTCAGCTCTTTTGCTCTTTGTCAATCAACATTTAGGAGAAAACAGCGGTTACATATCCAAGCCTTATATAGTTAGTCACACCCTCATCACTTTGGACTCAAAGCAATTTGGGAAATACAAAGAAAAGAGAAATAGGAGAGAGAAGAGAAGACAGAGTGGACAGAGGACTGTGACAGTATGGCGGCTGCACACACTGATAAACACTGGACTTTGGACCGCGAGACCAGCTGGAGATAAGGCCCTGCGTCAGAGCCTCAGTGCTACATGAGAATATCGCAGTGTAGTGGGTGTACTACTTTCACAGTAAATACTGCATATGGTGACACCACTGGTACTTATGATCCGAGGGAGTAGTGGCTCTAGACTGGAAGACCTGAGGAGACTCTGGGATTGCCCCTGCCCAGGTTTATTTGTGACCAGTCCGTGACCAGTGCCCACCTGCCATATCCTCACACTGTAACTGTTTATATCTCAAACTCAAAAGTCAGATACTTCAAATAGTAAAAATAGAATTTATAAAACTAGCAATCAATAAATGGCCCAAATATATCCCAAATATACTGATACCCCTTCCTTTTGGTTCTTCTATCAGAGTCTGTTAATCTTGCTGCTGGTGTTCAGGCCCAGGTCCATGAGGTCAAGAAGATGCATTGGTTTTGTGAGATTTCATAACACTTTGAAGCAACTTTTGTTGAAGTTAAACTCATCATTCTATCAATGTGCAGAAGCCAGTACTTTTCCCTTGTTTTGTCTATCTGAAGGCCAAGCTACATGGCACTGTGGCAGCTGCTGATTGGAGGTCTCCATGCCTCCGCTCTGTATAATACACTTGCATTCTGTTGTATCTGTGATCGTGTGCTTTGTTCGTGCTGTCTCTACCATTGACAATAAAACATGTCTTCTGTCTGAATTAAAGACGCAATCCAAGACATGTCATCTTCTTCACTTTGTTTTCTATTTGAATCATTTTAATATAAAAATACAGTTCAGGCAACTGTCGGGGACTTGGCTCTGAATTGTCAATATCCCAGAGCTCATGTAGAGCCACACCAGCTTCATACCAGCTCCACATCCCAGTGGGATACTGTTGTTTTGTCTTTTGGCAGCACACTTCAGCCACATGGTTGGAGGGGGCCAGCTTTAGCTGTAGTGTGATGCGACAGATCAGGGAGAGTTTATTTTCCACATTATTAGAGTGTGCGCGACCCAGATGTTTGGTCCTAAGTGCGGCTCAGTGAAACCTGATCCTGTGTTTGCTCAGTGTACATCCTGCTCAAGAACAGGTAATGCCCCGCTCCCTGACCCCGCCCACCTGCTGCCTCCGCTCTGTGATAGACACATCCTGCTGTGTCCCAGGCTCATCATCATCATCCCTGTGTGTGTGTGTGCGTGCATGGATGTGTGTGTGGGTGAATGTGTGGTGCAGGATCCTTATACCACACTTATATCTCACAGACAATTTATCCTGTATATGAAATCACTAACATAAGATCAATACATACATTTCATACTACAGTCCACAGTACAGGTTCAATCTCCTGTAAAGCACTTAACAAGTGCAACCCATTAATATAATGAGGTTTAGTTGGGAACTGTGCTTTGAGTTTCAGCAGTGACACACACACAGTGAGACCTCAGAAGATCATGGGCAACGGTCAGTCACAGTATGAGTGCGGAGATGAGGAGAACGTGAACTCCAAGATAGAAGTCAAACATGCATTGCAGATTACAGCAGCAAATATTTGCAGCAATCAGAGAATCCCCTGTGTTTACTACTGCTCCAATCTCTGACTGGTTAATGTGATTAGTGATGATCAAATATATACTATGTGAATCATTCAAACAAAAGCAGTAACACTTGTGTGTACTTGTCTGAGTGCAGACCACTTATGTCTCAGTATACAGTACATGAGGCTCAGACGACTCTGGTCTCAGTATACAGACAAACCCCTCTTGTCTCAGTATAAGTTCAGTTATTCTTTATTTTTCCCATAGAGAAATTTGTCCCCTGCATTTGACCATCCTTCATTGCAACAAGGGCCTCTGACAGGCCTTCGTAAAGTTCCCATCTCCAGATGTTGATGCTTGGCTTGGTCAGGACCATAGCTTGAGGATTTTACCTATTGTACATGTTTTTAGTGGTTGGGGTAACTGGAGTACCTGGAGGAAAGCTACACCAAGGGGACTCTAGTTACTACTTGTAGACTACTTCAGCTGTTGCTCCTTTGAACTGCTGTCCAGTCTTCTACTCTTCTGTCCAGTTCTATTTAATACCATTTGTTTTGCCTGCATTACATTCGGTCCTCTGTGCATCCATCACCAGCCCATTGAAACCCCGGGGATGCGACACATTTCCAGACTGACCTCTTTGTACAGGAAAGGAAAGCATCTTGGCCCGGGCCGGCTGGTAGTGGGGGTGGCAGTCTGTGGGGATGAATGGGGACTACTATGTGCTTTCGCGGGGCCGGGGTGAGCAGCAGAACTCTGATAGAAACAGAACTCTCTGAAGCTCCAAACCTCACTCAATGTTTGGATTTAGATTTCCCATAACTATCTCAGCACACTCCTGCAATTATTCCTGCAACTTCAGTACATGACAAAAGTATAATGGACATTTGATCATTGATTCCTTTTGTCAGCTACCTTGTATCATTCTTGTAAATGTACTAAATTGCCGAAAAACATGCAAATAAACAAATTTGATTGAAGTATTTATCTTGAGGGCTATATTCCCTGTATTGAAAATTTCTCCAACACTCAATTTGATCAAGAATGGGCTTCCAGGCGTTTCATCTTTGTTTCATCTGTTGGGGCTGTTCCATGCAATCTTTCTCTATTATTCTTAGTCCTTGGACTTCTGGGTGCATTCAGTTGAGGGTCTTCCAGCCCAGCTCTTCACAATTCTTCCCTTGGAGAATGTGTGTCAAGCTGTGGATATGGCC
Organism: Knipowitschia caucasica; assembly: GCA_964034765.1. Taxonomy (NCBI): domain Eukaryota; kingdom Metazoa; phylum Chordata; class Actinopteri; order Gobiiformes; family Gobiidae; genus Knipowitschia; species Knipowitschia caucasica. Next base: position 396,611 of record OZ035832.1, read on the forward strand.
AAAGTACAGTAGTTTTTTCCTTCTTTGTGGTTACTATTGTCCTTTTTGTCCCCAACTCCTCCAGCACTGAGATGTTGGTGAGATGTTCTCTACAGCTGATCCTCAGGAAATCCTGTAACACCTCATAAGGCTTGCGAGTTATTTAAACATATATTATAGTAGCTATGTTTTCTCCCACTGGGTTTTAGAGTTTTTCCTTGCCGATGCAGGAGGGTCTGTCAGACTGTGGTCTAACAAAAAGGACTGTGGTGATGATCCAGGACTCCCTCTATGGACCAATACTTATGTGTACTATATTCTCTGTATTGAACTGTTTGATTCTCTGATCTGTGTTGTTTAAAGTGTGCCTGCTTGGGGCTTGTCCATTCCATTTGCATGATATGAGATGAGATAGAGCCTTCAGGGAGGCTCCCACTACCAGGGACAGTTGGCCCCGAGGCCCCTGCTGCCTCAAACTGTTGGAACAACTCCACTCCCCTCCCACAGTTGAGGAGGGAGTTGATTGTAAGCAATCGACTCCCTCCTTGATTGCTTACAGTCAAGGTTGCAGCTGACCTGAGCAACTGAAGTGTGAACACACCTAAACATCTGTGTGTTTTAAATCAGAATCAGAATCATTTTTATTGCCACGTAAGTAACAGAAGTCACAGACTTGGAAATTGCTTTGGCTCAGTGCAACAGTCAAAAAGAGATAATAAAAATAAGAATAAAAAACACTTCTAAAGAATAAATTTAAATTTAAAATAGAGTTACAGTTACTCTTTACAATATACAAGTGCACATGGTGCACACAATGTAAGGTGACAGCAGTACAGTGAAGTAAAGTGACTTTATAAAGGGCAGTAAAGTGACTTTATAAAGGTCAGTAAAGTGACTTTATAAAGGGCAGTAAAGTGACTTTATAAAGGGCAGTAAAGTGACTTTATAAAGGGCAGTAAAGTGACTTTATAAAGGGCAGTAAAGTGACTTTATAAAGGGCAGTAAAGTGACTTTATAAAGGGCAGTAAAGTGACTTTATAAAGGGCAGTAAGGTGACAGCAGTACAGTGAAGTAAAGTGACTTTATAAAGGGCAGTAAAGTGACTTTAAAAAGGGCAGTAAAGTGACTTTATAAAGGGCAGTAAAGTGACTTTATAAAGGGCAGTAAAGTGACTTTATAAAGGGCAGTAAAGTGACTTTATAAAGGGCAGTAAAGTGACTTTATAAAGGGCAGTAAAGTGACTTTATAAAGGGCAGTAAAGTGACTTTATAAAGGGCAGTAAAGTGACTTTATAAAGGTCAGTAAAGTGACTTTATAAAGGGCAGTAAAGTGACTTTATAAAGGTCAGTAAAGTGACTTTATAAAGGGCAGTAAAGTGACTTTATAAAGGGCAGTAAAGTGACTTTATAAAGGGCAGTAAAGTGACTTTATAAAGGGCAGTAAAGTGACTTTATAAAGGGCAGTAAAGTGACTTTATAAAGGGCAGTAAAGTGACTTTATAAAGGGCAGTAAAGTGACTTTATAAAGGGCAGTAAAGTGACTTTATAAAGGGCAGTAAAGTGACTTTATAAAGGGCAGTAAAGTGACTTTATAAAGGTCAGTAAAGTGACTTTATAAAGGGCAGTAAAGTGACTTTATAAAGGGCAGTAAAGTGACTTTATAAAGGGCAGTAAAGTGACTTTATAAAGGGCAGTAAAGTGACTTTATAAAGGGCAGTAAGGTGACTTTATAAAGGGCAGTAAAGTGACTTTATAAAGGGCAGTAAAGTGACTTTATAAAGGGCAGTAAAGTGACTTTATAAAGGGCAGTAAAGTGACTTTATAAAGGGCAGTAAAGTGACTTTATAAAGGGCAGTAAAGTGACTTTATAAAGGGCAGTAAAGTGACTTTATAAAGGGCAGTAAAGTGACTTTATAAAGGGCAGTAAAGTGACTTTATAAAGGGCAGTAAAGTGACTTTATAAAGGGCAGTAAAGTGACTTTATAAAGGGCAGTAAAGTGACTTTATAAAGGTCAGTAAAGTGACTTTATAAAGGGCAGTAAGGTGACTTTATAAAGGGCAGTAAAGTGACTTTATAAAGGGCAGTAAAGTGACTTTATAAAGGGCAGTAAAGTGACTTTATAAAGGGCAGTAAAGTGACTTTATAAAGGGCAGTAAAGTGACTTTATAAAGGGCAGTAAAGTGACTTTATAAAGGGCAGTAAAGTGACTTTATAAAGGGCAGTAAAGTGACTTTATAAAGGGCAGTAAAGTGACTTTATAAAGGGCAGTAAGGTGACAGCAGTACAGTGAAGTAAAGTGACTTTATAAAGGGCAGTAAAGTGACTTTAAAAAGGGCAGTAAAGTGACTTTATAAAGGGCAGTAAAGTGACTTTATAAAGGGCAGTAAAGTGACTTTATAAAGGGCAGTAAAGTGACTTTATAAAGGGCAGTAAGGTGACTTTATAAAGGGCAGTAAAGTGACTTTATAAAGGGCAGTAAAGTGACTTTATAAAGGGCAGTAAAGTGACTTTATAAAGGGCAGTAAAGTGACTTTATAAAGGGCAGTAAGGTGACAGCATACAGTGAAGTAAAGTGACTTTATAAAGGGCAGTAAAGTGACTTTAAAAAGGGCAGTAAAGTGACTTTATAAAGGGCAGTAAAGTGACTTTATAAAGGGCAGTAAAGTGACTTTATAAAGGGCAGTAAGGTGACTTTATAAAGGGCAGTAAAGTGACTTTATAAAGGGCAGTAAAGTGACTTTATAAAGGGCAGTAAAGTGACTTTATAAAGGGCAGTAAAGTGACTTTATAAAGGGCAGTAAAGTGACTTTATAAAGGGCAGTAAGGTGACAGCAGTACAGTGAAGTAAAGTGACTTTATAAAGGGCAGTAAAGTGACTTTATAAAGGGCAGTAAAGTGACTTTATAAAGGGCAGTAAAGTGACTTTATAAAGGGCAGTAAAGTGACTTTATAAAGGGCAGTAAAGTGACTTTATAAAGGGCAGTAAAGTGACTTTATAAAGGGCAGTAAAGTGACTTTATAAAGGGCAGTAAAGTGACTTTATAAAGGGCAGTGTAAAGTGACTGTTATATACTGGGTTTAAGGTCTGGTTCAATAAAGAACATCTACAATTCCTCTCTCGGGGGAGAGCGGAGCAACTCTCTCCTCTGGTCTCCCTCTAGTTTCTCTCTGTGGTTTCTCTCTCTAATAATCATCTGCTCACTCTCTCTCTGGTCTCTCCTTTCTTTGTCTGTGATGCTGTATAAAGGGCAGTAAACTGTGTGATATAAATAAACTTGCCTCTGTTAAAGGAGAGCACTAAACAAGTTGTCCCGTTAGCTAAAAGTGACAGTAAGCTGCTGATCTGGAGGCTGTTTTATGATCTAGCCCATATTGTGAAAGTTCAAGGCACGTCCCCATGCCTTCTATATACCTTCAATATTTGGTCCCTTTTGTTCTTCCACAGTAACTTAAGCAATCATAATCAGAAAAGAATTTTCAATCCAACTAATGTGAAACAATTCATAATAAGATTCCTTCATGGTATAAAAAGAATGATAATGAAACCCATTATTCTTTCGGCCCCCTGACCAGCCCTTTCATTTTTTTATCGGCCCTCAACCAAAATTAAGAAAGACACCTGATCTAACCTCTTAAATCGGAGTCTTTGAATCATCGTGCTCTAGCTAACCTGACCCGGGAAAAGCACTGTTCCAGCTTCTTCCCCGCAGAGAAAGGTATTGTTCCTTGAGATCAGCGCCATGCTAACTATTTCCTTCCCACGAGTTGTTTATTAGACTGAACTAAGCACAGGTTGTTCTAGCACTTCATTACTTCTAGTATAGCGCTCGATTTTTATAGCATCGCGACAATTGCTTTCCCATGTAGCCGGAACGTGTTTTTGTGCGACTTGTGGTTTTTTTTTTTTTTTTTGCACTGGCTTTCTTCACAGAGAACTAATAGTTTTTGTCATTGGTTCATCATTTTTTTTTTGCCCAAAACACAACAGCAGTTATCTTGGAGGACTTGTCGATTCGCCAACAACAGATCAGATAATCAAACGGTTCAAACAGAATAAAAGTGATGACATAAAACACATAGAGCCGATTGGACCATAAGGGCAGAGAACCAATGTCCAGAAAGGTTTTTTTTTTTGTTCCTTAATTTGAACACCATGTGACACAATTCCAAAGCAAAGTATTTTTAACATCCAGAGCAATGACTAAGAAAATATGAATATAATAAAAGTAAAATAATGTACGAAAACATAAAACAAGATTAAGTGTGTAGGTGTTAATGTATTTTTATGTATTGTATAATAAATGTAGCAGAAATGGTAACAGATCAGTCTGTAGTGTTTGTTGAATGTCGATATTTTATGTTCTCCGCTGTGTCTAATAGTTTCCCTCCAGGTGCTCCGAATTCCACTACCACTAAAAACATTTCTAAAAATCCCCCATCAATACCTTCCCATACTCCACTACTCACCCCACTCTCTCTGGAGACAAGACACCCCTAAAAATGAGACTCAATCTCAGTGTCCCTGGTTTTAATAAATACATAGTTAAATCAATAGATATTTCTGTGGTTTTAGCAAGAAAATCTAAAGAAACGGAATCTCAATATTTTTACTTGTTTACATGTTCTCCCAGTGGTCCTGTGTGGGTTCCCTCAGGAGTTCCGGTTTTCCCCCATCCACTTTAAACATGTGCTGTAGTTCAGGGGTTTGAATGATTGTGTGTGTATGGTGCGAGTGTGGGACTACAGATGGTAATTAGTACAAAGAGAGAAGGGGAGATAAGGAGAGAGGGAGAGAGAGCCGGGAGGGAGAGATAGAGAAGGAGAGAGAGAGGAGAGAGAGATGACAGAGAAAGACAGAGAGAGCGAAGAGGGAGATGAATGAGAGACAGAGCAAAGAAGAAAGAGGAGAGAGAGAGTTAAGGAGAGAGAGGGAGAGAGACAGAGAGAGAGGTAGAGAGAGAGAGACAGAACAGAAAGAGATAAGGAGAGATAGGAAGGGAGAGAGAGAACAGAGACAGAGAGAGAAAGAGACAGAGAAAGAAGGAGAGAGAGAGAGAGATAAAGAGAGAACAGAAGAAAAAGAGAAAGAGAGAAAAGAGGGAGAGAGAGAGATAAGGAGAGAGAAGGAGATAAATTGAGTGAAGGGAGGAGACAGAGAGAGAGAGGTAAGAAAGAGACCAAGAAAGAGAGAGAGTGAGAGACAGAGACAGAAAGATAGAAGGAAGAGAGGGAGGGAGAAAGAAGACAGAGAGAGAGAGGAGAACCGAGAACAGAGACAGAGAGAGAGAAGTGAGAGAGAAAGAGAGACAGAGAGAAAAAGAAAAGAGAGAAAGAGGGAGTTAGGAGAGAGAATGGAGAGAAGTAGAGAGGGAAGACAGAGAGAGAGACAAGAGACAGAGAGACAGAGAGAGAGAGGGAAAGAATGAAGAGAGGGAGGGGGTGACAGAGAGAGAGGGAGAGATAAGACTGAGAGAGAGACAGAAAGATAGAAGGAGAGAGAAGGGAGGGAGAAGAGAGTGAGGGAAAGAGACAGATAAAGATAGACAGAGAGAAAAAGAGAAAGAGAGAAAGAGGGAGAGAGAGAGATGTAGGAGAGAGAGGGAGAGACGGAGAGAGAGACATAGAGACAGAGAGAGAGGGAAAGAATGAGAGAGGAGGGGGAGACAGATAGAGACAGAAAGAAGGGAAAGACAGATTATACATGTTCAGTAAGTTAAGGTTGAATGATTGTGTGTTTGGAGGTGCGAGTGTGGGACTACAGATGGAAATTAAGCCACAAAAAGCTGGTTTATTTGACAGTCACTTCTGTTCATTAATCACACTGCCCCATCCGAATTATAGAAATAATACAAATACAAAACAAACCTATTTGTTGAGGGTGCAAAACCGCATTCCTTTCACCAGTTCTCCCTTTGTTTGACTGGGAGGTTGAGTTAAAACTGAAAGTGGCCGACATCTGAATTTTAAGGCCCCGCCTCTGAGTGCCCAGATCTGTCTGCAGAACTTTTGGCTTCGCTGCCCTGGGATGGTTTTCAGGGTGTGTCCAAAAGCCTCCATAGCAGGTGTGGTAATTCTCTCTTATGAGCAGGTAATGACATGAGGTTAATGGTTTATACATGATTTGCATATTCTGTCATTGCCGTTTAAAAAAGACTGGAGGTAAGGTTGAGCGAGGAGGTTTTTCTCCACAGACAATCCCAGACAGATAGACAGAGAAAAGAGGAGAGACGGATAGAGAGAGAGAAGGACAGAGAGAGAGAGGAGAGAAAAAGGCAGAGAGATAAGGGGACAGAGAGAGGGGAAGAGAGAGAGAGGGAGAGAATGAAGAGGGAGGGAAGAGAGAGGCATAGAGACAAAGAGAGAGAGGGTGAGAGTAGAGAAGGAGAGAGAGAGAGACAGAGAGAGAGAAGGAGAGAGAGAGAAGGCCGAGACAGAGAGAATGAGAGAGGGAGGGGAAGAGAGAAGTGAGATAGAGAAGGAGCGAGAGAGGGAAGAATGAGAGAGAGAGAAAGAGAGAGAGAGGGAGAGAGAGGGAGCAAAAAATAGCTCAAGGGGCAAACAAGGTAACCGTTTTTGAAAAGACGCTTCAGGGTGTCTGCCAAGTCCCACTCAATACTGTCTGAGTGGTTGTTGTAGTAGTGTAGTTTGTGTATATCGTGAATTTGTTAGTTGTGTAGTTGTTATTGCGCGGGCGGAACAGGAGGATTCTTTGAACATGTCTGGCTGGATTTCCCAAAGCCGTCAGATCTCCAGTGCCTCTTCTCAGTCTGAGAGCGACGGACTCCGTTACTGGACTATGTGAGTACTTCATTTTTATCAATGTTTAGATGAAGGAGTCGTGTATCCGTAACCTAAAAAACATATATTTAAAATCTAATTCGACATAATGTAATTCTTTTATAGCCCTAAATCAAAGCTCCCACATGGACGGTCTGAGATCTAGTATTAGTAAAAACACGGGGAAAGTACTTGGGGGGGACATGCGTTAGCATCTTGGTCATGTCGTGGTCATGTCCCGGTTCCGGTCTCACTGGTTCTAAAAGCGTTCTCAGATGGGTCGACCAGATCCAAGGGCAAGCTTGTTTACACACAACGCACGCAGACACACACTCACACACACACGCACGCAGACACACACACACACACATCACACACACACACACACACACACACACACACACACACAAACACCACGCAGCAGACTACACACACACACACACACACGTACACACTCACGCACACATACGTACCACACAAAGCCGCAGAATAAAAACCTTCCGACACAGAGATAGATAGAGTGTTTTGATGTCTTCCTCGTCATTTTACACTCTCAAAGTAGTTTTAATAGCGTTTGTTTCATGCATGAGTAAAAGCTAGTTTTATAGTGCACATTACTTACCACACCAGCAATTTCCCGGTTTTAGTTTTGTAAATGTAGTTGCTAAACGTATGTAAAATCAGTGGTCCCTGCATAATTTGTGACATTGTTTATGACTCTGATATTTAGTTACACACCTTCATTAGGCATTGATGTCCCATTAATCTATTAAAGCAACAGCGTCTGGTAAGACAGTATGCATTTTGGGAAGAGCTCCAGAGGCCGCAGAGAATCGAAAATCAGTCCACTGAGGCCCCCATCCCACGTTTGCCCGCGTCCAGTTAGTTCTACCCTGTTGATGAGGTGCTTTGCTTAAAGAATTGATTAAAACTGTCAAATTTACCACAAGCTCAAGGCCGGACTGGTTCAATGTTTATTAAAACATATTAAATTATTGCAATATAGCCTTTTGAACCGAGACCTAACACTCCGTACCAATTTATTTATTGATTCAGATGAATTGGGGTCCAATATTCTTGGTTTATTTAGAGCTCAGAGACGAAAACAAACTTCCTTCAAAGACAGTCAATGTCCTGACATTAACTGAATACTCCAATATTTTCTTATGGCTCTGTGCTGGTTCTAATTCAAACCAAATATCCTCCCGGGGGCCAGATATATCATTGTTCTGGCCAGATCTGCTCCCCATGGGCCTTGATTTTGACACCCAGGTTTTTAAAGGATAAAGTCGGTTTGATATTTTTAAAATTTTTTTATATCGGATTTAAGTAAGTGAAGTCAAATTGGAGTTATCTGAATCGCTTTTTGTATTAATTTTCTGTTGAGGGACAACACTTGACAGAATGTTGCCTCAACAGAAAACTTCTTCCATGGGATGGGCACTCGTGGATATTGTCCATAAAAAGGGACAGCCCTAGATTGATCAACGCACATCGACGTGTCTGATTTCACCACAGATAAGACTTTAAGGATCCAAAGGTGAGATGTGATTTCCATATGAAGAAATAGCTTTAATTAGGTACAGCTCCACATCATACACACACCATGGACACACACAGACACACACAGACAGACAGACACGCACAGAGACAGACACGTACACAGACACATACACCCATGTACGCACAGCCAGAGACAGACACATCAATACCACAGACACACACACACACACACACACACTACACAGACCCTAAGGCAAATGTCCAAGTGAAGCCATCGGTCCAACAGCTTATCTGCCTCGAAGAAGTGTAGAGATTTTTCAAAGACCATCAACAGCATCACTCACAGTCTATCAAGACATTTGTACAGAAGATAAGAGAGGTTTAGTCTACATGTATACTGAGAGGTCTGCATGTATAGACTGGAGGCATGAGAGGTCTGCAAGTTATCTGAGACATGAGAGGTCCTGTATGTAACTGAGACAGAGGTCTTATGGATACTGAGACAAGAGAGGTCTGTATGTATACTGAACAGGAGAGGTCTGTATGTATACTGAGACAGGAGAGGTCTGTATGTATACTGAGACATGGGGGGGGAGAGGTCGTGTATGTAATACTGAGACATGAGAGGTATCTATATGTATACTGAGACAGGAGAGGTCTGTATGTATACTGAGACAGGAGAGGTCGTATGTATAACTGAGACATGAGAGGTCTATAATGTATACTGAGGACAGGAGAGGTCTGAATGTATACTGAGACAGGAGAGGTCTGTATGTATACTGAGACAAGAGAGTTTGTATGAATAACCTGAACAGGAAGTCTGTATGTATACTGAGACAGGAGAGTTCTGTATGTATACTGAGGCATGAGAGGTCTTGTTATACTGAGGACAGAGAGGTCTGTATGTATATTGAGACAGGAGAGGTCTGCATGTATCCGAGTCTTAGAGAGGTCTGTATGTATACTGAGAACTAGAGAGAGGTCCTGAATGTATACTGAGACAGAGAGGTTCAGTATGTATCTGAGACATAGAGAGAGGTCTGCATGTATACGAGACTAGAGAGGTCTTATGTTACTGAGACAGGAGAGGTCTGTATGTATACTGAGACAGGAGAGGTGTGTATGTATGTATACTGAGAGAGTGTGAGCTCTCCTGGTCCAATCAATACAAGTAATGAATCTAAGAAAATGTGTGCATTAATTAATGTTTTCATAAATTTTCTTGCAAACACGTCCTAAACAACAGGGCCATCCACCCCAACAACAAAGTGTACGTCTGCACGATGTCACCTCCTGTTTTTAAACGTTATCACACTTAAAAGAGATTTTATGGTTCACAATCGAGTAATCTGCGCAGCGCTAACCCATGGCAGATGTACAGTCCCGATATTCTCTAATCTAATAGAAAGTGATGACTGACACGTGTAAACATGCAACCGCTGCGGGACATATCCACAACACACAGATTGCTACAACATCTGATTCGGTGGCTTTGAAAACCCATCTGAAGTCCTTTAAACATTGACACTCCATTTAAAGTATACAGTAGGGATAAAAATGTTTCTACCTTCCGGGCGATCATCAGACTAGTGGTCCTCCCAACTGTCATTTCATTCTGGTGATACTGGTGAGACTGCTCGTCCAATAAGACCAGAGAGTTGGTCAAAAGTGGAGAGCGTGCTTTGCTAAAAATTTGGTAAAAAATCCGTTCCTGCAACTCTTTAAATGGCCCTAATCTGTCAAAAGGGATCATAAATCATCAATCAATAAATCAACTTTTATTTGTAGAGCGCCTTTCCCAAACAAGAAACACAAGTGCCTCACAAACCATATAAAACCACAGTCAGGCATAAAAAATCCAACATTTTATATGCCTGGGTGTCTGTTTATTTTTTTTTAAACACAGACACAAAAAGAGGCACAAGAATATTAAAACGTAAAAAAGATATTACACAAGTATATAAAAACCTCAAAAACTTACCACTTGGGATTTAGAAACATAAAACACTAAAGTGCATTAAAGAAAAGACAAATGTTTTTAACCTAGATTAGAAAACTTCCAGAGCAGACCCTGTCCTCACATTCCAGGAAGACTGTTCCAGATCATGCTCTTGCGAATACTCATTAAACTGAATAAAAGTAATTCAGCAGAGATGTTTTAGACTTCAAAATGGGATTTACAGCAGCTAAATCTTGTTATTGGTTTTCATTTCACTGTCCCAGCCCTCCACCTTTCACCAATCATGAGATTGTGATCAGGGTTTAAGATACATTAAGCCCATTATTTGACTTTCATCACTTTTTTCAGTGTGGGACCTTTCTCTTTCGATGGCAAAAAAAAAAAAATCTCCCCAACACTGCAGACCTTAACTCGAAACCTCCCCTTGGAAAAAATACCAATTTCCCCCTGGAATGCTTGTCAAGTATGTGCCGAAAGGATATCACGGCAAGCGTCCATATCCTCTGTGTGACAGTGTAAAAATTAATTTTTTTCCCTTTGCCCTGCAAGCCATGTCCTGCAATCACAACAGTTTACATTGTACATGGTAGCTACATTGCACTGGGAGCGGTGACGTGCCAAGATTCCGTGCATTCGGTTGATTTCTGGCGAGGCCCGGTCCAAGCTCTTAACAAGAGCTCTCACAGGTGGTAGGAGAGGGAGGGGCCAGGCTAACCCGCTCCAACAAGATTTATTCTCCCTTCTCTTTAGTGTTTAAGCCGCGGTGAGTAAATAAAACTTACTATACGCGTTGGCTGCCGTTCACTAAAGTATCGAGTTTTGCAGACCGTTTTTCGCTCAACTTAAAAAAAAAGCAAAAAAAAAAGCAATTGAATTGTAATTAGCGGCTCTTAATTTCAGAACAGAGACGAGAACGTGTCCTTCTTGTTGGGAAATTATTTAATTACGGATTGGAAGCGATGAGATGAGGTTTGATAAGAGAGTATGGGGAAATTAGAGCAACAACACAAGGACTCCCAGAGCAGTCAATTTGAACGGCTTTTAGTGTTTGGCAAAGGTAAAAATTCTCAACGTATGTACAAAGTTGGTCTTTCTGTATTCATACATGTAGTGTTATTTCTATGGTCATATTTTTTATGACATTATTTTATGAATGTGTGTATAGAGAGATTTTTGTTTTAATAGAAAGGTTTTTATTATAAACTTGTTTTGTAAATTAAAATTGTAATTCTGCTTGGTCCATGTATCCATCTACTAAACTAGCACTGCTGCCTACAACCTGGTACAATGTGTGAGATATCATAACACTTTTAAGAAACTTTTGTTAAAAGTTAAACTCATCATTCTATCAATGTGCAGAAGCCAGTACTTTTCCTTGTTTTGTCTATCTGAAAGGCCAAGCTACATGGCACTGTGCAGCTGCTGATTGGAGGTCTCCATGCCTCCGCTCTGTATAATACACTTTCATTCTGTGTTCGGTTGTTCGTGGCTGTCTCTACCATCGACAATAAAACAGTCTTCTGTCCGAATGGAAAGACGCGATCCCAGAATATGTCATCTCTTCAGGTGGTGGAAGGATGCGGGCATTGTCTGTAACATCTACAGAACAGAAGACTACTTTTTTTACACAAAAAGTGTTTTTGTTTTTAAGCCAAAACTGGGAAACCTCAAGAGAACCCTGCATCTGGGACCAGCACACTTGGACAATCTGCACACTCCTGATTTCCACTCAGGCTGTGAGCTGCTGAGACATGTACAATACCAGCGACCCTTTTGCATGGACAGAATTTGGAACAATTGTATTCTGAATTGGACATAATTTGGACAAATTGAATTGCTGAATCTGGACACTGAAGCTGAAACGTGTGATTGAAAGACACGTCAGATAAATGGGGGTGGGGGGGGGGGGGGGGGGGGGGGGGGGGGGGGGGGGGGGGGGGGGGGGGGGGGGGGGGGGGGGGGGGGGGGGGGGGGGGGGGGGGGGGGGGGGAATTATATATATATATAATAATATATAAAGGCAAAGAAGTCATGGCATCGAAACAAATGCAGCGCTGAAAGAATCAACACTGAGCAGTGGAGAGACTGTTTTCCAAAGCAAGTATCGGAACCATTCGACTGATGAAGTTTGGTATTTTACTGAAGATTGTTGACAAGTTTTATAAAAGATCTGAACATTTTTATGAGTTTTCTGAGTTTTTGAAGTATTCAGAGTTCTGGGTTTTTGAAGTACCGAGTTTAAGTATTGAGTTATGATGTATTTGCTGTTTTATCGAGCCTGATGGTCACACGTGAAAGCCTCCGCTCTGTATAATACACTTGCATTCTGTTGTTAGTGCTGTCTCTACCATCGACAATAAAACAATTCTTCTGTCTGAATTAAAGACGCAATCTCCAGACATGTCATCTATCTTCAAATGCATCTCTCCTCTTGGCTAAATGTTTATTGTACACTGTTCCCTGTGAATATATAAATCTACAGTTTTACCTGTTAACTCCCCGTTAATTTTTGACGCGCTTCATTCTTGTTGAATATTGGACAAAACATTCTGTGCGGTGAAAGGCCTTTTTCTCCAGTGCTTGTCCCTATGAGCAGTTAGCAATTTGTTCAACTTTCGTCAAACTGTTATTGTTGGTATTCACGTTATATTAAAACCTTAAACCTGACATTACACCTGTTCAAATACAGTCACTATTGAATCCACTGATTTGGAGCAGTCCAAAATGCTGGTCTGGGAGTCTGTAGTTTCAGAATCTCGTGAGAAGTGAAGAGTGAGTTCACTGATGGTGTCAGGAGAGGTATGAAGTCCATACACCGGGCACAGACACTAGATCATTTTGTGAACATAGAGTGGTAAAGCACAGACAAAACGCACAACACATGAAAAGCCAGTGGTCATGGTTGTCATGGACTCAAACACTACATTTCAACAAATCCCACAGCCCTCATTCTAAGACACACAACTCTTAAGCCTAGCGGACATCGGGCTGGCACCTGATAATATCCTCGCATATGAAGTTGCTGCCCCCGCACTACATCGACAAATCTGACGAAAACGGGCAACTTCCCAGTAGCAACCATCTCCGGGAATACCAGCGCGTACATCGACAGCAACGGCATCAACTACAGTGTGGTTGTCAACATAAAACTGTGCGGCTCGCAATACACCAATACACACATGTTGTCGGAGCGGTGCATGGAGCGCGCACACGGTGCATACTACCAAAACTGAGGACAACTATTTGCCACGAAAATAGAACACGGCAACTGACTGAAACTGGAGACCGACCTGTTCATCACCAGTTGTAAGAGCGGCCACATCGACCGGAATCGGCAACTGAATCCTCTCCATCATCTCTCTCAGATGCCAACAGCCGTCCTTGCAACTAGGTTTGTCCCCTAGTTTCTGTCGAATTACACTAGGCTTAAGACACACACAATGTATAATGAGACAAAGATTGGTGAATGTAGATTCTCGATACATGACCTGGACCCATCACCTGACCCTCATCACACACAAACACACACGTACACACACAGACACCACACACACGCAACACAACACAGACACACACACACTGACTGACACACATCTGTAAAAGTGAACATGTAGAGATGATTCTAAGTTATATTGTTGGTGAATGTGGATTTCCCTCTGACCCTCGCAGACACAGAATACGGCTGCGAGCCTCTGCAGACAGCGCCTCACGTGCACTTCAGTCCCTGGACACAGCGATTACGAACCAATCTGAGAGCTTGCAATCCTGTGGTCGGTGGGATCACCCTCAAAGCCCCCGTTACAGGCGTGACATTCGCCAACTTAACGCAATTAGCTTTTGGCAGACTGCCAGAGGTGTCACATGGCACACTCTGCACACTGAACGTACCTGACAATCCACAAGTCAGTTTTTTTGTCTGCTCTCACAGGGGGCCACGACAGATCAAGAGGAATGCAGAGGTTAAAACTCACATGGGAAACGGATAGATTCAGATCAAGATTAAGACATCCTTTATGCCGTCCCACTGTGGGGAAAATGTCAGTGTTGTGCATCTCACTACAGAACAGGAGGAATGAGGAGCACATAGCACAAATAAATGAACAATAACTAAATACTGATAATTAAATAAAATCTCTAACTTTTGCATTAATAAACAAGCAATTGCACGATACAGCATCATTCTAGTACAATAATATAGCTGTATTTTTTCATCTTACATTTAGCAGCAGAGGCTTCTGGTTTCACCATTGACAACATGGTTCCTGTAATTGCAAATTCTTACATTATTTTCAAAAACGAAAATGAATCCTAAACCACCTTCACTCATTTATATTGAAACGTTTCCAAACTACAGCAGTTGAAGTGGTTCCTGGCTGCAGACGCTGATAAATTGAATAGGGACCCTCCGTGTTAGCATATGCCAGCTAATAGCCAAGCGTGAACCAGTCATATTCGTGCCTGGTTTAACAATTGCTAGCGCGATAACTTAGCCCCAACCATGTGTAGAAGATAAGCAAAAGGGGAAGGATCTGGGGCAAATGACATCGTGCAACAACACGGCCAATCTCATTTGCAGTTTTAAAATGTGCAAGTGCTCTCGGCTTTTACCCAGGCCTCGTCTGTGACATCTCTGTCCGAAGACTCCGCCGCTGTATCTTGAAAAACACAAGATTAGGATCTGTCTTCAAAACCAAAAGCCGGGAAGTTTTTTTCGTCCGTCAATCCACACCCTGGCAAACCGGGTTTTTCCTCCTTATATTAAAGCCTGAATTTAATGGTTTCCTTCCCGCGGTTTATTGTGCGTGCTTTTTTTTAAACAATTCCCATCTGGGGATATTGGTGAGCTGCGATGTGAGGTTCTGCTTGTGAGGAGCTGCATTCCTGAGGCGAGCAGAGAATTGACCACATAACACCAGCGGGTACACGGCGTGACATAACGGTGGCGGTTCATCTCAATTCAATCCCGTTTATTTTGGTGTAATGGGCCTAAAATCACTAGCATGTGTCGTCTCGGAGGGCAATACAAAGTTGAAGATTTCTCCACAACAGATGAGAGGATCAAATAGTTCCAAGTTATTGAAGCTTTATCTCATCTGAGCAATAATAATCTGAATATTCCTTGAATGTGCAATACAGAACCATGGTGTCACTGTGAAACCAGAGCCTCATGCAGCTACATTTACAGATGTAAACATACAGCTATATATACTGTGTACTGAGATATGCAGTATCTGCACATGCTTGTTTATAATGCAAAAGATCGAGATTTTATTTAATTCAGTATGAGTTATTGTTCATTTATATTGTGGTATGTGCGCCCATTCGCCTACTGTTCTGGTAGCTGATATGCAACACTGACATTTCCCCACAGTGGGCACGCATAAAGGATGTCTTAATCCTTGATGAATCTCACCGTTTCCAGTGAGTTTTAACCTCTGCATTCCTCTGATCTGTCGCTGCCCCCCTTGAGAGCAGACAAAACTGACTTGTGGCTTGTCAGGTACTTTCAGTGTGCAGAGTGTGCCATGTTACACATCTGGCAGTCTGGTGCCAATAGCTATTTGCGTTAATTGGCGAATTCATGGCCTGTAACGGGCATTGAGGGTGAACCCACCGACACAGATAAATCTCTCAGATTGGTCTCGTCATCGCTTGAGTCCAGTGACCTGAATGCCGTGAGGCGCGTCTGCAGAGGGACCGCAGCCCGTCATCTGTGTCTGCGAGGGTCAGAGGGAATCCACATTCACCAACAATCTAACTAGAAACATTCTACAATGATCACTTTTACAGATTGTGGTCAGTCAGTGTGTGTTGTGTCCTGTTTGTGGTGCTTGTAGTGTGCGTCTGTTGTGTTTACGTGTAGTGTTTGGGTGGTGAGGGTCAGAGTGATGGGCTCCAGGTCATGTATCGAGAATCAACATCACCAATCTTTGTCTCATATACATGTGTGTGTCTTAAGCTAGTGTAACATCGAACAGAAACTGGGAACAACTAGTTTGAGCAAGGGTCGGCTTTTTGGCAACTGAGAGTAGATATGTAGATGATCAGTGCCGAAATCGTCCGATGTTCGCGGCTCTTACAACTTGGAGATGTAACAGTCGGATCTCCAGTTTCAGTCAGTTGCCCGTGTTTCTACTTTTTCGCAAATAGTTGATCCTCAGTTATTGGAGTATGACCCGATAGTGCGCGGCTCCATGCCCCACGTTTCCGACAACTATGTTGTATTGGTGTATTGCGAAGCCCGCAACATTTTTATGTCTGTAACCACACGTATATGAGGCCAGTTGCTGTCGATGTACGCGCGTTATTCCGAGACTGGTCTGCTACTGGAGTTGCCCGTTTTCGTCAGATTGTCGATGATTGCGGGGCAGCAACTCATAGGCGGACGGATATAATCAGTTGCCCAGCCGCCGATGTACCTAGGCTAAAGTTGTGTGTCTTAGAATTGAGGGCTGTGGATTTGTTGAAATGTAGTGGTTTGGAGTCATGACAACCATGACCCACTGGATCTTTTTCATGTGTTGTGCGTTTTGTGTGCTTCTACCACTACTATGTTCACACAAACTGATTCTAGTGTCTGTGCCCTGTGTATGGACTTCAATACCTCTCCCAGGCACCATCAGTGAACTCACTCTTCACTTCAACACACTATGAATCGAAACTAACAGAACTAGCCCAGATCCAGCCTTTTTGAACTGCTCCCCCAAATCAGTGGAATTCAATAGTGACTTTTATTATGAACTGGTGTAATGTCAGGTTAAGGTTTTAATATAACGTGAAAACAGCAAAAACAGTTTTGACGAAAGTGAACAAATGCTATAACGGCTAATAGTGCAACTAGCACCTGAGAAAAAGGCCTTTTTCACCAGCCACAGGAATAGTTTGTACATATTCAAAATGAATGAAGCGGGTCAAAAAGTTAACGGGGAGTTAACGGTAAAACTGGTATGAATTTATATTTCACAGAACAGTGTTACACAATAAACTTAGCCAAGATGAGAGATGCATTTGAAGAAGATGACATGTCTGGGAGGCGTCATTATTCAGCACAGAAGACATGTTTGAATTGTCCCGATGGTAGAGACAGCACGAACCAACAGAATGCAAGTGTATTATACAGACGAGGCATTCAAACGTGTGACCATCAGTATCGATAAACACAACATAACATCATAACACATACTTAACTCGGTACTTCAAAAACCCAGACTCAGAATATCTCAAAAACTCAGAAAACTCATAAAACATGTACAGATCTTTCATAAAAATGTCAACAATCTTCATGTAAAATACAAAACTTCATCAGCTCGATGGTTCCAGATATTGCTTTGAAAACAGTCTCTCGCACTTCTCTGTGTTGATTCTTTCAGGCTGCATTTGTCGAGCATGAATTCTTCTGTGACGTGTCTTTAATTCACAACGTTCAGCTTCAGTGTCCAGATTTCAGCAATTCAATTTAGTCCAAATTAGTCCCAAAATTCAGAAATCGCAATTGTTCCAAATCTGTCCATGCAAAAGAGTACGCTGTAGATTGGTCCATGTCTCAGCAGCTCACAGCTGAGTGGAATCAGAGAAGCTGTGCAGATTGTCCAAGTGCTGCTTACCAGATGCATGGGTTATCTTGAGGTTTCCCAGTTTTTGGCTTAAAAAAAAAAAACACTTTTTGTGTAAAAAAAAAAGTATCTTCTTGTTCGGTAGATGTTACAGACAATGTGCCCGCATCTTCCCCCACCTGAAGAAGATGCATATCCACTGGGATCGCGTCTTTCATTCAGACAGATAGACATGTTTTATTTTCGATGGTAGAGACAGCACGAACAACACTAACACAGAATGCAAGTGTATTATACAGAGCGGAGGCAAGGTACCTCCAAACAGCAAGCTGCCACAGTGCCATGTAGCTTGGCCTTCAGATAGACAAAACAAGGAAAAGTATTGCTTCTGCACATTGATAGAATGTGAGGTTTAAACTTTAACAAAAGTTCCTTAAAAGTGTTATTAAAATCTCCTCACACTTGTACCGGTGTAGCAGCAGTCTAGTTTTTTTTAGTAGATGGGATACTTGACCAAGCCATAAATTACAATTTAAGTTACAAAAGTTATAATAAAAACCTTTCTATTAAAAACCAAAAATCTCTCCATACACACATTCATAAAATTATGTCATAAAAAAAATGACATAGAAATAACCTACATGAGAAAAAGAAGGAGAAACCACCTTTGTACATACGTTGATAATTCTTACCCTTGCAACAACTAAAAGCCGGTCAAATTGACTGCTCTGGGAGTCCTTGTGTTGTGCTCTCGATTTCCCCATGACTCCTCTTATCAAACCTCCATCACATCGCTTCCAATCCGTAATTAAATATTTCCAGCAACAAGAAGGAAACCGTTCACGTCTCTGTTCTGAAATCTAAGAGCCGCTAATTACACTCAATTGCTTTTTTTTTTTGCTTTTTTTTTACGTTGACGCGTAAAGAACGTCTGCTACTCGATACTTTAGTGGAACGGGCAGGCCAACGCGTATAGTAAAGTTTTATTTACTCACCTGCGCTTAAACACTAAAGAGAAGGGAAATAAATCTTGTTGGAGCGGGTTAGCCTGGCCCCTCCCACTCCTACACCATTTTTGGGGGTTTTTGAGAGCCTCATGTTAAAGAGCTTGGAACCCGGGCCACGCCAGAAATCCCGAATGCACGGATACTTGGCACGTCACCGACCGCTCCCCAGTGCAATGTAGCTACATGAACATGTACAACTGTCTGAGATTGCATACAATGCTGCATGCAAGGGAATTACAACTGTCCAACATAGGATATGGAGCTGCCGTGATATCATTTCGGCACATGACTTGAAAGCTTCCAGGTGGAATTGGTATGTTTTGCCAAGAGGGAGGTTTTCGATTAGGTCCTGCAGTGTTGGAGGTGATTTTATTTTTTTCTAGCCAACGACAAGAGAAGAGGACCTACACTGAAATAAGTGATGAAAAGTCAATATGGGCTAAATGTAATCTTAACCCTGATCCAAACTTCCTGATTGGTGAAACGGTGGAGGGCGGGACAGTGAAATGAAAACAAGAACAAGATTTTATTGGCCTGTAAATCCATTTTGAAGTCTAAACATCTCTGCTGAATTACTTTTATTCAGTTAAAGACGTATTCGCAAAGAGCATGATCTGGAACAGTCTTCCGGAGAATGTGAGACAGGCGCTGCCCAGGAAGTTTTCATATCAGGTTAAAAACTTTTGTCTTTTTTTAATGCATCTATAGCTGGTTATTATTCTAATCCCAAGTGTGGAAGTTTTTGAGGTTTTTATCTACTTGAGTGATATCTTTTTTACGTTTAATATTTCTTGTGCTCTTGTTGGTGTCCTGTGTTTAAAAAAAAAAAAACAGACACCAGGCAAAAAAAAATGTTGTTTTTTTTATGCCTGATGTGATATGGTTTGTGAGGCACTTTGTGTTGCCTGTTTGGAAAGGCGCTCTAAAAGGGGGGGGGGGGGGGGGGGGGGGGGGGGGGGGGGGGGGGGGGGGGGGGGCAAATTAAAGTTGAGTTATTGATTGATGATGTTATGACCTTTTGACAGATTAGGGCCATTTAAAAGTGGAAGAGGATTTTTTCCAATTTTAGCAAAGAAAACCGCCCTCTCCACTTTTTGAACCAAAAACTCTCTGGTCTTATTGGACGAGCACGTATCACCAGTATCACCCAGAATGATTGACAGTTGGGAGACCACTAGTCCATGATGATCCACCGGAAGTAGAAAATCCTCCTGTATACCTTTAAATGAACGTGTCCATGTTTTAAAGACGTTCGATGAGGTTTTTCCTCCAACCACCGATCAGACTGTTTAGCAACAGTGTGTTGTGGATATGTCCCCAGCGGTTGCATGTTTTACACGTGTCATTCATCCACTTTCTATTAGACTAGAGAATATCGGACTGTAATCTCTGCCATGGGTTAGCGCTGCGCTGATATCAAGTGAACTAAATCTCTTTTAAGTGAGATAACTTTCAAAACAGGAGGTGACATGTGCAGGACGTAACACTTTGTTGTGGTGTGGAGCAGCCTGTTGGTTTTAGTACCGTGGTTTGCAAGAAATATTTTTATGAAAACAATTAATTAATGCACAAATTTTCATAGATACCATTACATTGAATTTGATGGACACAGAGAGCTCACAGTACCTCTCTCATATACATACAACCACACCTCTCTGTCTCATAATACAACAGACCTCTCCTGTCTCAGTATACATACAGACCTCTCTAGTCTCAGTAATACATGCATACCTCTCTTCTTGTCTCAGTATACATACAGACCTCTCTAGTCTCAGTAGTACATACAGACCTCTCTCTTGTCTCAGTAATACATACAGACCTCTCTAGACTCAGTAATACAGGCAACCTCTCCTGGCTTCAGTATACTACAGACCTCATCCTGTCTCAGTATCCCACACAACCTCTCATGCCTCAGTATACATAACGATCCTCTCCTGCTCAGTATACATACAGACCTCTCCTGTCTCAGTATACATGACAAACCTATCTTGTCCTCAGTATACATACAGACATCATCCCTTCTCAGTAAACATCCAGACCTCATCCTGTCTCAAGTATACAAATAGACCTCCTCATTTCCTCAGTATAACCTACACGACCGCTCCTGTCTCAGTAGAACATACAGACCTCTCCCTGTCTCAGTATAACATATAACCTGCTCATGTCTCAGTATAACATACAGCGCAGACCATCTCCCTGCCTCAGTATACATACCAAGACCCTCGTCCTGTCTCATTTACACTACAGACCCTCCTGTCTCAGTAAACAAACAGACCTCCTTGTCTCAGTATAACAAACAGACCCACTGTCTCAGTAAACATACAGGACCTCTCATTCTCAGTATACCCCTCAGACGCTCTCATGCCTCAGTATACATTCAGACCTCTTCAGTATACTAACTCACACCTCTCTAATCTTTCTGTACAAAGTCTCTGATAGACTGTGAGGTGCTGCTGTGATGACGACTTTTGAAATATCTCTACATGCTTCGAGCAGATAAAGCTGTTGGAACCATGGCTTCACTGGACATTAGCCTTATGGTTCATGTGTGTGTGAGTGTGTGTGTGTGTGTGTGTCTGTGGGAATGTGTGTCTGTCTCTGTGTGCGTACAGGTGTGCCCCTGTGTCTGTGTACGTGTCCTGTCTCTGTGCGTGGTCTGGTCTGTCAGTGTGTGTCTGTGGTGTGTCCATCGTGTCAGTGTATATTGGAGGACTGTAACCTAATTAAAGCTAAAATCTACTTCTTCATATGAAATACCTCTCACCTTTGTTTCCTAAAGTCTTATCTTGGTGAAATCAGGACCACGTCGATGTTGCGTTTGATCAATCAGGGCTGCCCCTTTTCTTAGGACAATAGCCACGAGTGCCCTCCCCCATTGGAAGAAGTTTCTGTTGAGGCAACATCAGTCAGAGTTGTTCCCTCAAGCAGAAAATAACCAAAAAGCGATTCCAGATAACTCCAATTGACTTCACTTAACTTAATCCGAATATCCGACTTTAACCCTTTAAAACCGGGTGTCAAATCCAGGCCCATGGAGCCAGATCTGGCCCCCGCAAATAAATATCTTGCCCCCGGGATGATATTTGTTTGAATTAGAACCATGCACAGAGCCATAAGAAAATATTGATTATTCGTTAATGTTTCAGGACATGTGACTGTCTTTGAAGGAAGTTTGTTTTCGTCTCTGAGCCTAAATAACCCAAGAAAATTGGAAATTCATTTGGAATCATAAATAAACTAGGTGTACGGTGTGTAGTCACGGTTCAAAAGGCTATATGCAAAAATAATTTAATAAGTTTAAATAAACAATTGAACCAGTCCGCCTGAACTTGTTGTAAATTTGACAGTTTTAATCAATCACTGTTTTGCAACAGCACTCATCACAGGTAGAAACTAACTGGACGCGGGCAAACGGTGGGGCAGGGGCCTCACGTGGCCTGATTTTCGTTTCTCTGCGGCCCTCTGGAGCTCTTTCCCCACATCATACGGTCTACCAGACCGCTGTTGGCTTAATAGATTAATGGACCCGTCAATGCCTAATGACGGTGTGTAACTAATATCAGAGACATAAACAAAGTCACAATTTATGCAGACCACTGATTTACATACGTTTATCAGCGAACTTACAATTACAAAACTAAAACCCGGGAAAATTGCCTGGTGTGTGTAAAGTAAGTGCACTATAAAACTAGCTTTTACGCCTGCATGAAAACAAAACGCTATAAAACTCCTTTGAGAGTGCAAATGACGAGGAAGACCATCACAACTCATATCATATCTGTTGTCGAAGTATGTTATCTTCGGCTGTGTGTGCGTACGTATGTGTGCGGAGCGTGTGAAACGTGTGTGTGTGTGGTGTGTGGCTGCGTGCGTGTTTGTGTGTGTGTGTGTGTGTGTTTGGTGTGTGTGTGGTGTGAGTGTGTGTGTGTGTGTGTCTGTCGTGCGTGTGTGTGTGTGTGTGTGTCTGCGTGAGTGTGTGAGTAACACTGCCATTGGATCTGGACTGACCCATCTGATAACGCTTTTAGAACCAGTGAGACCGAACGGACATGGCCCACGACAAGCCCGACATGGCAACTCATGTCACCCCCCCCCCAGTACTTTTCCCACGGTTTAACTAATACTAATTCTTCCAGCGCCGTCCATGTGGAAGCTTTTATTTTAGGGCTATAAAAGAAACAATTAAGTCGAATTAGATTTTAAATATAAGTTTTTTAGGTACGATACAGCGACCCCATCTAAACCATTGATAAAAATGAGTCCTCACATATCCAGTAACGAGAGTCCGTCGCTCTCCCGACTGAGAAGATGCACTGGAGATCTGACGAGCTTTGGAAAGTCCATCCAGAACATGTTCAAGATCCTCTGTTCCGCCGCGCAATACATCTACACAACTACACAAATACACGAATACACAACCTACAACTACTACACAACACACTCAACAGTATTGAGTGTGGACTGTGCATACACCGCCCGAAGCGTCTTTTCAAAACGTTACCCTGTTTGCCCCTTGAGCTAGTTTTTTGCTCCCCTCTCTCCCTCTCTCTCTCTTTCTCTCTCCTCTATCATTTACTCCTCCCTCTCTCCTCCTTTCTCTATCTCACCTTCCTCTTCCCCTCCCTCTCTCATTCTCTCCCCCCTGGGGGGACTCGCCTTCTCTCTCTCACTCACTTCACTTCTCTCTGTCTCTCTCTCTCTCATCCTTCTCTCACTCTCTCGCGCTCCTCTCCCACTTGTCTCTCTGCCTCTCTCTCCCTCCCCTCATCTTCTCTCCCTCTCGTCTCTCTCCTTCCCTCTTTCTGTCCACCTATCTCTCTGCCCCTTTTTCTCTCCCTCTCATCCTCTGTCTCTCTCTCCCTTCGTCTTTCCGTACTCTCCCTCTCTTCTCTGTCTCTGCGTTTCTGTACTTGTCTGTGAGAAATCCCTCCTTCGCTAACCTTAACCCTCCAGTCTTTATTTAAACGGCAATGACAGAATATGCAAAATCATGTATAAACCCATAACCGTCATGTCATTACCTGCACATAGGAGAGTATTACCACACCTGCTCAGACGGCTTTGGACACCAACCAACCCCTGAAAAGGACCATAACCCAGGGGCAGAGAGCCAAAGTTCTGCAGACAGACTCTGGCACTCAGAGCGGGGCCTTAAATATTTCACATGTGCCACTTTTCATTTTTATAAACTCAACTCCCATTCAAAATCAAAGGAAGACTGGTGAACGGAATGCGGTTTTGCACCCTCAACACATAGGTTTGTTTTGTATTTGTATTATTTCTATAATTCGGATGGGGCAGTGTGTAATAAAGAACCGAAGTGACTGTCAATAAACCAGCCTTTTTGTGGCTAATTTCCTCTGTAGGTCCCCACACTCGCACCACAAACACACAACATGTCAACCTGAACTACTGCACATGTTTAAAACTGTCTCTTCCCTCACTCTCATGCTCTTTCTGTCTCTATCTGTCTCCCTGACCCCCCTCCCTCTCTCAACTTTCCCTCTCTCTCTGTCTCTATGTCTCTCTCTCTGTCACTCTCCCTCCTCTCCTTATCGCTCTCTCTCCCTCTTTCTCTCTTTTCTCTTTTTCTCTCTGTCTAATCTTATCTGTCTCTTTCCCTCTCTCTCGTCTCTCCCCTCCCTCTCTCCTCTTTCTCTCTCCTTTCTATCTTTCTGTCTCTCCTCTCTGTCCTACTCTCCCTCTCTCTCTGTCTCCCCTGCCTCTCTCATTCATTCCCCTCTCTCTCTCTGTCTCTCTGTCTCTATGTCTCTCTCCTCTGTCTCTCCCTCTCTAATTCTCTCCATCTCTCTCCTTATCTCCCCTTTCTCTCTTTCTCATTTCTCTCTGTCTCTCTATCTCTCTCTCCTTCTCTCTCTCTGTCTCTGTCTCGTTCCCTCTCTCTCTCTGTCTCTTTCTCCCTCCCTCTCTCTCCTTTCTATCTTTCTGTCTCAGTCCTCTCTCTCTCTCTTTCTCTGTCTCTATATCTCCCTCTCCTCTCTCTGTCTCTCCCTCTCTAATTATCTCCCCACTCTCCTTATCCTCTCGCTCTCCCTCTTTCTCTCTTTCTCTTTATTCTCTCTGTCTCACTTTAATCTCTCTCTCTCTCTCCTTCTTCTTTTTCTTTTCTCTCTTTTCTCTTGGTTGTTTATTTGTGGCCTATTTTTTTCTCTTCTCTCATCTGTTCTCTGTCTCTCCGCTCCTCGCCTTTCCTCTCCTCCTTCGATCTTTCTGTCCTGGTCCTCTTCTCTCTCTACTTCTCTCTCTGTCTCTCGTCCCTCTCTCTCCTTAATCACTCAACTCTCCCCTTTCCTCTCTTTGCCTCTGTCTCATCATTCTCTCCCTCCCATCTCTCTCTCTGTCTTTCTCTGTCACTCTCATCTCCCTCTCTCTCTCCTTCTCTCTCTCTCCTCCCTGCCTCTCTCCCCTCTCTCATTCTCGCCCTCTCTCTCTTTGTCACTAATTCCATCTGTAGACCCACACTCGCACCATAAACACAACATCAACTCAACCCTGAACACTGCACATGTTTAAAAGTGGATGGGGGAAACGAACAGCCTGGAGGAACCCTACAAAGACTCTGGAAACATGTAAACATGTAAAAATATTGAGATTCCCAAGTTTTCTTTAGATTTCTGCTTAAAAACCACAGAATAGCTATTATTTACACAATGTAATGTTATTAAACCCAGGACACTGAGATTGGTCTCATTTTTAGGGGTGGCTTGTCTCCAAGAGATGGTGTGAGAGTGGAGTATGGGAAGGTATTATGGGGGGACTTTAGACATGTTTTTAGTGGTGGTGAGTTGGAATTCCGGAGCACCTGGAGGAAACCTATAGACAACAGCGAGAACATAAAAACTCGACATTCAACTACAACTTACAGACTGTCTGTTACCATTTCTGCGGTACATTTATTACACACCAAACATAACAAATAACATAACACCTGACACATTACTTGTTTTATGTTTTTTTTCGTACATTATTTACTTTTTATTATTCATAGTTTCTAGCTCATTGCCTGGATGTTAAAAAATACTTTGCTTTGGAATTTGTGGTCACATGGTGTTCAATAAAGGAACAAAAAAAAAAAAACCAATCTGGACATTGGTCTCTGCCCCTTATGGAACAATGGCTCTATGTGTTTTTTCTGTCATCACATTGTCTTCTGTATGAACCGTTTTGATTCTCTGATCTGTTTGTTGCACGAATCGACATGTCCTCCAGATATCTGCTGTTTGTGTATCTGTCTGGGCAAAAAAAAAAAAAAGATTGAACCCATTGACAAACTAATAGTTCCTCTGTGAAGAAACGCCTCAGCAGTGCAAAAAAAAAAAAAAAAAACACAAAGTCGCAAAACCAAGTTAACGGCTACATGGTAAAGCAATTGTCGCGATGCTTAAAAAACGAGCCTATACTAGAAGTAAAGAAGTGCTAGAACAACCATGTGCATAGTTCAGGTCTAATAACAACTCGTGGGAAGGAATAGGTTTAGCATGGCGCGGATCTCAAAGGAAACAATAACTTTCTCCTGGGGGGAAGAAGCTGGAACAGGGCTTTTTCCCCGGGTTCCCGGTTGGGGGTCAAGGGTTAGCAAGAGCCACCGAAGATTCAAAGACCATGTCTTCCGATTCAGAGGTAGAGATCAGGGGTTCGTACTTATTTTTGGTTGAGGGCCGGATAAAAAAATGAAAGGGCTGGTCAGGGGCCGAAAGAAATAAGTGGGTTTCATTTATCATTCTTTTTAATACTAATGAAGGTATCTTTAATTAATGACTAGTTTCACATTAGTTGGATTGAACATTCTTTCTGAATTATGATTGCTTATGTTTTCCAGTGGACCGACCCAAAACTGGACCAAATATTGAAGTATATATGGAAGGCATGGGGACGAGCCTTGACTTTTCACACTTATATGGGCTAGATTCATAAGACAGCCTCCTAACCAGCAGCTTACTGTCATTTTAGCTAAGCCGGACCACCTTGTTTAGAGCTCTCCCTTTAACGAGAGGCAAGTTTATTATATATACACCAGTTTATGCACAAGGCAAAGTTTTATTAAATAATCGCTGCACCATTTGAAAGTTTGCTTGATGGTTCTGTGACTGTGTGGTTCTACACATCACAGACAAAGAACGGAGAGACCAGAGAGAGAGAGAGCAGATGAAATTAGAGAGAGAAACCACAGAAGAAACTAAGGGAGATCCAGAGAGAGAGATGCCCGCTCTGAGAGAGGATGTAGAATGTTCTTTTTGAAATCCAGACTCCTAAACCAGCTCTTTAGGAGTAATGTAAGGACTCTCCTTGTCCCTTGAAAAGCCAGTGTATCCAGCTGCTCACTAGGACGTCGGATGTGATACCAGCTTAATTCCACAAGCTGTAATATACATTGCCTTGCGAAAGTATTCAGCCCCCTTGAACCTTTCATCAACATTTCGCCACATTTCAAGCTTCAAACATAAAGTATAAAAATTTTAATTTCTGTCATGAATCCACAACAATGGGGACACAAACGTGAAGGGAACAAATTTTATTTGATAAATTCAAACTTTTTAAACATAAACTGAAAAAGTGGGGCGTGCAATATTATTCGGACCCCTTTACTTTCAGTGCAGCAAACTCAGTCCCAGAGTTCAGTGAGGATCCTTTGAATGATCCAATGTGCCTAAATGACTGATGATGATAAATAGAATGCACCTGTGAGAAATCAAGTCCTCCGTAAAAATGCACCTTGCTTTTGATAGTCCAGGTTCTTTAAAAAGCGCAGAGAGAACCATGAAGACAAAGGAACACCGCCAGAGCTGGTCCGAGATACAGGTTGTGGAGAAGTTTAAAGGCCGGATTTGGATACAAAAACATTGGAGCCAAATACAGGACCATTCTGGAAGAAAACCTGTTGGATTCCAGCAAAAGACCTGAGACTATGGGACGGAGATTTATCTACCAACAGTGTCAATGATCCCAAAACATAAAGCCAAATCTACAATGGAATGGTTTCACCAAATAGACTTATCCAGGTGTT
This sequence comes from Knipowitschia caucasica, assembly GCA_964034765.1. Taxonomy (NCBI): domain Eukaryota; kingdom Metazoa; phylum Chordata; class Actinopteri; order Gobiiformes; family Gobiidae; genus Knipowitschia; species Knipowitschia caucasica. The sequence goes on from OZ035832.1 coordinate 424,415, forward strand.
AGAAAATTGCCAAGTCAAAGTCCAGACCTGAATCCAATCGAGAATCTGTGGAAAGAGCTGAAGACTTTGCGTTCACAAACCTCTCCATCCAACCCACTGAGCACGAGCTGTTTTGCAAGGAAGAAATGGGCAAGAATTCCAGTCTCATCGATGTGGCAAAACTGATAGACATACCCCAAGCGACTTGCAGCTGTAATTGCAGCAAAAGGTGGCGCAACAAATATTAGCGCAAGGGTGGCCGAATAATATTTCACGCTCCCACTTTCATTTTTTTATTTGTTAAAAAAGTTTAAATTATCCAATACATTATCGTTCCGACTTCCGATTGTGGTCCCACTTGTTGTTGATTCTTGACAAAACATTTACTTTTTTATATCTTTGTTTGAAGCCTGAAATATGGCCGAAATGTTTGAAAAGGTTCAAGGGGGGCCAAATACTTTAGCAAGGGCACTGAAAATACTGAGACTGAAGGTCTGTATGTATTCTGAGACCGAGAGAGGGTCTATACTGCAGTCTAGAGAGGTGTGTATGTATGTAATACGAGACAGGAGAGGTGTGTAAGTATGTATAGCTGAGAGAGGGTATGAGCTCTCTGTGTCCATGCAATACAATGTAAGGAATCTATGAAAAAACATGTGACAATTAATTAATTGGTTTTCAATAAATAATTTTTCTTGCAAACACTTCACGTCTAAACCACAGGCTGCCTCAACACCCAACAAACAGAAGCGTAGCGCAAGGGGGTGCCAACTAATTTTGCACCTCCCCACTTTTTAGTTATTATTTTTAAAAAACAAGTTTAAATTATCCAAATAAATTTCGTTCCACTTCCACGTTGTGTCCCACTTGTTGTTGATCTTGGACAGAAAAAATATGTTTTAAATCCATTTAGTTTGAAGCCTGAACAGTGGCAAAAAGCGAAAGTTTCAAGGGCCCGAATACTTTCGCAAGAAGGTCACTGTCTGGGGGCTCACTGGATGTGGTTTTACTGCATATGGCAAATAAATGTATCTGTTCATAGCCAGTTACTTGGCTTCGCTTCCCAGATTGCGGGCCTCTTCTTGTCTCTGCCTTCCAGTCTGGGAAGAACCAAAACCTCTGCATCGGATTCTATAAAGCTTAAGCACTTTCCTCCAACCTCGAACCTTCTCCAGCCTCTTAACCCTCTCACAGATTCTATCCTCCTCCAGCCTCTAAAACCCTCTCCAGCCGATGCTATCCTCTCCACCCTCATACCTGAACCACCTCCAGCCTCTGCCCCTTGCACTCCCCACAAACCACCTCCTGGTACTTAACACACGAAGCCTCTCTCATACTTCCCTTTGTTCCTCCAGGGTACAGTTAGTTCCAGCATGATTAGCGGTTTTTGAACTCCCAATAGACCCATAATCACGTCTGGCCGGAGGGGACATTTGTCATATTCATTGTGATCTTACTCTAATGATTCTTTAAAAATAATAATGCTCTATCTATTTTATTAGATTTATTTTTATGTTTTTTAGATTTGAATGAGCGTCTTTCTTTCCTACACAAGGCCACACAAACGCCCACAACCAATATCCCAGTATAGCATATATCATAAAATCTTTAGACAAAATCAGGAAAATCATAGTGCCTTAAAAATAGATACAAAAATACTTCATTTTGTCTGCACAGCTAAACCGTTTTAACCCTGGATTTGTTAGCTTAAAACCGTTAGCTTCCACTCATTCACCATTCATGATATTTTGACAATGAACCAGTGTCCCTATGATACTCAAAACTTCAGTCTTAAATAATAGGCTCGACCACCAAGACAAAATACGGTATTTTTTTAAAAACTATTAATTATCGTCAAAAGACACCCGCTCAGGCTGCTCTCGCAGACCTAGTATCTAAACAAAAAACTTTTATTCAATAGTTTGCTGGATATGGCCCATTGTAGTTTTACCTAAGAATAACAGATTTGAAATGTGATTTGTTAATTAATTTGTTTATACACACTGTTTTGAAAACAACACATCATTCAATAATGTGGATGTAAAAGAAAAACATGACCTTCCCTTTTAACACTGTGTGTCCCAACCATTTTTAGTAATAGGACCACTGTAGTTTAACAGACCTAGTATAAGTCCAGGGGCCCGACCACCAGATGAAAAACTGTTTTTGATTCGTTTGTGGCCTTTCTGCACAGGCCGAGGAGCAAAGGGAGAAGTAAACAACCAAGAGCCAATCGAAGTCTCGTTTTAGTCATTAGTAAACGTGACATATACAATGAATAACAGAATCGATACCGACACCCGCATCAGCAGCTGCTGAGGACCGACAGCACTCAATCAGGAAATGAGAGAGAGGCCAGTGAGAGAGAGGAGCCAGTGCAGAGAGAGGAGCCAGTGCAGAGAGAGGAGCCAGTGCAGAGAGAGGAGCCCAGTGAGAGAGAGGAGCCAGATGCAGAGAGAGGAGCCAGTGAGAGAGAGGAGCCAGTGCAGAGAGGAGCCAGTGCAGAGAGAGGAGCCAGTGAGAGAGAGGAGAGTGAGAGAGGAGCCAGTGCAGAGAGAGGAGCCAGTGCAGAGAGAGGAGCCAGTGAGAGAGAGGAGCCAGTGAGAGAGAGGAGCCAGTGCAGAGAGAGGAGCCAGTGCCAGAGAGAGGAGCCCAGTGCAGAGAGAGGAGCCAGTGCAGAGAGAGAGGAGCCAGTGCAGAGAGAGGAGCCAGTGCAGAGAGAGAGGAGCCCAGCCAGTGCAGAGAGAGGAGCCAGTGAGAGAGAGAGGAGGAGCCAGTGCAGAGAGAGGAGCCAGTGCAGAGAGAGGAGCCAGTGCAGAGAGGAGCCAGTGAGAGAGAGGAGCCAGTGAGAGAGAGAGAGCCAGTGCAGAGAGAGGAGCCAGTGCCAGAGAGAGAGGAGCCAGTGAGAGAGAGGAGCCAGTGCAGAGAGAGGAGCCAGTGAGAGAGAGGAGCCAGTGCAGAGAGAGGAGCCAGTGCAGAGAGAGGAGCCAGTGCAGAGAGAGGAGCCAGTGCAGAGAGAGGAGCCAGTGCAGAGAGAGCCAGTGAAGAGGAGCAGTGCAGAGAGAGGAGCCAGTGAGAGAGAGGAGCCAGTGCAGAGAGGAGCCAGTGCAGAGAGAGGAGCCAGTGCAGAGAGAGGAGCCAGTGCAGAGAGAGGAGCCAGTGAGAGAGAGGAGCCAGTGAGAGAGAGGAGCCAGTGAGAGAGAGGAGCCAGTGCAGAGAGAGGAGCCAGTGAGCAGAGAGGAGCCAGTGCAGAGAGAGGAGCCAGTGCAGAGAGAGGAGCCAGTGCAGAGAGAGGAGCCAGTGCAGAGAGAGGAGCCAGTGCAGAGAGAGGCCAGTGCAGAGAGAGGAGCCAGTGAGAGAGAGGAGCCAGTGCAGAGAGAGGAGCCAGAGCCAGAGAGAGGAGCCAGTGCAGAGAGAGGAGCCAGTGCAGAGAGAGAGAGGAGCCAGTGCAGAGAGAGGAGCCAGTGCAGAGAGAGGAGCCAGTGCAGAGAGAGGAGCCAGTGAGAGAGAGGAGCCAGTGAGAGAGAGGAGCCAGTGCAGAGAGAGGAGCCAGTGAGAGAGAGGAGCCAGTGCAGAGAGGAGCCAGTGCAGAGAGAGGAGCCAGTGAGAGAGAGGAGCCAGTGCAAGAGAGAGGAGCCAGTGCAGAGAGAGGAGCCAGTGCAGAGAGAGGAGCCAGTGCAGAGAGAGGAGCCAGTGCAGAGAGAGGAGCCAGTGCAGAGAGAGAGCCAGTGAGAGAGAGGAGCCAGTGAGAGAGAGGCCAGTGCCAGTGAGAGAGAGGAGCCAGTGAGAGAGAGGAGCCAGTGAGAGAGAGGAGCCAGTGAGAGAGAGGAGCCAGTGAGAGAGAGGAGCCAGTGCAGAGAGAGGAGCCAGTGCAGAGAGAGGAGCCAGTGCAGAGAGAGGAGCCAGTGAGAGAGAGGAGCCAGTGCAGAGAGAGGAGCCAGTGCAGAGAGAGGAGCCAGTGCAGAGAGAGGAGCCAGTGCAGAGAGAGGAGCCAGTGAGAGAGAGGAGCCAGTGAGAGAGAGGAGCCCAGTGCAGAGAGAGGAGCCAGTGCAGAGAGAGGAGCCAGTGAGAGAGAGGAGCCAGTGCAGAGAGAGGAGCCAGTGCAGAGAGGAGCCAGTGCAGAGAGAGGAGCCAGTGAGAGAGAGGAGCCAGTGAGAGCAGTGAGAGAGAGGAGCCAGTGCAGAGAGAGAGGAGCCAGTGAGAGAGGAGCCAGTGAGAGAGGAGCCAGTGGAGAGAGAGGAGCCAGTGAGAGAGAGGAGCCAGTGAGAGAGAGGAGCCAGTGAGAGAGAGGACCAGTGAGAGAGAGGAGCCAGTGAGAGAGAGGAGCCAGTGCAGTGAGAGAGAGGAGCCAGTGCAGAGAGAGGAGCCAGTGCAGAGAGAGGAGCCAGTGAGAGAGAGGAGCCAGTGAGAGAGAGGAGCCAGTGAGAGAGAGGAGCCAGTGAGAGAGAGGAGCCAGTGAGAGAGAGGAGCCAGTGAGAGAGAGGAGCCAGTGCAGAGAGAGGAGCCAGTGCAGAGAGAGGAGCCAGTGCAGAGAGAGGAGCCAGTGCAGAGAGAGGAGCCAGTGCAGAGAGGAGCCAGTGCAGAGAGAGCAGTGAGAGAGAGGAGCCAGTGAGAGAGAGGAGCCAGTGAGAGAGAGGAGCCAGTGAGAGAGGAGCCAGTGAGAGAGAGGAGCCAGTGAGAGAGAGGAGCCAGTGCAGAGAGAGGAGCCAGTGCAGAGAGGAGCCAGTGCAGAGAGGAGCCAGTGAGAGAGAGGAGCCAGTGCAGAGAGGAGCCAGTGCCGAGAGGAGCCAGTGCAGAGAGAGGAGCCAGTGAGAGAGAGGAGCCAGTGAGAGAGAGGAGCCAGTGAGAGAGAGGAGCCAGTGCAGAGAGGAGCCAGTGAGAGAGAGGAGCCAGTAAGAGAGAGGAGCCAGTGCAGAGAGAGGAGCCAGTGCAGAGAGGAGCCAGTGCAGAGAGGAGCCAGTGAGAGAGAGGAGCCAGTGCAGAGAGAGGAGCCAGTGCAGAGAGGAGCCAGTGAGAGAGAGGAGCCAGTGAGAGAGAGGAGCCAGTGCAGAGAGGAGCCAGTGCAGAGAGAGGAGCCAGTGCAGAGAGAGGAGCCAGTGAGAGAGAGGAGCCAGTGCAGAGAGAGGAGCCAGTGCAGAGAGAGGAGCCAGTGCAGAGAGAGGAGCCAGTGCAGAGAGAGGAGCCAGTGCAGAGAGGAGCCAGTGCAGAGAGGAGCCAGTGCAGAGAGGAGCCAGTGCAGAGAGAGGAGCCAGTGCAGAGAGAGGAGCCAGTGCAGAGAGGAGCCAGTGCAGAGAGGAGCCAGTGCAGAGAGAGGAGCCAGTGCAGAGAGGAGCCAGTGCAGAGAGAGGAGCCAGTGAGAGAGAGGAGCCAGTGAGAGAGAGGAGCCAGTGAGAGAGAGGAGCCAGTGAGAGAGAGGAGCCAGTGCAGAGAGGAGCCAGTGCAGAGAGGAGCCAGTGCAGAGAGAGGAGCCAGTGAGAGAGAGGAGCCAGTGAGAGAGAGGAGCCAGTGCAGAGAGAGGAGCCAGTGAGAGAGAGGAGCCAGTGCAGAGAGGAGCCAGTGCAGAGAGGAGCCAGTGCAGAGAGAGGAGCCAGTGAGAGAGAGGAGCCAGTGCAGAGAGGAGCCAGTGAGAGAGAGGAGCCAGTGAGAGAGAGGAGCCAGTGAGAGAGAGGAGCCAGTGAGAGAGAGGAGCCAGTGCAGAGAGAGGAGCCAGTGCAGAGAGAGGAGCCAGTGAGAGAGAGGAGCCAGTGAGAGAGAGGAGCCAGTGAGAGAGAGGAGCCAGTGCAGAGAGAGGAGCCAGTGCAGAGAGGAGCCAGTGAGAGAGAGGAGCCAGTGCAGAGAGGAGCCAGTGAGAGAGAGGAGCCAGTGAGAGAGAGGAGCCAGTGCAGAGAGGAGCCAGTGAGAGAGAGGAGCCAGTGAGAGAGAGGAGCCAGTGCAGAGAGAGGAGCCAGTGAGAGAGAGGAGCCAGTGCAGAGAGAGGAGCCAGTGCAGAGAGGAGCCAGTGAGAGAGAGGAGCCAGTGCAGAGAGGAGCCAGTGAGAGAGAGGAGCCAGTGAGAGAGAGGAGCCAGTGCAGAGAGAGGAGCCAGTGAGAGAGAGGAGCCAGTGAGAGAGAGGAGCCAGTGCAGAGAGAGGAGCCAGTGCAGAGAGAGGAGCCAGTGCAGAGAGAGGAGCCAGTGCAGAGAGGAGCCAGTGAGAGAGAGGAGCCAGTGAGAGAGAGGAGCCAGTGCAGAGAGGAGCCAGTGCAGAGAGAGGAGCCAGTGAGAGAGAGGAGCCAGTGAGAGAGAGGAGCCAGTGCAGAGAGGAGCCAGTGAGAGAGAGGAGCCAGTGCAGAGAGGAGCCAGTGCAGAGAGGAGCCAGTGAGAGAGAGGAGCCAGTGAGAGAGAGGAGCCAGTGCAGAGAGAGGAGCCAGTGCAGAGAGGAGCCAGTGAGAGAGAGGAGCCAGTGCAGAGAGGAGCCAGTGCAGAGAGGAGCCAGTGAGAGAGAGGAGCCAGTGCAGAGAGGAGCCAGTGCAGAGAGGAGCCAGTGAGAGAGAGGAGCCAGTGAGAGAGAGGAGCCAGTGCAGAGAGAGGAGCCAGTGAGAGAGAGGAGCCAGTGCAGAGAGAGGAGCCAGTGCAGAGAGGAGCCAGTGCAGAGAGAGGAGCCAGTGAGAGAGAGGAGCCAGTGCAGAGAGAGGAGCCAGTGAGAGAGAGGAGCCAGTGAGAGAGAGGAGCCAGTGCAGAGAGAGGAGCCAGTGCAGAGAGGAGCCAGTGAGCGAGAGGAGCCAGTGCCGAGAGAGGAGCCAGTGCAGAGAGAGGAGCCAGTGCAGAGAGAGGAGCCAGTGCAGAGAGAGGAGCCAGTGCAGAGAGAGGAGCCAGTGCAGAGAGGAGCCAGTGAGAGAGAGGAGCCAGTGCAGAGAGGAGCCAGTGCAGAGAGAGGAGCCAGTGCAGAGAGAGGAGCCAGTGCAGAGAGGAGCCAGTGCAGAGAGGAGCCAGTGAGAGAGAGGAGCCAGTGCGAGAGAGGAGCCAGTGCAGAGAGGAGCCAGTGAGAGAGAGGAGCCAGTGAGAGAGAGGAGCCAGTGCAGAGAGAGGAGCCAGTGCAGAGAGAGGAGCCAGTGAGAGAGAGGAGCCAGTGAGAGAGAGGAGCCAGTGCAGAGAGAGGAGCCAGTGAGAGAGAGGAGCCAGTGCAGAGAGGAGCCAGTGAGAGAGAGGAGCCAGTGAGAGAGAGGAGCCAGTGCAGAGAGGAGCCAGTGCAGAGAGAGGAGCCAGTGAGAGAGAGGAGCCAGTGAGAGAGAGGAGCCAGTGCAGAGAGAGGAGCCAGTGAGAGAGAGGAGCCAGTGAGAGAGAGGAGCCAGTGCAGAGAGAGGAGCCAGTGCAGAGAGAGGAGCCAGTGCAGAGAGAGGAGCCAGTGCAGAGAGAGGAGCCAGTGCAGAGAGAGGAGCCAGTGAGAGAGAGGAGCCAGTGAGAGAGAGGAGCCAGTGAGAGAGAGGAGCCAGTGAGAGAGAGGAGCCAGTGAGAGAGAGGAGCCAGTGCAGAGAGGAGCCAGTGAGAGAGAGGAGCCAGTGAGAGAGAGGAGCCAGTGCAGAGAGGAGCCAGTGCAGAGAGGAGCCAGTGCAGAGAGGACCCAGTGAGAGAGAGGAGCCAGTGAGAGAGAGGAGCCAGTGCAGAGAGAGGAGCCAGTGAGAGAGAGGAGCCAGTGAGAGAGAGGAGCCAGTGCAGAGAGAGGAGCCAGTGCAGAGAGAGGAGCCAGTGCAGAGAGAGGAGCCAGTGCAGAGAGGAGCCAGTGAGAGAGAGGAGCCAGTGAGAGAGAGGAGCCAGTGAGAGAGAGGAGCCAGTGCAGAGAGGAGCCAGTGCAGAGAGAGGAGCCAGTGAGAGAGAGGAGCCAGTGCAGAGAGAGGAGCCAGTGCAGAGAGGAGCCAGTGAGAGAGAGGAGCCAGTGCAGAGAGGAGCCAGTGCAGAGAGGAGCCAGTGCAGAGAGAGGAGCCAGTGAGAGAGAGGAGCCAGTGAGAGAGAGGAGCCAGTGCAGAGAGAGGAGCCAGTGAGAGAGAGGAGCCAGTGAGAGAGAGGAGCCAGTGCAGAGAGAGGAGCCAGTGCAGAGAGAGGAGCCAGTGCAGAGAGAGGAGCCAGTGCAGAGAGAGGAGCCAGTGCAGAGAGAGGAGCCAGTGAGAGAGAGGAGCCAGTGAGAGAGAGGAGCCAGTGAGAGAGAGGAGCCAGTGAGAGAGAGGAGCCAGTGAGAGAGAGGAGCCAGTGCAGAGAGAGGAGCCAGTGCAGAGAGAGGAGCCAGTGAGAGAGAGGAGCCAGTGCAGAGAGAGGAGCCAGTGAGAGAGAGGAGCCAGTGCAGAGAGGAGCCAGTGAGAGAGAGGAGCCAGTGAGAGAGAGGAGCCAGTGCAGAGAGGAGCCAGTGCAGAGAGAGGAGCCAGTGAGAGAGAGGAGCCAGTGAGAGAGAGGAGCCAGTGCAGAGAGAGGAGCCAGTGAGAGAGAGGAGCCAGTGAGAGAGAGGAGCCAGTGCAGAGAGAGGAGCCAGTGAGAGAGAGGAGCCAGTGCAGAGAGAGGAGCCAGTGCAGAGAGAGGAGCCAGTGCAGAGAGAGGAGCCAGTGAGAGAGAGGAGCCAGTGCAGAGAGGACCCAGTGAGAGAGAGGAGCCAGTGAGAGAGAGGAGCCAGTGCAGAGAGAGGAGCCAGTGCAGAGAGAGGAGCCAGTGAGAGAGAGGAGCCAGTGAGAGAGAGGAGCCAGTGAGAGAGAGGAGCCAGTGCAGAGAGGAGCCAGTGAGAGAGAGGAGCCAGTGAGAGAGAGGAGCCAGTGCAGAGAGAGGAGCCAGTGCAGAGAGAGGAGCCAGTGCAGAGAGAGGAGCCAGTGCAGAGAGGAGCCAGTGAGAGAGAGGAGCCAGTGAGAGAGAGGAGCCAGTGCAGAGAGGAGCCAGTGCAGAGAGAGGAGCCAGTGAGAGAGAGGAGCCAGTGAGAGAGAGGAGCCAGTGCAGAGAGGAGCCAGTGAGAGAGAGGAGCCAGTGCAGAGAGGAGCCAGTGCAGAGAGGAGCCAGTGAGAGAGAGGAGCCAGTGAGAGAGAGGAGCCAGTGCAGAGAGAGGAGCCAGTGCAGAGAGAGGAGCCAGTGCAGAGAGAGGAGCCAGTGAGAGAGAGGAGCCAGTGAGAGAGAGGAGCCAGTGCAGAGAGGAGCCAGTGCAGAGAGGAGCCAGTGAGAGAGAGGAGCCAGTGCAGAGAGGAGCCAGTGAGAGAGAGGAGCCAGTGAGAGAGAGGAGCCAGTGCAGAGAGAGGAGCCAGTGAGAGAGAGGAGCCAGTGCAGAGAGAGGAGCCAGTGCAGAGAGGAGCCAGTGAGAGAGAGGAGCCAGTGAGAGAGAGGAGCCAGTGCAGAGAGGAGCCAGTGCAGAGAGAGGAGCCAGTGAGAGAGAGGAGCCAGTGAGAGAGAGGAGCCAGTGAGAGAGAGGAGCCAGTGAGAGAGAGGAGCCAGTGCAGAGAGAGGAGCCAGTGCAGAGAGAGGAGCCAGTGAGAGAGAGGAGCCAGTGCAGAGAGAGGAGCCAGTGCAGAGAGAGGAGCCAGTGAGAGAGAGGAGCCAGTGAGAGAGAGGAGCCAGTGAGAGAGAGGAGCCAGTGAGAGAGAGGAGCCAGTGCAGAGAGAGGAGCCAGTGAGAGAGAGGAGCCAGTGCAGAGAGGAGCCAGTGCAGAGAGAGGAGCCAGTGCAGAGAGAGGAGCCAGTGAGAGAGAGGAGCCAGTGGCTAATGCTGTGTGAGGAACCAATATGAGGCGTCTGTGTGAGGGGCCAGTGTGAGATTGGCCCGTGTATTTTTCGTTGAAATATTTTTTTATTATTATTATTTTTTTTATTATTATTATTATCCATCCATCCATCCATCCATCCATCCATGTTCTACCCTTTAACCCATTTCTGGGTCAGGGGGGTGGCAGTCAGAGATGCCACCCAAGTCTCATAGCACCAGCCCCTCACTGACCCTCTGCAGGTGGTGAGTCCACAGGAGGCTGCTCTCTGAGTGTGAGCATAGCCTTGATCTTTCAGTGGGGGCTTTGGGCAAAGTGGGGTTAAGTGTCTTGCCCAAGGACACAATTATTATTATATATATATTATTATTATTATATTTTTTTTAAAAATCTGGCCCATTTGGAGGAAGATTTGAACAGGAAATATGAGTGACGTAAGCCTTGAGGAGCAGGGGTGAGAAGTTCTTTAAAAATGTTACCCAAAGGTACAGCTAAAGTCAGGTCCTATAGGTTGCGCTCAGGTTGTATAGAGTTCTGTTTCAGTTGGAAGCTATACACGTTGCCTAAACTTGCCTTCTACAAATGCATTCATTCCATGAAAGCATTTTGTGACTTGTTTTATTTGTTTCCTCTCACAAAGATATGCTGGTTGGCAGGACTGGCCCAGGGCATAGGCGACCGCCTGGGGCGCCATCTGCTGGATGGGGCGCAAAATTGCAGTCTTAAAAAAAATATATACATTTATAAAAAAGTTTCCTTTTTTATTTATTCTGCTAAGTGCTTCCAATCACGTAAGATACTATTAATGTATACTATAAACTCAATAAAAATTGTCATTATTGAACCATGCTGCTTTCAAGCCAAGGTGAGTAGGTGGTGGAGGGGCAGCGCATCCCAGAGAGAGTGTTAATTGAAAGATAAGTGGACGTGTTTGTGTTCAACGTTACCATGAAAAGGCAGTCCAAGCCGTCAGGTGCATCAAAAAACGCCAAAGAAAAGCAGAGGATGAAAAACGGGCTCAAAGTAGAGGTATGTGTTAATTAACATGATAACTATGACTTTTCATTTGGACATCCAGACCACCTTGCATCAGTGCACTAACGCTAAGGTAGCCTAAAGCTAAGCATTCACTGCAAAAAAGCAAAAAAGTTATTTTTTTGTGGTTTCTGGTCAGCAGCATGTGTTTTGGCTGAAACCAATCTTTTTTTTCCAGATGTAATGAGAAAGTATTTGCAGCCACAACAGACAGCTCCCACAGAAGAGGCCCCAGACGCTCATGTCTGAAATGACTATGTACCGGTTATAAACAACTGGGCTCACAGACAGAGGAGCAGACTCTGAATCAGCTTGTTTGAGTCGAGGTGACGTCACCTCTAGACGAGGGATGGCTGTAATACCACAAGTTTTGAGTGTTGTATGATGTATCACTCTAATTATTATAAGATAAGATAAGAGTTCCTTTATTCGTCCCACAGTGGGGAAATTTTGTTGTTGCAGCGCACATACAGGACAGTAGTAAGAGCACACAGGGAGCACACACAATATCAGAATTAGAATATTTTTTATTGCCACGTGAGTAACAGGAGGTCACAGACTTGGAAATTGCTTTGGCTCAGTGCAACAGTCAGAGAGAGATAATAAAAAATAAACAATAAAAAACACTTCTAAGGAATAAATGTAAATTTAAAATAGAGTTACAGTTACTATTTACAATATACAAGTGCACATGGTGCACACAATGTAAGGTGACAGCAGTACAGTGAAGTAAAGTGACGTATGATGGGCAGTAAAGTGACTTTATAAAGGGCGGGGGGACAGGTTAAGAAGTGTTCAAGAGTCCAACAGCAGAGGGGAAGAAACTGTTCTTGTGGCGGGAGGTTCTAGTCCTGATGGACCGCAGCCTCCTGCCTGAGGGGAGTGGTTGGAATAGTCCATGTGCAGGGTCAGAGGGGAGTGGTTGGAATAGTCCATGTGCAGGTGAGAGGGGAGTGGTTGGAATAGTCCATGTGCAGGTGAGAGGGGAGTGGTTGGAATAGTCCATGTGCAGGTGAGAGGGGAGTGGTTGGAATAGTCCATGTGTAGGTGAGAGGGGAGTGGTTGGAATAGTCCATGTGCAGGTGAGAGGGGTCGGCTGTGATACGACCAGCCCGGCCTCGAGCTCGGGCGACGTACAGGTCCTGCAGCGATGGAAGGCTGCGGCCGATCACTTCCTCTGCAGAGCGCACAATGCACTGTAGTCTCTGTTTGTCCCTGACTGTGGCTCCAGCGAACCACACGGTGACGGAGGAGGTGATGGAGGAGGTGATGGAGGAGGTGATGGAGGAGGTGACGGAGGAGGTGATGAGGAGGTGATGGAGGAGGTGATGGAGGAGGTGATGGAGGAGGTGATGAGGAGGTGATGGAGGAGGTGATGGAGGAGGTGATGGAGGAGGTGATGGAGGAGGTGATGGAGGAGGTGCTTGAGGAGGTGATGGAGGAGGTGATGGAGGAGGTGATGGAGGAGGTGATGAGGAGGTGATGGAGGAGGTGATGGAGGAGGTGACGGAGGAGGTGATGAGGAGGTGATGGAGGAGGTGATGGAGGAGGTGATGGAGGAGGTGATGAGGAGGTGATGGAGGAGGTGATGGAGGAGGTGATGGAGGAGGTGATGGAGGAGGTGATGGAGGAGGTGCTTGAGGAGGTGATGGAGGAGGTGATGGAGGAGGTGATGGAGGAGGTGATGAGGAGGTGATGGAGGAGGTGATGGAGGAGGTGATGGAGGAGGTGATGGAGGAGGTGATGGGGGAGGTGATGGAGGAGGTGATGGAGGAGGTGATGGAGGAGGTGATGGAGGAGGTGATGAGGAGGTGATGGAGGAGGTGATGGAGGAGGTGATGGAGGAGGTGATGGAGGAGGTGATGGAGGAGGTGATGGAGGAGGTGCTTGAGGAGGTGATGGAGGAGGTGATGGAGGAGGTGATGGAGGAGGTGATGAGGAGGTGATGGAGGAGGTGATGGAGGAGGTGATGGAGGAGGTGCTTGAGGAGGTGATGGAGGAGGTGATGGAGGAGGTGATGGAGGAGGTGCTGGTGGAGGTCAACATCTGTGCAGGCAGCTTGGCTTTCCTGAGCTGCCGCAGGAAGTACATCCTCTGCTGGGCCTTCTTGATGAGGGAGCTGATGGTCGGCTCCCACTTGAGGTCCTGGGTGATGGTGGTGCCCAGGAAACGGAAGGACTCCACAGAGGTGATGGAGGATGTGATGGAGGAGGTGATGGAGGAGGTGATGGAGGAAGTACATCCTCTGCTGGGCCTTCTTGATGAGGAGCTGATGGTCGGCTCCCACTTGAGGTCCTGGGTGATGGTGGTGCCCAGGAAACGGAAGGACTCCACAGAGGTAGTAGTAGTAGTAGTAGTAGTGTTTATTTCGAATTACATGCGCAATACAAAACAAAACAAAAAGAAGAAACATATATATGCACAATTCGAAAAGGAGTAGGTAGAAGTGAAACTTATGCTTCCTACCCCTTGTTACAAACTTTTCTCTTTACAGGAGTTCAAATGATATACAGGCATATTTCTCTCAGATATACAATTTACACTCGTCTCCATGAATAGTAATTTTAAATGCTGATTTCGCACCAATGATGTTCTTAGGTCTTGTTGTCACTTGTCACTTGTTGCCATTTTTACCCAAAGCTGTTTATTTAATGTTAACATGGTTATGTATGTAGACCCTACATAGTGCAGTGCATTAAAAACAGTGGGTAGAATGAGCCAGTCGAGAGAAGGTAATAGCCCCCACTCAACCCGCCCCACTCCCAACATCCCTGACCAATGGAAATGTAGGAAAATTTGCATTGTATATTCTTGCTGTGTGGTGCGTTAAAAACGAGGTGTTGAGGCCGCTTGGCAAGAGGGAGCCCGCCAATCCAACCATATCTCGTCTGCTCTGATTTACTTGCATCTGTTTAAGCAGTAATGGCAATCACAACATGACAACTTGTTTTCCTGCACTATAGATCTTGGTCATGTGCTATTCATGGTTAAGAGTTGTCCATTGCATCTAAAAGATTTAACTGCTCCAAATGATTTTTACACATCCCTTTTACAGTTTAAACAAATTACATTATTTACACATATATTACATAATACATACCTTAATACTTTACCTTAATACTTTACCTTACACTTTATGTATCACACCTTACTTTCCATTTCTTCAAAAACAAACCATCAATTTAAATCCAGATTTTATTCTCATGTAACACTCTCATATGTCCTGAATATAGTAGTTTTGATTTGTTTCTTAAAAACTATTATGTTTTTCGACTCTTTAATGTCTTTGTTAAGTGCGTTCCACAAGTTGATTCCTTTCACTGAGACTGTTCTTTCCATGACTTTTGTTCTGAATCTAGGTTTTTTAAAGATATCAGTTCCTTTCAGATTGTACTGACTTTGTCTTTTTTCAAAGTTCTCTTGAATGTTTGCGGGTAATGATTTGCAATTTGCTTTTTTTTTATTTTATTGCAATTTGTGTTTTTATACTTCTTATACCTGTTTTCTGTCTCTTTCGATGGAGTTTTAATAAAACATTTGTATAGAAAGTTTTTCTTTTTACAAGCATTCTTTAACCCTTTCGTCATCCATGGTTGATCTTCCCTTTTGTTTTTTAAATATATGATTTTGCAATTTTTATCATACAATGTACTTATTGTTTCTATGAAGGCGTTATATGCTATATTGACATCATTTACATAGACCGCATCCCACTTCTGATGTCTAAGATCTCTGTTTAGTGCCTCTAGGGCTTTTTCCGACCTGTTTCTTCTTGCAGTCTTTTCAAAACTGGTTGGTTTTGTGTTCTGATTGTGTTTAAATATTGCAAATATTGGTAGGTGATCGCTAATATCTGTTGTCAAAATTCCACTCATAATATGATCTTCATTCATATTGGTAAAAATATGATCTATTACTGTGGCACTTTGAGATGTTATCCTTGTAGGTTTTGATATTAAAGGAAAGAGGCACATGGTATTCATTGAGTTCAAGAAGTCACTTGCTATTTGTTCACTTGGGTTTCCTAAATTGATATTAAAATCTCCACATATAATTTGTCTCTTGTTTTTAGCTATTTCTATTTTTTCAATTATTTTGTCAGTAAAAACTCACTGCTCTCTGGTGGTCTATAAATGCAACTAATTATTACATTTTTTCCTGACTTGGGTATGATTTCTAATGTAATCATTTCAATTTCATCTTCTATTAAAGTCATTTCATTAACAGTCTTACATTTCAAATTTGATTTTACAAACAATGCAACTCCTCCCCCTCTCTTTAATTTCCTATTTATTGAAAAAAGTTCATACCCTTCCATCAGAACCTCAGCCATAATTCCCTCTTTAAACCAAGTTTCGGTTACAGCAATAATACTAAATTCATTTTTAAACTCACTTAAATAGTCCTTGATTTTAGAAAGTTTATTGTACATGCTGCGACTGTTTACATGAATAATGGACAAAGTATTGTCTGTTATTTTCTGATTAACCACGTCCTCATTGTAGTATTCACAAGTATTTTTTATGTTAAATACATGTTGCTCTATATTTATATCAATATCATAAATTTTGTCTTGTTCCATGTTGTGTTCAGTGAATTCCAAATCTATGAAAGCTAGGTGTTAGTTTAATCATTACTCATAACAAGGTGATGTGATGGGGGAGTCCATCACGGAGGGTGGGGGCGGGGGGACAGTGCTCTTCCTGAAGTCCACAAACATCTCCACTGTCTTCTGGGCGTTCAGCTCCAGGTTGTTACCACTGCACCAGGACACCAGCCGGTCCACCTCCCTCCTGTAGGAGACACCAGGACACCAGCCGGTCCACCTCCCTCCTGTAGGAGACACCAGGACACCAGCCGGTCCACCTCCCTCCTGTAGGAGACACCAGGACACCAGCCGGTCCACCTCCCTCCTGTAGGAGACACCAGGACACCAGCCGGTCCACCTCCCTCCTGTAGGAGACACCAGGACACCAGCCGGTCCACCTCCCTCCTGTAGGAGACACCAGGACACCAGCCGGTCCACCTCCCTCCTGTAGGAGACACCAGGACACCAGCCGGTCCACCTCCCTCCTGTAGGAGACACCAGGACACCAGCCGGTCCACCTCCCTCCTGTAGGAGACACCAGGACACCAGCCGGTCCACCTCCTCCTGTAGGAGACACCAGGACACCAGCCGGTCCACCTCCCTCCTGTAGGAGACACCAGGACACCAGCCGGTCCACCTCCCTCCTGTAGGCGGACTCATCGTTGTTGGAGATGAGTCCAATGAGGGTGGTGTCGTCCGCAAACTTGATCAGCTTCACGGAGTCGTGGCTGGAGGTGCAGTGGTTGGTGTACAGGGAGAAGAGCAGGGGAGAAAGAACACAGCCCTGTGGGGCTCCTGTATTTATAATCCGAGGGTCCGAGACATTCTTCCCCAGACGCACTCGCTGCTTCCTGTCCGTCAGGAAGTCAATATATACAGAATATGTAGTAGCTATGTTTCTTAGCTAACATAACTGGCTGTACTGTAGATGCTGTAGATGCTGAAAATGCTTCAATACCAGTCAAAAAATATGTACATGTAGTAGTGCAGAGTTATGTACTGTACAGTTAAATAGTGCCGGATAATAAGTAGATAAAGTAAAGTGACATTGTTCTGTGACATTCTGAAGTTGCAGTATTGCACATTGCACATGATTTAAGAATTTACTTAATTACAGATGGATGAAATTTACAGGCTCAGCAGTTTTTATTGTACAGTCTGACAGCAGCAGGAAGGAAAGACCTACGGAACCTCTCCTTCACACAGCGAGGGTGAATTAGTCTGTCACTGAAGCTGCTCTCCAGAGCAGAGAGAGTGTCCTGCAGGGGGCGACAGTCATGGTCCAGCATAGATGTTAGTTTGCTCAGGACCCTCCTGTCCCCCACCTGCTGCACTGTGTCCAGGGAACAGCCCAGGACTGAGCTGGACTTCCTGATGTTCCAGCTTCTTCCTGTCCCTCTCCGTGATGCTGCTGCTCCAGCAGACCACACCGTACAAGAGGCTGATGCCACCACAGAGTCATAGAAGGTCCTTCAGGAGTGGCCCCTGCACTCCAAAAGACCTAAGCCTCCTCAGTAGGTAGAGGCGACTCTGGCCCTTCTTGAAGAGGGCGTCTGTGTTATGAGTCCAGTCCAGTTTGTGGTTCAGATGAACACCCAGGTACTTGTAAGAGTCCACTCTCTCGATGTCCTTTCCCTGGATGTTCACTGGAGCTGGAGCGGCAGAGTGACGTCTGCGGAAATCCACCACCATCTCCTTGGTCTTCCTCACGTTGATGAGGAGGTGGTTCATCTCCTTGGTCTTCCTCACGTTGATGAGGAGGTGGTTCATCTCCTTGGTCTTCCTCACGTTGATGAGGAGGTGGTTCATCTCCTTGGTCTTCCTCACGTTGATGAGGAGGTGGTGCATCTCCTTGGTCTTCCTCACGTTGATGAGGAGGTGGTTCATCTCCTTGGTCTTCCTCGCGTTGATGAGGAGGTGGTTCATCTCCTTGGTCTTCCTCGCGTTGATGAGGAGGTGGTTCATCTCCTTGGTCTTCCTCACGTTGATGAGGAGGTGGTTCATCTCCTTGGTCTTCCTCACGTTGATGAGGAGGTGGTTCATCTCCTTGGTCTTCCTCACGTTGATGAGGAGGTGGTTCATCTCCTTGGTCTTCCTCACGTTGATGAGGAGGTGGTTCATCTCCTTGGTCTTCCCCGCGTTGATGAGGAGGTGGTTCATCTCCTTGGTCTTCCTCGCGTTGATGAGGAGGTGGTTCATCTCCTTGGTCTTCCTCACGTTGATGAGGAGGTGGTTCATCTCCTTGGTCTTCCTCACGTTGATGAGGAGGTGGTTCATCTCCTTGGTCTTCATCACGTTGATGAGGAGGTGGTTCATCTCCTTGGTCTTCCTCGCGTTGATGAGGAGGTGGTTCATCTCCTTGGTCTTCCCCGCGTTCATGAGGAGGTGGTTCATCTCCTTGGTCTTCCTCACGTTGATGAGGAGGTGGTTCATCTCCTTGGTCTTCCTCACGTTGATGAGGAGGTGGTTCATCTCCTTGGTCTTCCTCACGTTGATGAGGAGGTGGTTCATCTCCTTGGTCTTCCTCACGTTGATGAGGAGGTGGTTCATCCCCTTGGTCTTCCTCACGTTGATGAGGAGGTGGTTCATCCCCTTGGTCTTCCTCACGTTGATGAGGAGGTGGTTCATCCCCTTGGTCTTCCCCGCGTTGATGAGGAGGTGGTTCATCTCCTTGGTCTTCCTCACGTTGATGAGGAGGTGGTTCCGCTGACACCAGTCCACAAAGTCCTGTATAAGTCCTCTGTACTCTGTGTCATCGTCCTCGGAGCTGAGTCCGATGATGGCAGAGTCGTCAGAGACCTTCTGTAGAACACAACCGTCCGTGTTGTGTCTGAAGTCCGCAGTGTAGAGGGTGAAGAGGAACGGCGCGAGGACTGTCCCCTGGGGGGCCCCCACACTGCAGGTCAGGACCTCAGACACAAAGTCCCTGGTTCTCACAAACTGGGGTCTGTCTGTGAGGTAGTCCAGGATCCACTGGGACAGGTTGTAGTCCACACCGGCTGTCTTCATCTTGTCCCTGAGAAGCCTCGGCTGGATGGTGTTGAAGGCACTGGAGAAATCGAAGAAGAGGATCCTCACAGTGGAGCCGGGTTTCTCCAGGTGGGACAGCGAGCGATGGAGGAGGGAGATGATGGCGTCACATTATCACACATGTGCATAGGATGGACAGTGAAACATGAAGAAAAGCGTAGTATGGGATCTAGGTAAATAAATAAGTAATCTTTCTTTCTACTTATATAGCGCCTTTCACAGACCAGAGTCACAAAAGGCTTTACAATTGTTGGCATTTGTCCTCTCACTTCACACAGTGATGGCAGCAGGGTCACCCGTACACATGAGACCAGACCTGTTTTTAGTGTTAGGGGAAACCGGTGCACCTGGAGGAAATTTAGGCAGGCATAGAGAGAACATGCAAACTCCACACAGAAAGGCCTTGGGAGGTGGAATCCAGGACCAAGGAGCAACACATGTGTGGTTTTTAGAGCCAGACATTCCAAATTTACTGCAACACTGTCCTTCTAAAATCCTGGTTCACCAAGATACAATTGAACTTTTAATCATGTACCATCTACAAACTTTGACAAGGGATGTGGCTGCAAAGGAGACTACCATGGTGATCTGTATGTTTTTATGGCAGTTCTTAATCGTAAATAAAAGAGGAAAAAAAGATTGTTGTAAATGAAAGTGGATGTTATGCTGCCTCAAAACTATCCACATATTCTCTGAGCTCTGTCCAATCCAGTGCAGGCAATAGAGTGACGTTATGCACTTGCTGTTTTGCTTTTTGCATCAATTAGAAAAGAAAAAACCCATCCACAAACAAAGAACAATAAACAATAGCTACTCCAAATATACAACGTCAACAATGCTCATTGTCAGAGATTCAGATTCAGATTCATTTATTTGCCATTTGCAGTAAAACCACATTGGAAAAACTGTGCAAGACTACCCCAGTGTGCACCAGACGACACACACGGAGACAAGAGGTATAGGTTATTTTATTTATTTCATGAAAATGCGTAGTAGTAATTGTTTCTATAGTAATTTTTTTTTCAATTCTGCAAACCTTTCCATGATCCAAATGGAGCAATTAGAAGAATTGAAGTCCTCAATCTATCCGATACGGATAGATTGAGGACTACGGACAAGGGAAGAGCTGGGCACCAGGCACCGAGCGCTCCCGGACCATGTGGGAAAAGGTCCCAGGATGTCATCACAACTGCGTTTGTATTGTCCATCCATCCATTTTCTTCCCCTTAATCCATTTCTGGGTCGAGTGGGTGAACCCAATTCACTTAGTACCTGCCCCTCACTGATCCTCCTGCAGGTGCTGAGTCCACAGGAGCCTTGATCTTTCAGCGGGGGCTTCAGTAAAGTGGAGATAAGTGTCTTGCCCAATGCGTTTGTATTGTATTTCGGCCCAATGCTACTGGTCCAACGGTACTGGTCTAGTGGCATTGTGCTACGAATACTTTCATGTTGAGTTTCCTTAATATAATAGTGTAAAATTGCATAAATGTAATAACATTGCAAAGTGTGTTTTCTCATTTGGTACATCGATTGGAACCATTGACTATAGTATTAACGGACCTGGTCACCCCTATCTCCGCCGTTCTAACTAATGGGCCAAAAATGTGGCCAATGTGGGAAAATGTGAAAAAACGCATCTGCGCATGCGTCAGCCGGCACAAGCCCCATTCATTTAAACTGCACATTCTGAAACAAAAGGGACATGTTTTAAACAACATTTAGATGCTACTGTTTGAGTTTTATAATCAGAATATGTCCTTTACTCACATTACAGGTAATGTAGCTGCATGAATTTTATAGAAAGGTTCCAGCATTTCCAAATCTGTCCACATCATACTGTTATGGCGAGCAGGCGCCCAAAAGGTCCCAGTCCCAACAAAGGCCCTGTCTCAATACCCACACTGCACCCTACACTCCTCTGCGAAGTGCACGCAAGGGTTTGAGTGCACAGGTTACAAGCATGCAAAAAAAGGCGGAATTGGGACAGTGCAGGTGACGTCATCGACTAGTCAAGAGATGGTCATTTTCAGACCTAAACTTTATATATTTTGAGGTCATTTCGTCCGACCCTGTGGGAAACAAAAGTAGTAATTAATGAGTTGCTCCACACAGGTTAAAATACATGTATATTGGTTATTCTTTTAGATAGCTTAAATGTGGGTAACTAACTGTTATCTGGTATGTTTCTATACATCCTAAGTTCATTATACTAAGTGTAAAGTTTAAAGTGAATTTTATATGAATGCTTGGATTGAAAAAGTTATTAAATTGTTACCATAGAATGTCTGTAATTCTTCAATTAGACATTTATACTTCTTTCCAAGTAACAAAGCAACATTTATTCACACACATACAGCATATTTATTTCAAAACTTACACTTCAATGCATTTTCCCGACGTTTTGGTGTGTACCGCAAAGAATTGTGGGCAATATCCTTCGGCAGAGTGCGCTTAGGGCACGGTCACAAAGGTTTTTACCATAGACTGTATATACTGTATTAACGGACAGAGTCACGCCTATCTCCGCCGTTCTAACTAATGGGCCAAAAAATGTGCTCTACTGGAGCAATCCAAAATGGCCACGAGTGGTCCCGCCCACAAGAAAATTGTGAAAAAACGCATCTGTGCATGCGTCAGCTGCGAGAGCTCCATTCATTTGAACAAGAGACTTAAAAAATTCACAGCAAGTAAACTAGAGTGGACCAAAACACCCCCCTCAGCATTGACACACATGTGGAATCTGTCAACGCTATATGTTAGCATTGGCTAATTCTTCTTCTGGGTCCACCCCCACAGGCCCGGGGTGGTACTGCAGCATGTCAGTGCACGTCATTTTGGCCACTTTTGAGCTGGGACCCTCCCCCAGTGGTTTTTACAAACGAACTAGGCCAAGTGGCCCGGATCGTCGCCACAGGGTGTGAAAACGCAGAAGAGAGCTATACCCGTAGGAAACGCTTTTCTTTGGCCCTGCAGAGACACTCCCCCTGCGCCTCTCGACCACGGCCCCCAGAGTCCCTCGACCACGGTGCGGGGCTTATATGAAAGGTTTAACACAGCGGAGAATACGAAAGAGCCGGAGAGACGTGTGTGAAAATGCATGTCACAGGAAGACGTAATGTGACGCACAATATCCCCACCACACCTCACCCCCCCACTCCCCACCACCCGCCACACTGACCCCCCTCATCAGTGCTGGGAAGCGGGTCCTGGCCGCAGTTTTTAACCGCGAGTGCTGCGAATGTTGCGGTCAGATGGCACCTAAAGCCCGGATCAAACTGCGAAGCGGGCCCTGGCACACTTTAAACGGGCTTTAGGTTGCGCATGTGACCGCAGCCTTAGATGCAGGCTACGGCAAAGTGTGGATCAGGGGCGCTAAGGGGGCGGGGCCAAAGACCTCCCTGGAGAATTGGGACTGTACCCTACGCACTCGCACTCATCATCGGGAACGCGCAAATGAGGGGCGAAGGGTGGAAGAGTGAGTATTGGGACAGGGCCAAAGTCCTTCTGTTTCATTCCTGGTTTTACCCAGATCCGCAAAGGCCAAGGCACCTGCCACTTGTCCTGTGGCGCCCCCTGTCGCCTGAGTCCAGATGTCACGTCGTCTCAGACTATAAGGCCACATGTCTGGGTCCATTTTAATATTTTATGCTACACTGTTGGATGACTTGGCTTCAAATACATTCAGGTTATCTGCACAATGACTTTGGGATTATTATTAATTTTATCTTCTTCATTAAATAATATCACCACACTGCTGTTGGATGGATGCTGTTCCAAAATTTGTCTAAGAGCCAGACACAATCATCAAAAGCGGTCATATCCGGCTTTAGAGTCATAGGTTCCTGACTTATCTTAATGATAATAATAACACTCATAATAACAACGCATGAGTTTTATATAGAACTTTTTCAGAACTCAAAGACGCTTCACATGTCATTATTCTTTCATTACATGTACAGGGGTGATAAACTTCTATTGTAGCCACAGATGCCTTGGGGCACACTAACATAAGCGAGGCAACCAGTTTGTGCCATTGGCCCCTCTGACCGCCACCAGACATTCACACACACACACACCAGACTCTGTGGGTGAAGTGTCTTGTCTAAGGACACAACAACAGTTTGGCAGTTGCCCCACTGTGGCATCAGGGGTTGCCCATCACAGGACTAACAGGCTTCAGAGGTATGACGGGATCTGGCTTTTGCGTGCGAGTATTGCCACTTTACACAAGTATTTACTGTGTTCAATATGTGATCTTTGTTTCACAGTATCTTACTTGTGTTCTACTGTATGGGTCAAGCGAGACACTTTTTTAGTGGCCCCAGAAATGTTTTTCAATTATCTTTATCGCAGTAACTTGCAGCATTGATGATAAGGAGATATTGGGGCATTTTATTTTTCATAATAAAGCCTATTGTTTCTGTTCTGTAAGATAAGATAAGACTCTGTGGAGTAAGTAAGTAATCTTTATTTATATACCGCCTTTCACAGACCAGAGTCACAAAGCGGTTTACAATTGTTATTTTTGGGCATTAGTCTCTCACTCCACACAGAGATGGGAGCGGGGTCGCCAAACAGGAGGCACATGCCAGAACTATTGTACATATTTTTAGTGGTAGGGGAAACCGGAGTACCCGGAGGAAACCTACGCAGACACAGGGAGAACATGCAAACTCCACTCAGAAAGGCCCTGGTCCGACTGTGATTCGAACCCAGAACCTTCTTGCTGAGAGGCGAGAGTGCTATCCACTCAGCCGCCGTGCCGCCCAGGTGAGGGACAGGAGGTGCTGGTCAAAGCCACCTCCATCATGAACAACACCTCCCACTGCACAGGACTGAGGAGGAGCTGAGGAGCTCCTTCAGTGGAAGAAGGAGCAGGCCCTTTATCCCCACCGCTGTCAGACTGTACAATAAGTCACTTTAAGTCACTTGCACTAGGACTAAAAAACCTGCACTACTTATTGACACTGTTTCTTTGATTGCCACTTTTATTGTAATCAGAGCTTTCACCCATTTCACGAAGCACCAGTCCCTCACTGATCCTCCTACAGGTGGTGGGTGCTCCTTCAACGACGTGTTGTTTCAGGGGGCGCCCCACTGAAACAGGCATAGTGGGGTTAGGTGTCTTGCCCAGGGTGGATCGAACCTACGACCATTAGGTCCTAATAATTCACAGATAACCCTAAAAAGCAATTGTGTGGTTTTTGAAAAATGTGTTTGCCGTGAGCCAGGACTTCTGACTGCTGAGCCGCGACTCATGGCTCGTGAGTCAGTGGTAAACGCGACGTGGAGAGCTGCGCAAACACATACCAGCTAACGAAGAGTGTGTAACATACACTCCCGCTGTGCAGCTCGTCACTTTGGCTCTCTTCTCTTTCCGACCCTCTCTCTATTTATTTCTTGTAGATGTGTTTTTTTTATTTTTTATTTTCGTAGACAAGCGTTTATTTGTGCATTGTGCACACGGGAAGCCTAGCCTCGTGGACTTTCTCACTGGATTAACATGTCTTCAGCACTTTTTTCGGAGTCCTCCGCTCACAGAGCCACGAGACCAGCGTGTCCCATTGTTTACACACGGGAGCAGCTTCTCGGACTTAGAGACTCCGCTTTCCGGCACTCAGAGAAGCCGGTGATCCCCTTGGAGATCAGTAGGAGACGCAGGGGCTCCAGAGGAGGCCGAAAGAGGAAGAAGAGACCGTATCTCCCGTCCATCATCATGGGGAACGTACGGTCCATCTCTAATAAGACTGAGGAGCTGACCGCACTGGTCCGCCATCATAAAGAGTACAGACAATGTGGACTTATGTGTTTCTCTGAGACGTGGCTGTGTGGGAATATACCGGACTCTGTGGTCGCGCTGGAGGGATTTAAACTTGTGCGAGCGGACCGCTGCGCGGAGGGGAGTGGGAAGAGCAAAGGCGGGGGTGTCGCGGTCTACGTGAACGAGCAGTGGTGCATCCCGACGCACGTGCATGTGGTTCAGCGTACATGCACCCAGGACCTGGAGCTGCTCGCTGTGAGCATGAGACCCAGGTATCTGCCGCGGGAGTTTTCACACACCGTGGTTCTATGTGCCTACATCCCCCCGTCAGCAGACGCAGCCGCAGCATGTGAGGAGATGCACAGAACTGTGACCCAGATCCAGACCCGCAGTCCCCCCGCTCTGATTCTGATCAGCGGAGACTTTAACCACGCCTCCCTCTCCGCCACTCTCCCGACATTCAAACAGTATGTCACGTGCCCAACTCGTGGCAATAAGACTCTGGACCTACTGTATGTTAATGTCCGGGACGCATACGCCTCCTCCCCCCTCCCCCCTCTCGGACGCTCTGATCACAGCCTGGTCCGTCTGTCTCCGGAATACACACCAGTGGTGAGAAGAAATCCAGCGCAGAAGAGGATTGTAAAAGTGTGGAGCGATGATGTGGATGAGATGCTGAGAGATTGTTTTCAAAACACTGATTGGGAAATGATGTTTGCTCTCATGGTGAGGACATCGAGAGCCTGACACACTGCATTACTGACTATATTCTCTTCTGTGTGGATAACACTGTACCAACTAAGAAGGTGCGGTGTTTTTCTAACAACCACCCATGGGTGACCCCTGAGCTTAAAGCCCTCCTGAACCTCAAGAAAAGGGCTTTCATCTCAGGGGACAGGGAGGAGCAGAAGAGGATCCAGCACGAGCTCCAGTGGAGGATCAGGAGGGCCAAGAAGGACTATGGGAAAAAGCTGGAGCAGAAGCTGGCCCAGGGAAACGCCCGCGACGTGTGGAGAGGCCTAAAGAACATCTCCGGCTTTGGACAGAGTGCCAGAGGAACAGCAGATGGAGACCAGCACCGGGCGGACGAATTTAACCAGCACTTCAACCGGTTTGATTCTCCCCCCTCTCCATCTGCCCCCCCTCCCGCCCCCACCTCTTCACACGTCCCCAGCCCAGTGGACACCGCCCAGTGGACACTGCCTCCGGCTGCCCCGGGCCCTCCTGCCCCCGCATCCCCAGCCCCCACCTCGGACAGTACATCCCAGTCCCCCCCCCTCTCCATCACACCGGACCAGGTGAGCAGTCAGCTCCAGCGCCTGAAGCTGAGGAACTCCGCAGGACCGGACGGGATCAGTCCCAGGCTGCTGAGGACCTGTGCAGACCAGCTCTCTGGGGTCCTCAGCTACATGTACAACCTGAGCCTCAGCCTGGAGAAGGTCCCTGTCCTGTGAAAGACCTCCTGTGTGATCCCGGTCCCAAAAACAGCACACGCCAAGGAACCGGCTCACTACAGACCAGTCGCACTGACCTCCCACCTGATGAAGACCATGGAGCACTAACCTCCCACCTGATGAAGACAATGGAGCACTGACCTCCTGATGAAGACCATGGAGCACTAACCTCCCACCTGATGAAGACCATGGAGCGGCTCATCCTCACCCATCTCCGCTCCGTGGTCAGCCCCACCCTGGACCCGCTGCAGTTCGCCTACAGACCCAACATTGGAGTAGAGGACGCCGTCATCTACTTCCTGCAGCGGACGCTCTCCCACCTGGAGCCCGCCGGGAGCGCTGTGAGGGTCATGTTTTTCGACTTCTCCAGCGCTTTCAATACCATCAGGCCGGCACTGCTGCGGGGGAAGATGGAGGACGCGGGAGTGGACAGTAGCCTCACTGCATGGACCATCAACTACCTCACTGCATGGACCATCAACTACCTCACTGCATGGACCATCAACTACCTCACTGCATGGACCATCAACTACCTCTCAGACCGACCACAGTACGTGCGGCTGCGCAGCTGTGAGTCTGAGGTGGTCGTCTGCAGCACTGGGGCCCCTCAGGGCACTGTCCTCTCACCGTTTCTCTTCACCATCTACACCTCAGACTTCACACACGACACAGACAGCTGTCACCTGCAGAAGTTCTCCGACGACTCCGCCATCGTGGGCTGTGTATCTGAGGGGAACGAACTGGAATATCGGTCGGTTATCAAGGACTTTGTCGACTGGTGTGAGCGCAACCACTTGTGCTTGAACACCAGTAAGACCAAGGAGATGATCATCGACTTCAGGAGAAAACCACTTTCCCACACGCTGCTGAACATCCAGGGGGAGGACATTGAGCTGGTGGACAGCTTCAAGTACCTGGGTGTTCACATTAACAATAAACTGGACTGGTCCATAATACAAACGCCCTGCACAAGAAGGGCCAAAGTCGCCTCTTCCTTCTGAGGAGGCTGAGGTCCTTCTGAGGAGGCTGAGGTCCTTCTGAGGAGGCTGAGGTCCTTCTGAGGAGGCTGAGGTCCTTCGGAGTGAGCAGGCCTCTGCTCAGGACTTTTTATGACTCTGTGGTAGCTTCTGCCATTTACTACGCTGCCGTGTGCTGGGCCCCGGGCAGCACAGAGCGGGACAGAAACAGACTGAACAAGCTGGTCAGGAGGGCCAGCTCCACTCTGGGCTGCTCCCTGGACTCTGTGGAGGAGGTGAGGGACAGGAGGCCCCTGGACTCTGTGGAGGAGGTGAGGGACAGGAGGCCCCTGGACTCTGTGGAGGAGGTGAGGGACAGGAGGCCCCTGGACTCTGTGGAGGAGGTGAGGGACAGGAGGCCCCTGGACTCTGTGGAGGAGGTGAGGGACAGGAGGCCCCTGGACTCTGTGGAGGAGGTGAGGGACAGGAGGTGCTAGTCAAAGCCACCTCCATCATGAACAACACCTCCCACTGCACAGGACTGAGGAGGAGCTGAGGAGCTCCTTCAGTGGAAGACTGAGACACCCTCAGTGTAGGAAGGAGCGCTACCGCAGGGCCTTTATCCCCACTGCTGTCAGACTGTACAATAAGTCACTTTAAATGATCACTGTGTGAAAACCTGCACTACTATTGACACTGTTTCCAATTGACACTTGTCACTTTGTTGTACATAATTATTGTCACTTTATTGTACATATATCCTGCATGTAACATGTTTGCACATTTCCTCCCTTTGCACAATCTGAGTGTCTCTATCCATGCCAAATGTGACATGTAAATTTCTCCTCTGTGAGATAAATAAAGCAATCTTATCTTATACTGATTACTTGTAAACTATGCCTCCAGATCCATATTGTGTCATTAATAATTCACAGATACCCCTAAAAAGCAAAGAATTGTGTTTTTGATAACCGTGAGCCACGACTTCTGACTGCTGAGCCAGTCACCAGAAGTTGCCGTGAGGCGCAAACAGTGCTTGCCCTCTCTCCAACCTTGAGTGATTCTATCCATGCCAGATGTGACATGTTCATTTCTCCTGTGTGAGATAAGTAAAGTGTCTCTTATCTTAACTTATCTTAACTTGTTTGCACCGAGAGCCATTGTAATTTCCTAGTTTGTGACTTCTTGTTACTCACATGGCAATAAAAGGATTCTGATTCTGACATGAATTGTCTGAGGTCTGTCTCTGTTGAATAAAGCCACATTGGTCAAGGTGAATTAGTGCAGGTAGAACTTTTTCCAACCTTCTTGCTATTATTAGCCATGTTTCCACTGCAGTAGCCTGGCCTTATCCATCCGTACACTCCGTTCAATCATCATTTCACTGCATGTAACGTCTGGGTCTGGTCCCTGTGTTATGTGTCTCCACTCTTATCTCACATACCTCACATAACATGGACTCTCTCATCTACACAAGCCTCACACTTTTACAGCTATACCCAGCTTCAGGGGTGCTTAGCACCTTGGGGTGAGTGGGGCGTATGTAGATGGAATTTCAATATGAGGGAAATTGAACTTCAATGGGCTCATAAGAAGAAATGTATGCATATAACTTATTTATTGTAATAATATCCATCCATCCATCCATCCATTTTCTACCCTTTAATCCATTTCTGGGTCAGGGGGGTGGCAGTCAGAGATGCCACCCAAGTCTCATAGCACCAGCCCCTCACTGACCCTCTGCAGGTGGTGAGTCCACAGGAGGCTGCTCTCTGAGTGTGAGCATAGCCTTGATCTTTCAGTGGGGGCTTTGGGCAAAGTGGGGTTAAGTGTCTTGCCCAAGGACACAACGACAGCAGTCATCAGTGGGAGTCGGTGGAGAAGGTGCAGAGGTGGGAATTGAACCCACGACCTTCTGGCCTTAAGGCCAACGCTCTACCAACTGAGCTACTGTCGCCCTATTGTAATAATAGTACAATAATAAGGGGCGGCTGTAGCTCAGTTGGTAGAGCATTGGCCTTTGAGCCTGAAGGTCGTGGGTTCAAGCCCACCATGAGACCTTCTCCACCGACTTCCACTGATGACTGCTGTCGTTGTGTCCTTGGGCAAGACACTTAACCCCACTTTGCCTGAAGCCCCCTCTGGAGGATCAAGGCTATGCCATAGAGTGGCCATCCTCCTGTGGACTCACCTCCTGCAGGAGGATCAGTGAGGGGCTGGTGCTTTGTGTACTGGCACCTCTGACCCACCCCCCCCCCCCCCTGACCCAGAAATGGATTAAGATGCAGAAAATGGATGGAGTAGTACAATAAAACATGAACAGACTGGTTCATGAGTACAACGTACGACAAACGTACAAAGTTCTTACAACGTATCTTACAATAAATTCTGAGCTGCAGCATACTGTAATTAACACATCTTAACTCTTCTTAAAGAGTTAATCTGTGACGCCTTACTCTCAGTCGTGCAAATCTGTCAATTTTGTCAAGAACTTCCTTTTCAATTGACATAGCTGCCAGGTTGTGAATCCTACTTCGACCAGAGATCCTTCTCCTCTAAAAGCTACAGCTGCTGACAGGAAGTCAATGCAACCTGTTAGACTGTTTTCAGGGATGGAAACACCTCATTTTCCAAGCGAGCATGTCCTGCATTGGCACAGTGTGTTATTTCAGGACACAGACTAATTCAGGCCAATTACTGTCCTTTATACTATTTAATATTTCCCTGAAAATTACACAAACCTCACCTGAAGCTTTCTCTTTGAAAAACGCTCTAATATCCATCTTTGCAGCTAAGTCCACTCTTGCTAACACATTTACAGTGTAAATGTGTTTTTTTGCTTTCAGTATGGAGTTATATTCAATACAATAAATATAACAAAGCTATCACAACACAGACTGACTGTGCTACTTCATCAAGTGACAGTGATGAAGATATCATTACAGAGCTAGCTAGGTTTGTTTTATCTGTTAGTATAAAGCTAAGGGCTTTAGGGCTTCATAATCTATACCATATAAAACATGAACTGTGTGTGACAAGCAGGAGATAAGTAAATGTGACGCCAAATGACTCTATTCAAGAGAACTTTAGGGCGGACTCTCTCATAAAGTCTATGGGAAAAGATGAAATAGAAAATGAATTACCAACCAAGTAAACGTGAAAGCCACCGGCAAACACTGCTGTAGCTCAGTCTCAGCGCACAGACAGACACAGACACAGACACAGACAGACACAGACACAGATACAGATACAGACAGACATAGACACAGACACAGATACAGACACAGACCCAGACACACACAGACAGACACACAGACACAGACACAGACACAGACACAGATACAGACACACAGACACAGACACACGCACAGACAGACACAGATACAAATACAGACACAGATACAGACACACGCACAGACCCAGACACACACAGACAGACACAGACACACACACAGACACACACACACAGACACACACACAGACACAGACACACACAGAGACCCAGACACAGAGACCCAGACACACACAGACACAGAGACACACACAGACACACACACAGACACACACGCACAGACAGACACACACACAGACACACACACAGACACAGACGGACAGACACACACACAGACACAGACAGACACACACACAGACAGACAGACACACACACACACGCACAGACAGGGGGTGTTGGACAGTTAGTGTCTAACAAGAAGGACTGTGATGATCCAGGACACTAACATTCTACAACATGTACTATGGACATTTATCTCTGCCTATGGTCCAATACATATGTGTTCTATATTCATTATGTGTTTTAACTGTTGATTCTCTGATCTGTGTTGGTGATTTCAATGGATGACTGCTGTTGTGATTTAGATAAGATAAGATAAGAATTCCTTTATTCGTCCCACAGTGGGTAAATTTCAAAATTTACGGCTATACAAGAATAAATTGTATTGTATTGTATATATGTATGCATTAGTTTGCATCAGAAACTCGTCGCTGCGATTTGGGTAAGTTTGCTTCTCCAGTTCTTCACTTTTGATTCATTGACAGACTGTCTCATGGTGTTTACCATGAGACAGACAGGTCTCAGGCTGTTGGACAGTGTTTACCATGAGACAGACAGGTCTCAGGCTGTAGGACAGTGTTCCTTATGAGACAGACAGGTCTCAGGCTGTAGGACAGTGTTCCTTATGAGACAGACAGGTCTCAGGCTGTAGGACAGAGTTTACCATGAGACAGACAGGTCTCAGGCTGTTGGACAGTGTTTACCATGAGACAGACAGGTCTCAGGCTGTAGGACAGAGTTTACCATGAGACAGACAGGTCTCAGGCTGTAGGACAGTGTTCCTTATGAGACAGACAGGTCTCAGGCTGTTGGACAGAGTTTACCATGAGACAGACAGGTCTCAGGCTGTTGGACAGTGTTCCTTATGAGACAGACAGGTCTCAGGCTGTTGGACAGTGTTCCTTATGAGACAGACAGGTCTCAGGCTGTTGGACAGTGTTTACCATGAGACAGACAGGTCTCAGGCTGTTGGACAGAGTTTACCATGAGACAGACAGGTCTCAGGCTGTTGGACAGTGTTTACCATGAGACAGACAGGTCTCAGGCTGTTGGACAGAGTTTACCATGAGACAGACAGGTCTCAGGCTGTTGGACAGTGTTCCTTATGAGACAGACAGGTCTCAGGCTGTTGGACAGAGTTTACCATGAGACAGACAGGTCTCAGGCTGTTGGACAGTGTTCCTTATGAGACAGACAGGTCTCAGGCTGTTGGACAGTGTTCCTTATGAGACAGACAGGTCTCAGGCTGTTGGACAGTGTTTCTTATGAGACAGACAGGTCTCAGGCTGTTGGACAGTGTTTACCATGAGACAGACAGGTCTCAGGCTGTAGGACAGAGTTTACCATGAGACAGACAGGTCTCAGGCTGTAGGACAGTGTTCCTTATGAGACAGACAGGTCTCAGGCTGTTGGACAGAGTTTACCATGTCCTCCAGCTTAACCAGGACAAAACTGAGGTTTTAGTCATCGGTCCTGAGGCCCAGAGAGAGAAACTTTTATCAAAACTCCAATCACACTCTTTTAATCCATCATCACAAGTGAAAAATCTGGGCGTAATCTTTGACTCTGAGCTGACTTTTATTCCTCACATCAAGAGTATCACAAAAATAGGTTTTTATCATCTAAAGAACATCGCCAGAGTCCGCCCCATTCTCTCTCGGGGCAACACGGAGACGCTGATGCATGCTTTTATCACCAGTCGCATTGACTACTGTAATGCCCTGCTCTCTGGTCTTCCCAAAAAGAACATTGCAAGTCTTCAATTACTCCAAAACTCGGCCGCACGTGTCCTGACTAAGACCAGGGGGCGTGTCCTGACTAAGACCAGGGGGCGTGTCCTGACTAAGACCAGGGGGCGTGTCCTGACTAAGACCAGGGGGCGTGTCCTGACTAAGACCAGGGGGCGGGACCACATTACACCGGTTTTA
Organism: Knipowitschia caucasica; assembly: GCA_964034765.1. Taxonomy (NCBI): domain Eukaryota; kingdom Metazoa; phylum Chordata; class Actinopteri; order Gobiiformes; family Gobiidae; genus Knipowitschia; species Knipowitschia caucasica. The sequence goes on from OZ035832.1 coordinate 456,417, forward strand.
AAATCGCTGCATTGGCTCCCCGTGTGTTTCAGAATCGATTTTAAGGTTCTTTTAATGGTTTTTAAATGTCTTAATGGTCTTGGGCCTTCTTATCTTTCAGATTTGCTTTTATCCTATGAACCTTCCCGGCCCCTGCGCTCCTCCGGCAGCAGACTCCTAACCATCCCCAAAGTCAGGACACACACTCACGGCGAGGCATCTTTCCAGCACTACGGCCCCCGTCTCTGGAACAGTCTGCCGGAGGAGCTCAGGGCCGCAGAGAACGTTCATATTTTTAAAAGTAGGCTCAAGACGCACCTTTTTAGAGTAGCTTTTGATTAGTTTTTATTATTCCATTCTATTTATCTTTTATTATTTATTATTTATTATATTGCTATTGCTATTATTCATGTATTGTGTGTTCCTTTTAGTCTCACATTTTAGTGTTTTACGTATTGTATTGTTTTTAGTGTACCCAGTGTTTCCTCTGGAGGAGCCCTCTGCACCGGGAGCAGTGGTCGGCATGGCTGCGGGGGTCGGACTCTTGGGCCTGGTGGGGGCCTGGGGCCTCGGTTTCATGTCTCCTCTGGGTCCTGTGTCGTCCCCTGTGGCTACGGGCGGCTCTCTGCTCCTGGTGCAGACGGCTCCTTGGATGACGCTTTTTCAGCTGGTTGCATCTGAACCCTGCCAAGTCTCTCATCATGTTTTTATTGTTTTACTGGTGTGTGTGTGTGTGTGTGTGTGTGTGTGTATGAGTGTTCATGAGCGCGTGTGTGTGTGTTTGTCTGTGGTTTGGGGGGGGTCTGTTGGGTGGTGAAGAGGATGTGCCAAGTCTGGGATCGCGTCTTTAATTCAGACAGAAGACATGTTTTATTGTTGATGGTAGAGACAGCACGATCAAAGCACACGATCACAGATACAATAGAATGCAAGTGTATTATACAGAGCGGAGGCATGGAGACCTCCAATCAGCAGCTGCCACGGTGTGCTTGTAGCTTGGCCTTCAGATAGACAAAACAAGGGAAGAGTACTGGCTTCTGCACATTGATAGAATGATGAGTTTAACTTTAACAAAAGTTGCTTAAAAGTGTTATGAAATCTCATATTCCCCCCTCTGGTCATACATTCACGTGTGACCATCAGGATCGATAAACAGCAACATAACATCATAACTCAATACTTCAAAAACTCATAAACTCGGTACTTCAAAAAACTCAGAACTCGGAATACTTCAAAAACTCAGAAAACTCATAAAACATGTTCAGATCTTTCATAAAACTTGTCAACAATCTTCAGTAAAATACCAAACTTCATCAGTCGATGGTTCCAGATATTGCTTTGAAAACAGTCTCTCCCACTTCTCTGTTGATTCTTCAGGCTGCATTTGTGTCGAGCCATGAATTCTTCTGTGACGTGTCTTTCAATCACACGTTTCAGCTTTAGTGTCCAGATTCAGCAATCCAATTGTTCCAAATTATGTCCAAATTCAGAAATCCAATTGTTCCAAATGCAAAAGAGGACGCATGGTGTTGTCCATGTCTCAGCAGCTCACAGCCTGAGTGGACTCAGGGGCTGTGCAGATTGTCCAAGTGTGCTGGTCCAGATGCATTCTCTTGAGGTTTCTCTGTTTTGGCTTAAAAAAAAAACACATTTTTGTGTAAAAAAAAAAGTCTTCTGTTCTCTAGATGTTACAGACAAGGCCCGCATTCTTCCACCACCTGAAGAAGATGGCATAGTCTGGGATCGTGTCTTTAATTCAGACAGAAGACATGTTTTATTGTCAATGGTAGAGACAGCACGAGCACGAACACACGATCACAGATACAACAGAATGCAAGTGTATTATACAGAGCGGAGGCATGGAGACCTCCAATCAGCAGCTGCCACGGTGTGCTTGTAGCTTGGCCTTCAGATAGACAAAACAAGGGAAGAGTACTGGCTTCTGCACATTGATAGAATGATGAGTTTAACTTTAACAAAAGTTGCTTCAAAGTGTTATGAAATCTCATAGTGGTCTGGGGGAGGGGTCTTGGGTCGGCGGGATTGTTTTTAACCAATCTGTAAAGCACTTTGTGTTGCATCTTATGTATGAAAAGCGCTTTATAAATAAAATTTGATTGATTGATGAGACAGACAGGTCTCAGGCTGTTGGACAGTGTTCCTTATGAGACAGACAGGTCTCAGGCTGTTGGACAGTGTTCCTTATGAGACAGACAGGTCTCAGGCTGTTGGACAGTGTTTCTTATGAGACAGACAGGTCTCAGGCTGTAGGACAGAGTTTACCATGAGACAGACAGGTCTCAGGCTGTTGGACAGAGTTCCTTATGAGACAGACAGGTCTCAGGCTGTAGGACAGTGTTTACCATGAGACAGACAGGTCTCAGGCTGTTGGACAGTGTTCCTTATGAGACAGACAGGTCTCAGGCTGTTGGACAGTGTTCCTTATGAGACAGACAGGTCTCAGGCTGTTGGACAGTGTTTACCATGAGACAGACAGGTCTCAGGCTGTTGGACAGTGTTTACCATGAGACAGACAGGTCTCAGGCTGTTGGACAGTGTTCCTTATGAGACAGACAGGGCTCAGGCTGTTGGACAGTGTTCCTCATGAGACAGACAGGTCTCAGGCTGTTGGACCGTGTTTACCATGAGACAGACAGGTCTCAGGCTGTTGGACAGTGTTTACCATGAGACAGACAGGTCTCAGGCTGTTGGACAGTGTTTACCATGAGACAGACAGGTCTCAGGCTGTTGGACAGTGTTCCTCATGAGACAGACAGGGCTCAGGCTGTTGGACAGTGTTCCTCATGAGACAGACAGGTCTCAGGCTGTTGGACAGAGTTTACCATGAGACAGACAGGTCTCAGGCTGTTGGACAGAGTTCCTTATGAGACAGACAGGTCTCAGGCTGTTGGACAGTGTTTACCATGAGACAGACAGGTCTCAGGCTGTTGGACAGTGTTTACCATGAGACAGACAGGTCTCAGGCTGTTGGACAGTGTTTACCATGAGACAGACAGGTCTCAGGCTGTTGGACAGAGTTCCTTATGAGACAGACAGGTCTCAGGCTGTTGGACAGTGTTTACCATGAGACAGACAGGTCTCAGGCTGTTGGACAGAGTTTACCATGAGACAGACAGGTCTCAGGCTGTTGGACAGTGTTTACCATGAGACAGACAGGTCTCAGGCTGTTGGACAGTGTTTACCATGAGACAGACAGGTCTCAGGCTGTTGGACAGTGTTTACCATGAGACAGACAGGTCTCAGGCTGTTGGACATTGTTTACCATGAGACAGACAGGTCTCAGGCTGTTGGACAGAGTTTACCATGAGACAGACAGGTCTCAGGCTGTTGGACAGAGTTCCTTATGAGACAGACAGGTCTCAGGCTGTTGGACAGAGTTCCTTATGAGACAGACAGGTCTCAGGCTGTAGGACAGTGTTTACCATGAGACAGACAGGTCTCAGGCTGTTGGACAGAGTTTACCATGAGACAGACAGGTCTCAGGCTGTAGGACAGAGTTTACCATGAGACAGACAGGTCTCAGGCTGTTGGACAGAGTTTACCATGAGACAGACAGGTCTCAGGCTGTTGGACAGTGTTTACCATGAGACAGACAGGTCTCAGGCTGTTGGACAGAGTTCCTTATGAGACAGACAGGTCTCAGGCTGTAGGACAGAGTTCCTTATGAGACAGACAGGTCTCAGGCTGTAGGACAGAGTTTACCATGAGACAGACAGGTCTCAGGCTGTTGGACAGAGTTTACCATGAGACAGACAGGTCTCAGGCTGTTGGACAGAGTTTACCATGAGACAGACAGGTCTCAGGCTGTAGGACAGAGTTTACCATGAGACAGACAGGTCTCAGGCTGTTGGACAGAGGTTACCATGAGACAGACAGGTCTCAGGCTGTTGGACAGTGTTCCTTATGAGACAGACAGGTCTCAGGCTGTTGGACAGAGTTTACCATGAGACAGACAGGTCTCAGGCTGTTGGACAGTGTTTACCATGAGACAGACAGGTCTCAGGCTGTTGGACAGAGTTCCTTATGAGACAGACAGGTCTCAGGCTGTTGGACAGTGTTCCTTATGAGACAGACAGGTCTCAGGCTGTTGGACAGAGTTTACCATGAGACAGACAGGTCTCAGGCTGTTGGACAGAGTTTACCATGAGACAGACAGGTCTCAGGCTGTTGGACAGAGTTCCTTATGAGACAGACAGGTCTCAGGCTGTAGGACAGTGTTCCTTATGAGACAGACAGGTCTCAGGCTGTAGGACAGTGTTCCTTATGAGACAGACAGGTCTCAGGCTGTAGGACAGTGTTCCTTATGAGACAGACAGGTGTCAGGCTGTAGGACAGAGTTTACCATGAGACAGACAGGTCTCAGGCTGTTGGACAGAGTTCCTTATGAGACAGACAGGTCTCAGGCTGTTGGACAGAGTTTACCATGAGACAGACAGGTCTCAGGCTGTTGGACAGAGTTTACCATGAGACAGACAGGTCTCAGGCTGTTGGACAGAGTTTACCATGAGACAGACAGGTCTCAGGCTGTTGGACAGAGTTTACCATGAGACAGACAGGTCTCAGGCTGTAGGACAGTGTTTACCATGAGACAGACAGGTCTCAGGCTGTTGGACAGTGTTTACCATGAGACAGACAGGTCTCAGGCTGTTGGACAGTGTTTACCATGAGACAGACAGGTCTCAGGCTGTTGGACAGTGTTTACCATGAGACAGACAGGTCTCAGGCTGTTGGACAGTGTTCCTTATGAGACAGACAGGTCTCAGGCTGTTGGACAGTGTTTACCATGAGACAGACAAGTCTCAGGCTGTTGGACAGTGTTCCTCATGAGACAGACAGGTCTCAGGCTGTTGGACAGTGTTCCTCATGAGACAGACAGGTCTCAGGCTGTTGGACAGTGTTCCTCATGAGACAGACAGGTCTCAGGCTGTAGGACAGAGTTTACCATGAGACAGACAGGTCTCAGGCTGTTGGACAGTGTTTACCATGAGACAGACAGGTCTCAGGCTGTTGGACAGTGTTTACCATGAGACAGACAGGTCTCAGGCTGTTGGACAGTGTTCCTTATGAGACAGACAGGTCTCAGGCTGTTGGACAGTGTTTACCATGAGACAGACAGGTCTCAGGCTGTAGGACAGAGTTTACCATGAGACAGACAGGTCTCAGGCTGTTGGACAGTGTTTACCATGAGACAGACAGGTCTCAGGCTGTTGGACAGTGTTTACCATGAGACAGACAGGTCTCAGGCTGTTGGACAGTGTTCCTTATGAGACAGACAGGTCTCAGGCTGTTGGACAGTGTTTACCATGAGACAGACAGGTCTCAGGCTGTTGGACAGTGTTCCTTATGAGACAGACAGGTCTCAGGCTGTTGGACAGAGTTTACCATGAGACAGACAGGTCTCATGCTGTTGGACAGAGTTTACCATGAGACAGACAGGTCTCAGGCTGTTGGACAGTGTTTACCATGAGACAGACAGGTCTCAGGCTGTTGGACAGTGTTCCTCATGAGACAGACAGGTCTCAGGCTGTTGGACAGTGTTCCTCATGAGACAGACAGGTCTCAGGCTTGTAGGACAGAGTTTACCATGAGACAGACAGGTCTCAGGCTGTTGGACAGAGTTTACCATGAGACAGACAGGTCTCAGGCTGTTGGACAGAGTTTACCATGAGACAGACAGGTCTCAGGCTGTAGGACAGAGTTTACCATGAGACAGACAGGTCTCAGGCTGTTGGACAGAGTTTACCATGAGACAGACAGGTCTCAGGCTGTTGGACAGTGTTTACCATGAGACAGACAGGTCTCAGGCTGTTGGACAGAGTTCCTTATGAGACAGACAGGTCTCAGGCTGTAGGACAGTGTTTACCATGAGACAGACAGGTCTCAGGCTGTAGGACAGAGTTCCTTATGAGACAGACAGGTCTCAGGCTGTAGGACAGAGTTTACCATGAGACAGACAGGTCTCAGGCTGTTGGACAGAGTTTACCATGAGACAGACAGGTCTCAGGCTGTTGGACAGAGTTTACCATGAGACAGACAGGTCTCAGGCTGTAGGACAGAGTTTACCATGAGACAGACAGGTCTCAGGCTGTTGGACAGAGGTTACCATGAGACAGACAGGTCTCAGGCTGTTGGACAGTGTTCCTTATGAGACAGACAGGTCTCAGGCTGTTGGACAGTGTTCCTTATGAGACAGACAGGTCTCAGGCTGTAGGACAGTGTTTCTTATGAGACAGACAGGTATCAGGCTGTAGGACAGAGTTTACCATGAGACAGACAGGTCTCAGGCTGTTGGACAGTGTTCCTTATGAGACAGACAGGTCTCAGGCTGTCGGACAGAGTTCCTTATGAGACAGACAGGTCTCAGGCTGTAGGACAGTGTTCCTTATGAGACAGACAGGTCTCAGGCTGTAGGACAGTGTTCCTTATGAGACAGACAGGTCTCAGGCTGTAGGACAGTGTTCCTTATGAGACAGACAGGTCTCAGGCTGTAGGACAGAGTTTACCATGAGACAGACAGGTCTCAGGCTGTTGGACAGAGTTCCTTATGAGACAGACAGGTCTCAGGCTGTTGGACAGAGTTTACCATGAGACAGACAGGTCTCAGGCTGTTGGACAGAGTTCCTTATGAGACAGACAGGTCTCAGGCTGTTGGACAGAGTTTACCATGAGACAGACAGGTCTCAGGCTGTTGGACAGAGTTTACCATGAGACAGACAGGTCTCAGGCTGTTGGACAGTGTTCCTTATGAGACAGACAGGTCTCAGGCTGTTGGACAGAGTTTACCATGAGACAGACAGGTCTCAGGCTGTTGGACAGTGTTTACCATGAGACAGACAGGTCTCAGGCTGTTGGACAGTGTTCCTTATGAGACAGACAGGTCTCAGGCTGTTGGACAGTGTTTACCATGAGACAGACAGGTCTCAGGCTGTTGGACAGTGTTTACCATGAGACAGACAGGTCTCAGACTGTTGGACAGTGTTTACCATGAGACAGACAGGTCTCAGGCTGTTGGACAGTGTTCCTTATGAGACAGACAGGTCTCAGGCTGTTGGACAGAGTTTACCATGAGACAGACAGGTCTCAGGCTGTTGGACAGTGTTTACCATGAGACAGACAGGTCTCAGGCTGTTGGACAGTGTTCCTCATGAGACAGACAGGTCTCAGGCTGTTGGACAGTGTTCCTCATGAGACAGACAGGTCTCAGGCTGTTGGACAGTGTTCCTCATGAGACAGACAGGTCTCAGGCTGTAGGACAGAGTTTACCATGAGACAGACAGGTCTCAGGCTGTTGGACAGTGTTTACCATGAGACAGACAGGTCTCAGGCTGTTGGACAGTGTTTACCATGAGACAGACAGGTCTCAGGCTGTTGGACAGTGTTTACCATGAGACAGACAGGTCTCAGGCTGTTGGACAGTGTTTACCATGAGACAGACAGGTCTCAGGCTGTTGGACAGTGTTCCTTATGAGACAGACAGGTCTCAGGCTGTTGGACAGTGTTTACCATGAGACAGACAGGTCTCAGGCTGTAGGACAGTGTTCCTTATAAGACAGACAGGTCTCAGGCTGTTGGACAGTGTTCCTTATGAGACAGACAGGTCTCAGGCTGTAGGACAGTGTTTACCATGAGACAGACAGGTCTCAGGCTGTTGGACAGTGTTTACCATGAGACAGACAGGTCTCAGGCTGTTGGACAGTGTTCCTCATGAGACAGACAGGTCTCAGGCTGTTGGACAGTGTTTACCATGAGACAGACAGGTCTCAGGCTGTTGGACAGTGTTTACCATGAGACAGACAGGTCTCAGCCTGTTGGACCGTGTTCCTCATGAGACAGACAGGTCTCAGGCTGTTGGACAGTGTTCCTCATGAGACAGACAGGTCTCAGGCTGTAGGACAGAGTTTACCATGAGACAGACAGGTCTCAGGCTGTTGGACAGTGTTTACCATGAGACAGACAGGTCTCAGGCTGTTGGACAGTGTTTACCATGAGACAGACAGGTCTCAGGCTGTTGGACAGTGTTTACCATGAGACAGACAGGTCTCAGGCTGTTGGACAGTGTTTACCATGAGACAGACAGGTCTCAGGCTGTTGGACAGTGTTCCTTATGAGACAGACAGGTCTCAGGCTGTTGGACAGAGTTTACCATGAGACAAACAGGTCTCAGGCTGTTGGACAGTGTTTACCATGAGACAGACAGGTCTCAGGCTGTTGGGACAGTGTTTACCATGAGACAGACAGGTCTCAGGCTGTTGGACAGTGTTCCTTATGAGACAGACAGGTCTCAGGCTGTTGGACAGTGTTTACCATGAGACAGACAGGTCTCAGGCTGTTGGACAGTGTTTACCATGAGACAGACAGGTCTCAGGCTGTTGGACCGTGTTTACCATGAGACAGACAGGTCTCAGGCTGTTGGACAGTGTTCCTTATGAGACAGACAGGTCTCAGGCTGTTGGACAGTGTTTACCATGAGACAGACAGGTCTCAGACTGTAGGACAGTGTTCCTTATGAGACAGACAGGTCTCAGGCTGTTGGACAGTGTTTACCATGAGACAGACAGGTCTCAGGCTGTTGGACAGTGTTTACCATGAGACAGACAGGTCTCAGGCTGTTGGACAGTGTTCCTCATGAGACAGACAGGTCTCAGGCTGTTGGACAGTGTTCCTCATGGAGACAGACAGGTCTCAGGCTGTAGGACAGAGTTTACCATGAGACAGACAGGTCTCAGGCTGTTGGACAGTGTTTACCATGAGACAGACAGGTCTCAGGCTGTTGGACAGTGTTTACCATGAGACAGACAGGTCTCAGGCTGTTGGACAGTGTTTACCATGAGACAGACAGGTCTCAGGCTGTTGGACAGTGTTTACCATGAGACAGACAGGTCTCAGGCTGTTGGACAGTGTTCCTTATGAGACAGACAGGTCTCAGGCTGTTGGACAGAGTTTACCATGAGACAGACAGGTCTCATGCTGTTGGACAGAGTTTACCATGAGACAGACAGGTCTCAGGCTGTTGGACAGTGTTCCTTATGAGACAGACAGGTCTCAGGCTGTTGGACAGTGTTCCTCATGAGACAGACAGGTCTCAGGCTGTAGGACAGAGTTTACCATGAGACAGACAGGTCTCAGGCTGTTGGACAGTGTTTACCATGAGACAGACAGGTCTCAGGCTGTTGGACAGTGTTTACCATGAGACAGACAGGTCTCAGGCTGTTGGACAGTGTTTACCATGAGACAGACAGGTCTCAGGCTGTTGGACAGTGTTTACCATGAGACAGACAGGTCTCAGGCTGTTGGACAGTGTTCCTTATGAGACAGACAGGTCTCAGGCTGTTGGACAGAGTTTACCATGAGACAGACAGGTCTCATGCTGTTGGACAGAGTTTACCATGAGACAGACAGGTCTCAGGCTGTTGGACAGTGTTCCTTATGAGACAGACAGGTCTCAGGCTGTTGGACAGTGTTTACCATGAGACAGACAGGTCTCAGGCTGTTGGACAGTATTTACCATGAGACAGACAGGTCTCAGGCTGTTGGACAGTGTTTACCATGAGACAGACAGGTCTCAGGCTGTTGGACAGTGTTCCTTATGAGACAGACAGGTCTCAGGCTGTTGGACAGTGTTTACCATGAGACAGACAGGTCTCAGGCTGTTGGACAGTGTTTACCATGAGACAGACAGGTCTCAGGCTGTAGGACAGTGTTTACCATGAGACAGACAGGTCTCAGGCTGTTGGACAGTGTTTACCATGAGACAGACAGGTCTCAGGCTGTTGGACAGTGTTCCTCATGAGACAGACAGGTCTCAGGCTGTTGGACAGTGTTCCTCATGAGACAGACAGGTCTCAGGCTGTAGGACAGAGTTTACCATGAGACAGACAGGTCTCAGGCTGTTGGACAGTGTTTACCATGAGACAGACAGGTCTCAGGCTGTTGGACAGTGTTTACCATGAGACAGACAGGTCTCAGGCTGTTGGACAGTGTTCCTTATGAGACAGACAGGTCTCAGGCTGTTGGACAGAGTTTACCATGAGACAGACAGGTCTCAGGCTGTTGGACAGAGTTTACCATGAGACAGACAGGTCTCAGGCTGTTGGACAGAGTTCCTTATGAGACAGACAGGTCTCAGGCTGTAGGACAGTGTTCCTTATGAGACAGACAGGTCTCAGGCTGTAGGACAGTGTTCCTTATGAGACAGACAGGTCTCAGGCTGTAGGACAGTGTTCCTTATGAGACAGACAGGTCTCAGGCTGTAGGACAGAGTTTACCATGAGACAGACAGGTCTCAGGCTGTTGGACAGAGTTCCTTATGAGACAGACAGGTCTCAGGCTGTTGGACAGAGTTTACCATGAGACAGACAGGTCTCAGGCTGTTGGACAGTGTTCCTTATGAGACAGACAGGTCTCAGGCTGTTGGACAGAGTTTACCATGAGACAGACAGGTCTCAGGCTGTTGGACAGTGTTTACCATGAGACAGACAGGTCTCAGGCTGTTGGACAGTGTTCCTTATGAGACAGACAGGTCTCAGGCTGTTGGACAGTGTTTACCATGAGACAGACAGGTCTCAGGCTGTTGGACAGTGTTTACCATGAGACAGACAGGTCTCAGACTGTTGGACAGTGTTTACCATGAGACAGACAGGTCTCAGGCTGTTGGACAGTGTTCCTTATGAGACAGACAGGTCTCAGGCTGTTGGACAGAGTTTACCATGAGACAGACAGGTCTCAGGCTGTTGGACAGTGTTTACCATGAGACAGACAGGTCTCAGGCTGTTGGACAGTGTTCCTCATGAGACAGACAGGTCTCAGGCTGTTGGACAGTGTTCCTCATGAGACAGACAGGTCTCAGGCTGTTGGACAGTGTTCCTCATGAGACAGACAGGTCTCAGGCTGTAGGACAGAGTTTACCATGAGACAGACAGGTCTCAGGCTGTTGGACAGTGTTTACCATGAGACAGACAGGTCTCAGGCTGTTGGACAGTGTTTACCATGAGACAGACAGGTCTCAGGCTGTTGGACAGTGTTTACCATGAGACAGACAGGTCTCAGGCTGTTGGACAGTGTTCCTTATGAGACAGACAGGTCTCAGGCTGTTGGACAGAGTTTACCATGAGACAGACAGGTCTCAGGCTGTTGGACAGTGTTTACCATGAGACAGACAGGTCTCAGGCTGTTGGACAGTGTTTACCATGAGACAGACAGGTCTCAGGCTGTTGGACAGTGTTCCTTATGAGACAGACAGGTCTCAGGCTGTTGGACAGTGTTTACCATGAGACAGACAGGTCTCAGGCTGTTGGACAGTGTTCCTTATGAGACAGACAGGTCTCAGGCTGTTGGACAGTGTTTACCATGAGACAGACAGGTCTCAGGCTGTTGGACAGTGTTTACCATGAGACAGACAGGTCTCAGGCTGTTGGACAGTGTTTACCATGAGACAGACAGGTCTCTCAGGCTGTTGGACAGTGTTCCTCATGAGACAGACAGGTCTCAGGCTGTTGGACAGTGTTTACCATGAGACAGACAGGTCTCAGGCTGTTGGACAGTGTTTACCATGAGACAGACAGGTCTCAGCCTGTTGGACCGTGTTCCTCATGAGACAGACAGGTCTCAGGCTGTTGGACAGTGTTCCTCATGAGACAGACAGGTCTCAGGCTGTAGGACAGAGTTTACCATGAGACAGACAGGTCTCAGGCTGTTGGACAGTGTTTACCATGAGACAGACAGGTCTCAGGCTGTTGGACAGTGTTTACCATGAGACAGACAGGTCTCAGGCTGTTGGACAGTGTTTACCATGAGACAGACAGGTCTCAGGCTGTTGGACAGTGTTTACCATGAGACAGACAGGTCTCAGGCTGTTGGACAGTGTTCCTTATGAGACAGACAGGTCTCAGGCTGTTGGACAGAGTTTACCATGAGACAAACAGGTCTCAGGCTGTTGGACAGTGTTTACCATGAGACAGACAGGTCTCAGGCTGTTGGACAGTGTTTACCATGAGACAGACAGGTCTCAGGCTGTTGGACAGTGTTCCTTATGAGACAGACAGGTCTCAGGCTGTTGGACAGTGTTTACCATGAGACAGACAGGTCTCAGGCTGTTGGACAGTGTTTACCATGAGACAGACAGGTCTCAGGCTGTTGGACCGTGTTTACCATGAGACAGACAGGTCTCAGGCTGTTGGACAGTGTTCCTTATGAGACAGACAGGTATCAGGCTGTAGGACAGAGTTTACCATGAGACAGACAGGTCTCAGGCTGTAGGACAGTGTTCCTTATGAGACAGACAGGTCTCAGGCTGTTGGACAGTGTTTACCATGAGACAGACAGGTCTCAGGCTGTTGGACAGTGTTTACCATGAGACAGACAGGTCTCAGGCTGTTGGACAGTGTTCCTCATGAGACAGACAGGTCTCAGGCTGTTGGACAGTGTTCCTCATGAGACAGACAGGTCTCAGGCTGTAGGACAGAGTTTACCATGAGACAGACAGGTCTCAGGCTGTTGGACAGTGTTTACCATGAGACAGACAGGTCTCAGGCTGTTGGACAGTGTTTACCATGAGACAGACAGGTCTCAGGCTGTTGGACAGTGTTTACCATGAGACAGACAGGTCTCAGGCTGTTGGACAGTGTTTACCATGAGACAGACAGGTCTCAGGCTGTTGGACAGTGTTCCTTATGAGACAGACAGGTCTCAGGCTGTTGGACAGAGTTTACCATGAGACAGACAGGTCTCATGCTGTTGGACAGAGTTTACCATGAGACAGACAGGTCTCAGGCTGTTGGACAGTGTTCCTTATGAGACAGACAGGTCTCAGGCTGTTGGACAGTGTTTACCATGAGACAGACAGGTCTCAGGCTGTTGGACAGTATTTACCATGAGACAGACAGGTCTCAGGCTGTTGGACAGTGTTTACCATGAGACAGACAGGTCTCAGGCTGTTGGACAGTGTTCCTTATGAGACAGACAGGTCTCAGGCTGTTGGACAGTGTTTACCATGAGACAGACAGGTCTCAGGCTGTTGGACAGTGTTTACCATGAGACAGACAGGTCTCAGGCTGTTGGACAGTGTTCCTTATGAGACAGACAGGTCTCAGGCTGTTGGACAGTGTTTACCATGAGACAGACAGGTCTCAGGCTGTTGGACAGTGTTTACCATGAGACAGACAGGTCTCAGGCTGTTGGACAGTGTTCCTCATGAGACAGACAGGTCTCAGGCTGTTGGACAGTGTTCCTCATGAGACAGACAGGTCTCAGGCTGTAGGACAGAGTTTACCATGAGACAGACAGGTCTCAGGCTGTTGGACAGTGTTTACCATGAGACAGACAGGTCTCAGGCTGTTGGACAGTGTTTACCATGAGACAGACAGGTCTCAGGCTGTTGGACAGTGTTCCTTATGAGACAGACAGGTCTCAGGCTGTTGGACAGAGTTTACCATGAGACAGACAGGTCTCATGCTGTTGGACAGAGTTTACCATGAGACAGACAGGTCTCAGGCTGTAGGACAGTGTTTACCATGAGACAGACAGGTCTCAGGCTGTTGGACAGTGTTTACCATGAGACAGACAGGTCTCAGGCTGTTGGACAGTGTTCCTTATGAGACAGACAGGTCTCAGGCTGTTGGACAGTGTTCCTTATGAGACAGACAGGTCTCAGGCTGTTGGACAGTGTTCCTTATGAGACAGACAGGTCTCAGGCTGTAGGACAGTGTTTACCATGAGACAGACAGGTCTCAGGCTGTTGGACAGTGTTCCTTATGAGACAGACAGGTCTCAGGCTGTAGGACAGTGTTTACCATGAGACAGACAGGTCTCAGGCTGTTGGACAGTGTTTACCATGAGACAGACAGGTCTCAGGCTGTAGGACAGTGTTCCTTATGAGACAGACAGGTCTCAGGCTGTTGGACAGAGTTTACCATGAGACAGACAGGTCTCAGGCTGTAGGACAGTGTTCCTTATAAGACAGACAGGTCTCAGGCTGTTGGACAGTGTTCCTTATGAGACAGACAGGTCTCAGGCTGTTGGACAGTGTTTACCATGAGACAGACAGGTCTCAGGCTGTTGGACAGTGTTTACCATGAGACAGACAGGTCTCAGGCTGTAGGACAGTGTTCCTTATGAGACAGACAGGTCTCAGGCTGTTGGACAGAGTTTACCATGAGACAGACAGGTCTCAGGCTGTAGGACAGTGTTCCTTATAAGACAGACAGGTCTCAGGCTGTTGGACAGTGTTCCTTATGAGACAGACAGGTCTCAGGCTGTTGGACAGTGTTTACCATGAGACAGACAGGTCTCAGGCTGTTGGACAGTGTTCCTTATGAGACAGACAGGTCTCAGGCTGTTGGACAGTGTTTACCATGAGACAGACAGGTCTCAGGCTGTTGGACAGTGTTTACCATGAGACAGACAGGTCTCAGACTGTTGGACAGTGTTTACCATGAGACAGACAGGTCTCAGGCTGTTGGACAGTGTTCCTTATGAGACAGACAGGTCTCAGGCTGTTGGACAGAGTTTACCATGAGACAGACAGGTCTCAGGCTGTTGGACAGTGTTTACCATGAGACAGACAGGTCTCAGGCTGTTGGACAGTGTTCCTCATGAGACAGACAGGTCTCAGGCTGTTGGACAGTGTTCCTCATGAGACAGACAGGTCTCAGGCTGTTGGACAGTGTTCCTCATGAGACAGACAGGTCTCAGGCTGTAGGACAGAGTTTACCATGAGACAGACAGGTCTCAGGCTGTTGGACAGTGTTTACCATGAGACAGACAGGTCTCAGGCTGTTGGACAGTGTTTACCATGAGACAGACAGGTCTCAGGCTGTTGGACAGTGTTTACCATGAGACAGACAGGTCTCAGGCTGTTGGACAGTGTTCCTTATGAGACAGACAGGTCTCAGGCTGTTGGACAGAGTTTACCATGAGACAGACAGGTCTCAGGCTGTTGGACAGTGTTTACCATGAGACAGACAGGTCTCAGGCTGTTGGACAGTGTTTACCATGAGACAGACAGGTCTCAGGCTGTTGGACAGTGTTCCTTATGAGACAGACAGGTCTCAGGCTGTTGGACAGTGTTTACCATGAGACAGACAGGTCTCAGGCTGTTGGACAGTGTTCCTTATGAGACAGACAGGTCTCAGGCTGTTGGACAGTGTTCCTCATGAGACAGACAGGTCTCAGGCTGTAGGACAGAGTTTACCATGAGACAGACAGGTCTCAGGCTGTTGGACAGTGTTCCTCATGAGACAGACAGGTCTCAGGCTGTTGGACAGTGTTCCTCATGAGACAGACAGGTCTCAGGCTGTAGGACAGAGTTTACCATGAGACAGACAGGTCTCAGGCTGTTGGACAGTGTTTACCATGAGACAGACAGGTCTCAGGCTGTTGGACAGTGTTTACCATGAGACAGACAGGTCTCAGGCTGTTGGACAGTGTTTACCATGAGACAGACAGGTCTCAGGCTGTTGGACAGTGTTCCTTATGAGACAGACAGGTCTCAGGCTGTTGGACAGAGTTTACCATGAGACAGACAGGTCTCAGGCTGTTGGACAGTGTTTACCATGAGACAGACAGGTCTCAGGCTGTTGGACAGTGTTTACCATGAGACAGACAGGTCTCAGGCTGTTGGACAGTGTTCCTTATGAGACAGACAGGTCTCAGGCTGTTGGACAGTGTTTACCATGAGACAGACAGGTCTCAGGCTGTTGGACAGTGTTCCTTATGAGACAGACAGGTCTCAGGCTGTTGGACAGTGTTTACCATGAGACAGACAGGTCTCAGGCTGTTGGACAGTGTTTACCATGAGACAGACAGGTCTCAGGCTGTTGGACAGTGTTTACCATGAGACAGACAGGTCTCAGGCTGTTGGACAGTGTTCCTCATGAGACAGACAGGTCTCAGGCTGTTGGACAGTGTTTACCATGAGACAGACAGGTCTCAGGCTGTTGGACAGTGTTTACCATGAGACAGACAGGTCTCAGCCTGTTGGACCGTGTTCCTCATGAGACAGACAGGTCTCAGGCTGTTGGACAGTGTTACTCATGAGACAGACAGGTCTCAGGCTGTTGGACAGTGTTTACCATGAGACAGACAGGTCTCAGGCTGTTGGACAGTGTTTACCATGAGACAGACAGGTCTCAGGCTGTTGGACAGTGTTTACCATGAGACAGACAGGTCTCAGGCTGTTGGACAGTGTTTACCATGAGACAGACAGGTCTCAGGCTGTTGGACAGTGTTTACCATGAGACAGACAGGTCTCAGGCTGTTGGACAGTGTTCCTTATGAGACAGACAGGTCTCAGGCTGTTGGACAGAGTTTACCATGAGACAAACAGGTCTCAGGCTGTTGGACAGTGTTTACCATGAGACAGACAGGTCTCAGGCTGTTGGACAGTGTTTACCATGAGACAGACAGGTCTCAGGCTGTTGGACAGTGTTCCTTATGAGACAGACAGGTCTCAGGCTGTTGGACAGTGTTTACCATGAGACAGACAGGTCTCAGGCTGTTGGACAGTGTTTACCATGAGACAGACAGGTCTCAGGCTGTTGGACCGTGTTTACCATGAGACAGACAGGTCTCAGGCTGTTGGACAGTGTTCCTTATGAGACAGAAAAGGTATCAGGCTGTAGGACAGAGTTTACCATGAGACAGACAGGTCTCAGGCTGTAGGACAGTGTTCCTTATGAGACAGACAGGTCTCAGGCTGTTGGACAGTGTTTACCATGAGACAGACAGGTCTCAGGCTGTTGGACAGTGTTTACCATGAGACAGACAGGTCTCAGGCTGTTGGACAGTGTTCCTCATGAGACAGACAGGTCTCAGGCTGTTGGACAGTGTTCCTCATGAGACAGACAGGTCTCAGGCTGTAGGACAGAGTTTACCATGAGACAGACAGGTCTCAGGCTGTTGGACAGTGTTTACCATGAGACAGACAGGTCTCAGGCTGTTGGACAGTGTTTACCATGAGACAGACAGGTCTCAGGCTGTTGGACAGTGTTTACCATGAGACAGACAGGTCTCAGGCTGTTGGACAGTGTTTACCATGAGACAGACAGGTCTCAGGCTGTTGGACAGTGTTCCTTATGAGACAGACAGGTCTCAGGCTGTTGGACAGAGTTTACCATGAGACAGACAGGTCTCATGCTGTTGGACAGAGTTTACCATGAGACAGACAGGTCTCAGGCTGTTGGACAGTGTTCCTTATGAGACAGACAGGTCTCAGGCTGTTGGACAGTGTTTACCATGAGACAGACAGGTCTCAGGCTGTTGGACAGTATTTACCATGAGACAGACAGGTCTCAGGCTGTTGGACAGTGTTTACCATGAGACAGACAGGTCTCAGGCTGTTGGACAGTGTTCCTTATGAGACAGACAGGTCTCAGGCTGTTGGACAGTGTTTACCATGAGACAGACAGGTCTCAGGCTGTTGGACAGTGTTTACCATGAGACAGACAGGTCTCAGGCTGTTGGACAGTGTTCCTTATGAGACAGACAGGTCTCAGGCTGTTGGACAGTGTTTACCATGAGACAGACAGGTCTCAGGCTGTTGGACAGTGTTTACCATGAGACAGACAGGTCTCAGGCTGTTGGACAGTGTTCCTCATGAGACAGACAGGTCTCAGGCTGTTGGACAGTGTTCCTCATGAGACAGACAGGTCTCAGGCTGTAGGACAGAGTTTACCATGAGACAGACAGGTCTCAGGCTGTTTGTTGGACAGTGTTTACCATGAGACAGACAGGTCTCAGGCTGTTGGACAGTGTTTACCATGAGACAGACAGGTCTCAGGCTGTTGGACAGTGTTCCTTATGAGACAGACAGGTCTCAGGCTGTTGGACAGAGTTTACCATGAGACAGACAGGTCTCATGCTGTTGGACAGAGTTTACCATGAGACAGACAGGTCTCAGGCTGTAGGACAGTGTTTACCATGAGACAGACAGGTCTCAGGCTGTTGGACAGTGTTTACCATGAGACAGACAGGTCTCAGGCTGTTGGACAGTGTTCCTTATGAGACAGACAGGTCTCAGGCTGTTGGACAGTGTTCCTTATGAGACAGACAGGTCTCAGGCTGTTGGACAGTGTTCCTTATGAGACAGACAGGTCTCAGGCTGTAGGACAGTGTTTACCATGAGACAGACAGGTCTCAGGCTGTTGGACAGTGTTCCTTATGAGACAGACAGGTCTCAGGCTGTAGGACAGTGTTTACCATGAGACAGACAGGTCTCAGGCTGTTGGACAGTGTTTACCATGAGACAGACAGGTCTCAGGCTGTAGGACAGTGTTCCTTATGAGACAGACAGGTCTCAGGCTGTTGGACAGAGTTTACCATGAGACAGACAGGTCTCAGGCTGTTGGACAGTGTTTACCATGAGACAGACAGGTCTCAGGCTGTAGGACAGTGTTCCTTATGAGACAGACAGGTCTCAGGCTGTTGGACAGAGTTTACCATGAGACAGACAGGTCTCAGGCTGTAGGACAGTGTTCCTTATAAGACAGACAGGTCTCAGGCTGTTGGACAGTGTTCCTTATGAGACAGACAGGTCTCAGGCTGTAGGACAGTGTTCTTTATAAGACAGACAGGTCTCAGGCTGTTGGACAGTGTTCCTTATGAGACAGACAGGTCTCAGGCTGTCCGTGCCTTCACCCGTCTGCTCTATTCTGAACTCCAGGCGCTGTCCCCACCTCATCTGTAAAACTAGACGTTAGCTTTTTTTTCTACCCTGACCCTAACTTTGAATAAAACAAAGGTCACTTTTACTTGGAGCTTAGATCCAGATCCATGCGCTTGCTCTGTAATAGTGACCTCTGTCGCCAGTGCACTGAACTACCAATTCTGTCAGCAGCAAAGCCACGTGATCCGCCACATGATGAGTCACGTGATCCGCCACATGATCAGCCACGTGATCCGCCACATGATCAGTCACGTGATCCGCCACATGATCAGTCACGTGATCCGCCACATGATGAGTCACGTGATCAGCCACATGATCAGTCACATGGTCACCACCTCCAGTCTCGCGACATAAACATCAGTGTCATGTGACTTCTTCCGCTCTGGGCTGCACACGCAGTGACTGCTGCTGACGCGCTCACAAGTTCAGACCAGAATTTGGACTGGGTTTTGTGCTGAACCCGAAACGTGACCAGAACCAGATTTGAGTTCTGGTTCTGTTGTGCAGAGGGGAGTCTACCGCTTCACATCCTCCCAGACAACTGGCAAGTGCATACTTCTTCCTCCGCAGCTGTAATGGACCTGTCCTTCCACACAGACAGGTTTCAGGTGGTTAACTATGTTCATGAAGGTAAACTTTGAATTAATTAGTTTGAAAAAGTACCGTCTTTGGGCCCTGCCTATAAGACAATCCAACCATTTTAGAAAGCAATTACAAACCTTAGGGATGTATGCCTTGGGATTATTATTATTATTATTATTTTAAATACAGAGAATAGGATAGAATTGAATGGCCCAACAGGCCTGGGGACGGTCACTGTGTGGGCTCTGGAAGCTTCTCTTTGTCCCGCTGCACTGTGACAAAAGCCATTCTGTTCTAAGGCCATCCATGCATATTGAGCAAAAGCGTCTGTTTATGAACTTTAATTGTTTACCTGCTAATGGGGAACGTGAGCTGGGTTTAGTCCGTCGTGAGACAGGTTAGTTTTACCCTGATGTATTACTTACCCTAAGCAATGTTCCCTCAGCTCACCAAGGTTGTTATAGCTCCATCCTCTCTAATATCAGAGTATCAAGTATTTTCTTTCATTTTGGCATTTCATGATTTGGAATGTTAATTTATTATGTGTAGAACTATATGGCCACAGTTCAATGGAGTAAGCGATGACTGCATCAACACTGCCAGGAGCTTTTGTAAAGCAGCATGTTTTTGGACTGGGGATAATCTCAGAAAGCAGCTCTTTGACTGTCTTTAAATACAGCAGCAGGTAGAATAGTACAGATTAAAAATGTACATACAGGTAGTATAAAATAAAAAATCAGCTAGTAAAATGTACAGGAAGTTGTAAGGTATCTCGATGATTCCAATTTCAGCCTTGTATGAAAATGTTCTTCTACCAACTTCTTTGCAAGGCAGTTTGTGCTTCTACGTGAATATGATGGTGTGTTGGGACAGAAACTGTTTTGAATTTTCGGGACAATTAAAATAAATAGATTCAAAAAAGTTTTTCAAATAGAGTGCAGTGATGTGTTTGATGTTGTAGTCTGAAGTTTAAGAAACACAAGTTCCTCATATTAATGTGGATGAAGCAAAAAAAGCCCTGCAGGGCTGTGTTTGATTATGGAACTTCATTTTAACATTTAAAAACTCAAACGGCTGCAGAACTATCATTACTTCTCATTTATATTCTCTTCTCCTGGAGTGGTTAAATGTTATCTTTTAAAGGTTGTGTCAGAATTCCGCTTGCATTGAGCTGCTCTCTGATTGGCTGATATGGTTCCAGGCTCGCCTACGGTGCCGTCACCCATGTGTCTCCGGTGTTGACCCTGTGAATGATCATGACTGAGGAGATCCCGTACAAACAGGTGAGCGATTTAAAGTCGACAAGCTGCGGTACTGTTTAAAACGGCCGAGTGTGTCTGAGTGTCAAAATTCAGTCAAACTCCCTGCCACTAGTTGGCAGACATGTCAGACGACCTCCCTGGCCCTCCCATACAAAATATTTGAGTAAGAACGCGTTGAATCAGTGCAGAAAATCATAGCGAGTGCAGCTGTGAGGCAGTGTGCGAGTGTTGTACCGCATCAAACACTAACTTTAGACGCTTTGCACAGAGTCAGTGGGAACAGTGTTTCCCAGAGTCACTTCTGTCATTGGGAAGTTCTAAGACAAGTTACATTTTGCAGAGAACAAGCCTTCTCCGCTAAAGTCTCCGCTAAAGTCTCCGCTAAAGTCTCCGCTAAAGTCTCCGCTAAAGTCTCCGCTAAAGTCTCCGCTAAAGTCTCCGCTAAAGTCTCCGCCGGAGATAAGAGAGAGAGAGCGGGGGGAGACGAGAGAGAGAGAGCGGGGGAGACGAGAGAGAGAGAGCGGGGGAGACGAGAGAGAGAGAGCGGGGGAGACGAGAGAGAGAGAGCGGGGGAGACGAGAGAGAGAGAGCGGGGGAGACGAGAGAGAGAGAGCGGGGGAGACGAGAGAGAGAGAGCAGGGGAGACGAGAGAGAGAGAGAGCGGGGGAGACGAGAGAGAGGAGAGCGGGGGAGACGAGAGAGAGAGAGCGGGGGAGACGAGAGAGAGAGAGCGGGGGAGACGAGAGAGAGAGAGCGGGGGAGACGAGAGAGAGAGAGCGGGGGAGACGAGAGAGAGAGCGGGGGGAGACGAGAGAGAGAGAGAGAGAGAGAGAGCGGGGGAGACGAGAGAGAGAGAGCGGGGGAGACGAGAGAGAGAGAGCGGGGGAGACGAGAGAGAGAGAGCGGGGGAGACGAGAGAGAGAGAGAGCGGGGGAGACGAGAGAGAGAGAGCGGGGGAGACGAGAGAGAGAGAGCGGGGGAGACGAGAGAGAGAGAGCGGGGGAGACGAGAGAGAGAGCGCGGGGAGACAGAGAGAGAGAGCGGGGGAGACGAGAGAGAGAGAGCGGGGGGGAGACGAGACGAGACTCTGATTCTAAAGCTGCTCTCTCTTATTGGCCAAACGCCTCCAGTTCCTGTAACTTATGGGCTACCTTGCATGGACAGTACATTCGAGCTCTCCCCAGAGTGGCTTAAGGAGGATACTGTTATAGTTTGAAATTTGAAAACACGTTTTACAATTAAATTCTTCACACAAACACTGTTGAGTAAAAAGTGTCATCTCCACTATATGGACATGCCAATAATGTTTTCTTGTGTAAACTAAACAAGCAGTGATGTTTGTGTTGCAGCTGTTGCAGTGGGAGCGGCGGTCCCAGAGAAGAGCTCTTGTGGTGGGTCACTTTGACAGTTTGCCTTGTCATGTTTTCACCATGTTACAACCTTGTTCCTCATCAAAGACACACCTGAAGATGATTTTTTTTTTTTTTATAATTAAAATTTTTATTGACTCGATCAGCAGTTCTTACATTAACAATCTACACGATGTTACATACATGGTACATTAGAATTAGTACATTTGTTAACACTTTTTTTTTTTTTTTTTTTACATAATAGAACAAAAACAAAAGAACAATTGAGTAGCAAAGGGATATCACACGTGTCCTTAAGTGTTGGTATAATGTGTCCAACATTTCCAATAGTCCTCAAATCTGTCGTGATCCAGTCTTAGTGCAAAAGTCATTCTCTCCATATGAAAAATGTCTTTAACAAGTGATATCCAGTCCCCCAACACAGGTGTTCTGTCTGTCATCCATTTCTTTGTGATAGCTTTTTTGCTTGCTGTCAGTAAAACATTCCACATATATTTTTTACTCGCCCCTTTTATACAGTCTGGTTGTATCCCCAAAAACATAGTTTCAAAATTCAAAGGAACATTAATGCCAAAAACTGTGTCAATGCCCTGTTTAATAGCCATCCAGTAATTGGTTATTTTTGAACAACTCCAGAATATGTGGTGATGGCCAGCCCGTTTGGTTCCACATAACCTCCAACATGAAGTATCAGCACTTGGGCCTCTCTGGACTGGAGTTTTAAAAAAACGTACCATACATTTCCATGAAAACTCTCTCCATACAGGGGATGATGTGCTTTTCCATACATTAACAGGGATTTTAACCCAGTTTTCCATTTGTATGGAGAGATTACCCTCTTTCTCCCATTTTTCTTTAATATACAGTATATTTTCATTCTGCAAGTTTTGCAGCTCATCATATAGTTTAGAAATCAACTTATTGTTTGGTCCTTGCTGATATGCTTTTATAAATATTGTTATTAATCCCGACAGCTGCTTTGTATGGTCACTATAATTGTGGTTCAAGTAGTGGCGGACCTGGAGGTATCGGAAAAAGTCTTTGTTGTCAAGATTGTAGGTCCTTTTCAAATCTTGATAGCTCCTCATTTGATCTTTATGATAAAACTGATTGTAAGTCATTAAACCTTTGTCAGATCAATTTTTAAATGTTTTATCTCCTACATTTGGGGTAAAGTCCTTGTCATACGCAATCCATTTGATCATAAGGGTGCATTTTGGATTGTCCTTTATTATTTTTGACCAGATATCAAGAGCTGCCTTGGTCCATGGGTTAAGATCCCTTACATTACTCATTAAATTTGTGTTGCCAATCATTGCCGGTACGGGGATTACTTCAGATCTATATTCAATTTCTTTCCATTTTGCTGTATATGATGAGCTGCAAATATCAAACAGTGGGCTTAGTTGGGCCGCTCTGTAATAATTCTTCAGATTTGGAAGAGAGAGTCCACCCCTGTTTCTTGCCATTTGTAGAGTTTTGTATCTTATTCTAGGTTTTTTCCCTTCCCAGATAAACCTTGAAAATAATTTATCCAGTTCCTGGAACATTGTTGTTGAAGAGTCAACAGGTATTGTTTGAAATAGGTATAATAGTTTAGGCAAGATTACCATCTTAATTGCTTCTACTTTATGTAAAAGTCCTAGATAGGGGATCAGGCTCCATCTATTCAAATCAGTTTTAATTTTAGCAATAAGCGGATCGTAGTTTATTGACTTTAAAGTTTGTATGTCCTTTGGAATATGTACTCCCAAGTATGTTATTGAGTCCATGCACCAATTGATTTTAAATATTTTCTTTATGGGATCTTCTGGGTTGTAGTTGAATGACAATACTTGTGATTTATGAGAATTTAATCTATAGCCTGAGATGTTGCTGAATTCCATTAAAACTTTATGCAGTTGAGAAAGAGATTCAGTGGGTTTAGCCAAGTAAACTAGGACATCATCAGCAAACAGGGCAATCTTCTGTTCCTTCTCATTTACTTTAATGCCTTTTATCTTTCTATTTTGTCTGATATATTGTGCCAGGGGCTCAATAAAAATGGCAAATAAAATCGGAGATAAATGACAGCCCTGTCTACAACCTTGTTCAATATTTAGAGGATTTGATAGACCTCCATTTATTCTAATTTTCCCTATAGGTTTGTTATATAATCCTTGTATTATTTTTATAAACTTTTCGGTAAAGTTAAATTTGGAAAGTACTTTATAAAGAAAAGCCCAATCTACAGTGTCAAATGCTTTTTGTGCGTCCAGGCCCAAAACAACAGCTGGTTTTTTATCTTTCTGTATTTGATGAATCACATGTAGTGTGCGTCTTATATTATCTCTAGTTTTCCTCTCCTTGATAAAGCCTGTCTGGTCCAAATTTATTATGTCCGGGAGAATATTTTCCAGTCTTTTGGCCAAGATGGAGGTGAAGATCTTATAATCCTGATTCAGTAAACTAATGGGTCTGAAATTTGAGCAATCTAATTTGTCCTTACCATCCTTTGGGATAACTGTGATAATGGTCTCTTTCCAAGTTGGTGGGATTTGACCCCCGTTCAAAACCCAGTTAAATGTCTTAAGGAGTAGAGGTGAAAGTTCTTCCAGGTATATCTTGTACCAGTCAGCATTGTAGCCGTCGGAACCTGGAGATTTATTCAGTTTGAGCCTTTTAACTGCCTTTGCCAGTTCCTGAGCATTTATATTCCTTGTTAAAGTTGTATTTTGTTCACTAGAGAGCATAGGCAATTCCAATTGGTTTAAAATTGGTGAGGTCATATCTTCCTTATCTGGCTCCTTTAAACTATAAAGTTTCCGATAATATCCAGCAAAAATGTCTCTAACTTCAAACTCTTTATATGTGACTTCATTAGTAGAGGGATCTCTTATTTTGTATACAGATCTTTCTGCTTGTTGTTTTTTTAAGTCTGTAGGCCAGGACCTTTGTAGATTTACTTCCTGCTTCATAATAGCTCTGTTTTAGATAAAGTAGTTGAGTCTTTATTTTATTCTGTAATTCTTGATTGATTTCGCGTTTAATTTCTTTTAATTTTTGCAGGGTATCATCGTCTCCACTATTTTTGTGTTTTTCTTCCAAGTTGATAAGTTTTTGCTCCAATGTCTTGATTCTCTGTTCTCATCTTTTTTTAAGAAGAGTGCTCTTTGCAATCAATTTACCCCTCAGGACCGCTTTACATGCATCCCATAATATTTCGGGAGAAACTTCATCATTATCATTGTCTCGAATATACAATTTGATGTCATTTTTAATTTCTTCTCTGATTTCTCCTTTAAGTATGCTCGAGTTAAGTCTCCATAAAAAAGGTGTTTTAATCTTGTCTATGTCTAGCTTCATGTACACAGGACAGTGATCAGAGAGGTCCATTGATCCAAAGCAGCACTCACTCACCCGACCTAGGTCTTTATTATACATGAAAAAATAGTCCAGTCTTGAATAGGAACGATGTGTTGCAGAGTAAAATGTATAATCCCTCTGGTGGGGGTGTAATTCACGCCACACATCTCCAATTCCCAATTCCTTCATTAACTTTTTCAATTTTTTCCCAGTATTATTGTGCGAGGTCTGTGCGGAAGAGTCCTCTAAAGGGTTCAGTCTTACATTGAAATCCCCACCACAAATAACAATACCTTGTGCCTTTGTGTCCTGACTAAGACCAGGGGGCGGGACCACATTACACCGGTTTTAAAATCGCTGCATTGGCTCCCCGTGTGTTTCAGGATTGATTTTAAGGTTCTCCTAATGGTTTTCAAATGTCTTAATGGTCTTGGGCCTTCTTATCTTTCAGAACTGCTTTTATCCTATGAACCCTCCCGGCCCCTGCGCTCCTCCGGCAGCAGACTCCTAACCATCCCCAAAGTGCTTGTGGTCTGGGGAGGGTCTGTTGGGCGGTCGGGGGGAGGGCATGGGCAGGATTGTTTTTTAGCCAAACTGTAAAGCACTTTGTGTTGCATCTGTTGTATGAAAAAGCGCTTTATTTAAATCCCCACCACAGATAACAATACCTTGTGCCTTTGTGGCCATCATATCAATTACACATTTGTAAAAAGACCATGATGACCCAGGGGGGGCATAAACATTAATAAAGGTAATCTCTAAACCTTCAAGTCGACCTATGACCATATTATATCGACCCTCCTTGTCTTTATGTTCGGCTATTTTTTCAAACGACACTTTGTTAGAAATGAGTGTGGCCACTCCCCTGTTCCGACCCGAAACATGGGATTCAGAAAACACGTGACCAAATCCTTGTCTTTTTAACTTCTGATGTTCCGTTTCAGATAAGTGAGTTTCCTGTAAGAAAACCACTCCAATTTTTTCCCTTTTCATTTTCCCCAAAATCTTGGCCCTAAAACTCCTTTAACATTATATGTACTGAAGCGAATTAAAGATGGAGAGGCCATTGCTGGTTTCATTATTGTATATAAGCAGGTGGTTCCCTACGCTACTCAAACAAAACAAAACAATGAACAATTTTAACAAACATTTTTCTTCAACAAAACTATGAGTCCAAAAAGACAGAGTGACTCCCATCTCTGCGGTCTCCTCAGTGACCTGTGTGTTAAGTGTTGTGAGCGATGTAGAGGGAAAGCCTGTACCGCCCGATGGCTGTGCAGCGCCCTCTAGTGGCGTTAGCTGGTTGGTGCATTTCTGCTCTCTGCTCCCCGGTGTTTCTTCATAAGGTGATCCCCCCCCCCTCTTCCTCCCCGGTGGGAAAAACGTATTTCTTGATCATTGTCTTCGGAAAGCTTCCAATCTCTTCTTGTATCCTCGAGTGGAACTTTCGTCTCTCGCTTCCTCTGTGCGCGCTACTTTGTGCCACATTGTGCCTTTTGAGATTTTCGGCCAATGACGTCTGCGGGGTTATAATGGTGACTGTATATCCAGCTGGCCATATCCTTTGTTGCTTCGGCTGCTGTACTGTACACCCGTGTGTCTCCCTCGTAGAACACCCTCAGCCTCGCCGGGTATGGGGTTTGAAATCTTATGTTATTTTCTCTCAAGACCCGTTTAGCTTCGTTGTATTCACGTCGTTTTTTCAACACATCAGGGGCATAGTTGTGATCGATTATCACCTTTTTCTCGTTCAGCGTAAATCCCTTTCTTTGCCATGCCCGTTTCAAAACTTCATCCTTGGTCCGATACAGCGAAAACTTGATTACCACTGATCGTGGTGGGGCCTCGGGTGGCGGCTTTGATCCCAGGGAGCGGTGCGCTCTGTCTATGGTCAAGTCCAGAGACTGGGGCAAATCCAGTTTTTCCCTGAGCAGATTCTTAATGAAGTCAGGAACAGATGGAGATCCGTCTTCTGCGCCCTCTGCGATACCGTGAATTCGAATATTATCTCTTCGCGATCTCCCTTCTAACTCTGAGATTTTTGCGTTGAGTACCTCTTGTATTTTTATGAGTTCAAGCGTAGTTTCCTCAAGCCGCTGGGTCCTATTCTCCACTTCGTCAATGCGATCTTCCGCGTCGTCAATTCTCGTATTAACTTTTTTAATTTCTTCTTTGAGCTCGCAGAAGTTTTCTCCATTTTCACGTCGTAAACTCCTTAGCTCACAAAGTATAGTTTGTAAATTAGCCGAGTCATTAGCCATTAAATCCTCCGTAGTCCCCTCCGTGTCTGAAGTGCTAGCAGCTTGGCTAGTTGGACTAGCCGCTGCTTCTTCTCCCGCAGTATCATCATCCACCAGTGGTTGGAGTCTCGCAGACTTACTTTGTTTGCCTCGGGTCATTTCTTCTCAGTTGTTCCTATTCGTTTATCAATTTGGCACTCTCAAATACAAGGGAAGAGGGGGGTATCTCTACTTTGTTCGGGAAGCCACGAGGTTAGGCTGTCGCCATTTCGGTTGCTCACCGGAAGTCTCTTTCTTATTTTTTTAAAGCAGAAAACATCTTTTCACAAAGACACCTGGTGCTGATCTCATTTCTGGTTTAAAAATCGGTTAATAACTCAAAGAATGGTCTGAAATTAGTGTTTTTTCTACAGTGCACACTACTGCTTGTCCTGACCACGGTGCTGCTGAGCGTGTTGGCGGCAGTCATCCTCCTGATCCCACGTCCAGGACCACTCCTCAGTGAAGATGCTCCCTGCTCGGACCCCTGCGAGTATGTACACACTCAGGCTGTGGTCACATGCACAGCCTAAAGCCCAGTTAATGTGGGCCATGGCCCCCTTTGCGATTTGATCCGGGCTTTAGGTGCGATCGCGGCAACCTGGCTTGGGCATGGTTGAGAGAGGTGGGTCTAATGGTGCGTTCAGACCAAACGCGTTTTGAGCGGCCAAATCACGTCTGACGCGCGTCTTGGGACGCTTGTGACAAATTGTGGCAAACGCTGTCACAGAGCAACTTGGGACACTAGAGGACAGACTGTCACAGAGCAACTTGGGACACTAGAGGACAGACTGTCACAGAGCAACTTGGGACACTAGAGGACAGACTGTCACAGAGCAACTTGGGACACTAGAGGACAGACTGTCACAGAGCAACTTGGGACACTAGAGGACAGACTGTCACAGAGCAACTTGGGACACTAGAGGGCGACAGGAGGAGCAGCAGGAGGAGCAGCAGGAGGAGCAGCAGGAGGAGCAGCAGGAGGAGCGACAGGAGAAACAGACACAGGAGAAACAGACACAGGAGTAACAGACACAGGAGTAACAGACACAGGAGTAACAGACACAGG
Organism: Knipowitschia caucasica; assembly: GCA_964034765.1. Classification (NCBI taxonomy): domain Eukaryota; kingdom Metazoa; phylum Chordata; class Actinopteri; order Gobiiformes; family Gobiidae; genus Knipowitschia; species Knipowitschia caucasica. The sequence continues at coordinate 484,982 of OZ035832.1, forward strand.
AGTAACAGACACAGGAGTAACAGACACAGGAGTAACAGACACAGGAGAAACAGACACAGGAGTAACAGACACAGGAGTAACAGACACAGGAGTAACAGACACAGGAGTAACAGACACAGGAGTAACAGACACAGGATTATTTAATCATTCTACACATATATTTATCAAACTATTGTATGAAGTGCTTCATAATAAGCCAAATATATACAGTAAACGTATATAAATATACAGTATTCCCAGTTTCAGTATGGGATATACACAATCTATTTAATATGAATACAGATAACAGTGTTAGCATACCACATGTTAGCATACTATAGCTGCTGTCTCCATGGACTGTTTCCTCTGTGTAGCTTTAATCTGTGGGTTTGTTTCTCCCTGCGACATTACAGATTTTGTGCAAGGAAGTATTAACGATTGTTAAAAGTTTAGATAAGTTACCAGAGACACTGACCTCCTCCATGTCACGGTGGTTAAGTCCGCGGGGCTAACAGCACAGCTTGTCCTCCACAGCTGATGTGTTGTCTTCCCCTCGGTCCTGTCGTCACTGTTGGAGGAAGCTCCTGATTGCTCGACGCTCACGTCTTCTCCCAAAAAGTTCAACAATGTTCAACTCGAGCGTCGGCCGCGTTGGAAGCGCGGGACGCGCGAAACGCGCATCAAAGCGCTTGAAATCTCAAAACGTGCAAAGCGGTCAAAGGCGCCGCGCCTTAGACCGCTTTGCACGTGATCTCTCGCCGCTCCTTGACGCGCGTCCCCCATGTTATTCCAATGTAAACCCGCCGCTTTGGCCGCTCAAAGCGCGTTTGGTCTGAACGCACCATGAGCACGCTTCTAAAGCCCAGGTGAGGGGGGGTCAATGTGGCGGGTGGGCCGTGGTTGAGGGGCGCAAGCGAGATTTGTCACTCCAGGGCCAAAGGGAAGCATTTCCTACGGGGAGAACTCCCTTCTGTTCTGACCCCTGCTGTCAGTGTTGAGCTATTGCAATAACTGCAGACGTTCAAGAATAAGACTTTATTTTATCGCCAGTACACACCAAACTACACTTGTATCCTGCCACACCCTAACCCACATGCTCTTTACTCCAAGGTGTGCTCCTGTGTCCACCTGTTTATGGGCATTATACAGGCTTATGTTTATGGGTCTATTCTACGCAACTAGGCATAGCATGCATACAATTGGTGTAGGCCTACCTAACTTTAAAACCACAACAAATATATTTTTAATAACAAGGAATTAGTGGATGTATTTTATCTTTAAATTAGCTTTCATACATGTTGTGGTCTGACTTTTATAAGACTATTTCTTTGACTTGAAATAATAAGTCAAAGAAAGTTCTTCATAAACAGTGTTTCACATGTGTCACCAAAAGGTTTGTGGTGCCTGGAGAGAATCAGAACCAGAGCAGGATCTGCAAAGTTCCCCAAAGAGACCCTTTTCTCCTGTTCCTGTTATGCATGAACCCACAATGCGAACAAGAAGTAATAAAATATCAGGACCAGAAAATGGTTTCTACATTGTGAAAACTCCTTGTAGGAGTTCAACGTCAGACAGATCCATAAGTGTGCGTGTGTTGATGAAATCCTTAATGTCCCGTAATGTGTTTACGAAAGCTTTATTTTCTTTGTTCTCGGGCTCAGATTGGTGCTGGTGGAGAGCATTCCGGAGGGGCTGGTGTTTAATTCCAGTTTGGCCCACCCCAGTGTGTTCCAGGCCTGGCAGACACTGATGAGCCAGGCCCAAAGCAGCCTAGACATCGCTTCCTTCTACTGGACCCTCACTAATGCAGACACTGGGACAGAAGACCCCTCCGCAGCTCAGGTAGGATCCATATGTTATACCAGATATTATATGTTCTATTTGAGCAACAAATAATAATTAAAGCCGCAAGCGGCGATGAAAGGCCTCGCCCCTCTTGCGACCGCCTCCTGGGCGCCAGTCCCACAAGCGTCACGCCGACGAATTGGCAGCCCGATCTGACCAGGATTACGTACATAAAAGCTCATTTATATGATAAAGTGCGCCCCTAGTGGTCACCTCCGGGACATGCACCCTCTACGTAGAGTAGTATTTTGCTCGTACAGATGTAAAGATTTGATTTTGCAACTTTGGTGAAGATCGGAAAAGTTTAGGTCAGAAGCCTTCCATAGGTGGCGCTGTAGAGTCATATTAGGTGTGTGTTTTCACACCATTACTCTCAGGTCATTACCAACTGTTAGTAATGTGAGTTTCAGCTCTGTAGGTCGGAGCCTGTGGTCACGAGAGCATCAAACATGGAGAAATTCCCTACTACCTCGCATGAAAACGATAAAAAAATTCTAACTTTTATGCGATGATTGCATAACTTAAATCCGTCCAGATGGAGAAATGACATGGTAGAAGTCTGTGCGATGAAAATCCAGGGACTAGTACGAAGCCAAAAATGCGACACCTTGAACTGCCTGTAGGTGGCGCTGTTGCACTCACAGTTGTATGTTGCATATCGTTGTGTTCAGGGTCATACGTTGTATTTCTGAATTCATTTTTAGCCTCATCGGACAAACATTTTGCCCTAAAAAGCTCATTCATTCACTTTCCGGCGCCCCCAGTGGTCAGGTGTGGGACGTACAACTTTTGCGTAATGTAATGTTTTGCTCGTCTCGGTCCAGAGAATACACTCAGCAATTTTCGGGCCGATCCGAGCACTAGTGCCCTATTACTTTCCGACAGGTGGCGCTAAAGAGCTCAAATTGGGCGAATGATTTTAGTGTCATTGCGTTCAGGCCATAACCTAATATTACTGATGTGAGTCTCAGCTCTGTAGGTCTGAGCCTGTGGCCCTCAGGGCTCAGCGAAAATGGCCAAAACGAAGGCCTTATTCGCCATGGCGAGGGATGAAAACGGTGAAGATTTTCTAACTTTTTTTTGATGATTATATAACTTCAATCCGTCCAGATTAGGAAATGACGTGGTAGAACTCTGTGTGATGAAAAACCAGGGACTAGTTCAAATTTATAAATGAAAAGTCAAATTAGTGGCGAAACTTTGGCCCATCATGGCCGACTTCCTGTTGGTCCCAGACATGTGCTTAGACCAGCTTTTATGCTCGTCTCATAGAGATCTATCACTCATCCGAATTTTGTGCACCTACTCCAAAATATGCAATCCTGCCTCCAATAGAAATGGCAAATTTTGAATTTTCAAGGGGGCGCTATTGATTCGCCTTTTGTCGGACAATCTCGAAACGTCCGTTTTATCAAATGTTTCGCCGAACCGGTCGTTTTAGACCCCCCATGTGCAGACTTTCGTGCATGTCTTCAGGGTCAAAAATCGAATTGTTTCGGCGGAAAAAAAATAATAATATGAAACCGGTGAATAACAATAGGCCTCCCCAATACTTCGTATTGGGGAGGCCTAATACTAATAAATAGTAAAACTAAACTGTGCTAATCAAGTCACATAATAGCAGATAATGAAAAACAAAATAATTGTAAGTATATACACAAAGTTTAGATTAGAGATCATCTAGGGGTGGCCAACCCGCGGGTCGTGAGCCTCATGCGGCTCTTTGGCTGGTTCCATGTGGCTCTCGGGCTTTCACATGACAAGCGTCAAAAGCGCTGCCACTCATTCCCTACGTGGCAAGCTCATCCAAGTAGTCAGGGCCGAAGCAGAAGTAGAGGCAGAACCGAAAAGTCTGGAAGTGGTTTGACCTGGATATAATTACGGACATCGGCTAACACCAGCTAACAAGCTAACACTAGTCAACACCAGCTACACCAGCTAACACACTTTCACTAGCTACACCGGCTTTGTCCCAAATGATGAGTTTGAGAGAAATGGTGAGTGTCTGTCTTCAATCAAATGCAACGGTGTCTGGTCGTAAACTGAACGTGTGTCTGTGGTTCTAAAGTCTAAAATGGCTAAAGTGGAAACATGAATCATGGATTCATGTTTAAAGACAGTCGTTGTGTTATATGCTGAATACTGGGTTGAAACTCAAAAAAAGGTCTTTGTTAGATATTGAAAGCACTATCGTTGACGTGAGATTGTTTTGGTAACTACTTCCTGCTCTTGTCCTGTGCTCGCTGCTCTTTAATCGCCTTTAATCATTTTTATTTACATTTTTATTCACATTTTTATTCGACAAAATACGGATTACTCCTTTTTACAAACTTCAATACAAGACTTGTGGAATTTACAGCATGACGGAAAAAAGGAGGAAACTTTGCGACGGCTGTTTTTCACTCAAACAGGAGCTAAAACTTCTTCAAGACCGAATGTTTGTGCTTGAATCAGAATTGGGGCTGAACACAACAATACCAGTAAAAGGAAATGGACCACATGGACAGAACGTAAGTTATGATGACGCTATTTCATTTCCCAAAATCAACAGAGACAATTGTTGGAACACATATGGTGCCAAGCCCAAACAAGGCAAAGCTAATGATAACAAGAGTGTCATAATGCCACAGCAAAAATCTTTAATTACAAGAAACCGCTTTTCACCACTTTTGGAAGATGAATCAGCAGGTCGACGAGATAAGACTGTTGAGTAAAAAGCTCCTTTCTGAACATTGTGGTGTAAAAAGATTGTTGATCCACGTGGGGGCAGTAGACGTCTATGATATGACCAGTGAAAAGTTGAAACGGGATTATTCTCTTATTGGACGACCTTGCAAAAATTGACTTAAATTTTTTAATCAGTGGCCCACTACCAAATGTGGACGGGAAGCAAATGAAATTCAGTCGTCTGTATCAGCTAAATACTTTCCTACTCAACGAATGTTCACGCAGAGGACTTGCCTTCATTGAGAATTTTAATCTGTTCTGGAATAGGCATGAGCTTTTTGAAGGGAAAGGGCCACATCTGAACACTTACGGAGTAAAAGTGTTGATGGATAACCTTTCTTTTGCCCTGAGACCTCAGCCTGCGCAGCGCGTGCAGCCATCGAAAGGGAGGAAGCCAACTCCAAAAGTCTCTGCACCTCCACCACCTCGAAGGATCTCAACACCACCACCACCTCGAAAGATCAACACCTCCACCACCTCGAAGGATCTCAACACCTCCACCACCTCGAAGGATCTCAACACCTCCACCACCTCGAAGGATCTCAACACCTCCACCACCTCGAAGGATCTCAACACCTCCACCACCTCGAAGGATCTCAACACCACCACCACCTCGAAGGATCTCAACACCTCCACCACCTCGAAGGATCTCAACACCTCCACCACCTCGAAGGATCTCAACACCTCCACCACCTCGAAGGATCTCAACACCTCCACCACCTCGAAGGATCTCAACACCTCCACTGTCATCAGATGCAGCTGCATCATCACCAGCAGCAGCTGCATCATCACCAGCAGCAGCTGCATCATCACCAGCAGCAGCTGCATCATCACCAGCAGCAGCTGTATCATCACCAGCAGCAGCTGCATCATCACCAGCAGCAGCTGCATCATCACCAGTAGCAGCACCAGCAGCACGAGCACCACCACCATCCTCATCCCCAGCCTGCTCCAAAGCAGCCACGCCTTCTTCATCTACAGCGCCTCTGAAGCCCCCATCCTCACCCCAGCCTACAGCAGACTGGCCTGTGCTGGGGTTTCCTCAACCACCTGCCCCTCCATCAAAGACTCCCTCGCCACCTCCCATGGACCTGTCTTGGGTCCCCCCTGCTGACTGCTGGGACTCTGAGGAGCACAGGGACTGGACTCCTGCTGGGACTCTGAGGAGCACAGGGACTGGACTCCTGCTGGGACTCTGAGGAGCACAGGGACTGGACTCCTGCTGGGACTCTGAGGAGCACAGGGACTGGACTCCTGCTGGGACTCTGAGGAGCACAGGGACTGGACTCCTGCTGGGACTCTGAGGAGCACAGGGACTGGCCTCCTGCTGGGACTCTGAGGAGCACAGGGACTGGCCTCCTGCTGGGACTCTGAGGAGCACAGGGACTGGACTCCTGCTGGGACTCTGAGGAGCACAGGGACTGGCCTCCTGCTGGGACTCTGAGGAGCACAGGGACTGGACTCCTGCTGGGACTCTGAGGAGCACAGGGACTGGACTCCTGCTGGGACTCTGAGGAGCACAGGGACTGGACTCCTGCTGGGACTCTGAGGAGCACAGGGACTGGACTCCTGCTGGGACTCTGAGGAGCACAGGGACTGGACTCCTGCTGGGACTCTGAGGAGCACAGGGACTGGACTCCTGCTGGGACTCTGAGGAGCACAGGGACTGGACTCCTGTTAGTGCCCAGAGTCAGAACTAAACATGGGGAGGCTGCTTTTCAGATTCATGCCGCAAAAATCTGGAACAGTTTTCCTGAAGATGTGAGACAGGCCTCCTCTCTGACAATGTTTAAAACCAGGTTAAAAACGGTGCTGTTTAGCTGTGCTACAACTGAGGGATTTTATATGTTATATTTGTATCTTTCTTTTTAATGTACTGTGATCATTTATGATTTCAATGCTTTATTTTGTTGAGGACTTTGAGTTGCCTTGTGTATGAATTGTGCTATACAAATAAACTTGCCTTGCCTTACTCAGCCCGGCTAGAACCAGGGCCAAGCAGTTACTAAAAAAGTACCAGGTCGCGGCTAAAGCGAGCTGGCGGAAACGCCCGCAAACCAGGGTGAGTCGACTCGAGCCATTTAGTACTGTAGGAGTCAATTTCTGTCATTATCATGTTGCTGTGGAACATTTACAATAAATCTGGCTGAGCAGAGGTGTGTGCGTGCGTGCCTTTGCAGTAATCCAGTACAAAAATTGGCTCTTAAGGCGCGTTCAGACCGAATCATGCGTCGCGTTGGGTTTCAATGCAAAGTCTATGGTGACGCGCGTTGCAGCTTCCAAACGCACCGACCTCCCGACACGCACTTACGGACAGTGTTGTGCGTGAACGAGTTCAAAAGAATGCGTTCATTGAACACGCTCATTTTTTTGTGAACGTTGAACTGAACGCAACACATTTTTTAATAAAGAACTTGAACGTGAATTAGTTCATATTATGTGTCATGAACGGCAGACAATTTGTTTTCCATTTAAAACTGAGTGAAATCTGTTTTCTCTTTTGAAACGCAACGAGAGAAAGTTCCTCCCTCCTGTATTCTCCGCACTGTTTCCGCCGAAAAATAAAAATTCCTACGGTTTCCACCATCTGTGAACGCACCCCGACTCAGTGTACTTGCGGTGCGGCGCTATATGCTAGTGCTATTCATTGGTTGTTGGACTCACATGTGCCGTGATGAAAACACAGGGGTAAGTCAGTGACACAGGGCCGTTTACATTTGACATAAAGTATAGACACACGTTCTGCAGCGCATTACAGTTTGTACTTATGAGCAGAGATGGGACAACTCAGTTCCCATTGAAACCCATGTCAATCTGCATTGGAGTCAAAACATCCTGTGCAGTGTACAGGATATAATTATATATAACATATATATATACATATATGTATATACCACGTATGGTGATTTCTAGCTCGTAGTGAAAAAAAATATTTATTTGAATATCTCGCAAAAAGTTAAATGAACTGAACTTTGAACTAGTTCAGAATTAAAATTGAGAACTTCGAACGTGAACTGTTCACTTTGAGCATGTATGAACTGAACTTGAACTAGTTCAGAAAAGTTGTGAACGGGCACAACACTGCTTACGGACCGCTGAGTCGAGCCGCACGGAGTTGGCGGGAAAGTGAAAGGGGAGGAGCAGGAGCAGAAAATGGACGCCCACAGGAGATAAACTTTACTCAGCTTTTCCTCGGGACGTTCTTGCAGCGACCAATCAGAGAGCAGCAAAGTGGTCACGGGGACATTGGTGTTCTGAGTGAGCAGACTGAACATACTGTAAACAGCCAAAACAGGAGCTAAACCAGGGCTAAACCAGGACTAAACCAGGACTAAACCAGGACTAAACCAGGACTAAACCAGGACTAAACCAGGACTAAACCAGGACTAGACCAGGACTAGACCAGGACTAGACCAGGACTAGACCAGGACTAGACCAGGACTAGACCAGGACTAAACCAGGACTAAACCAGGACTAAACCAGGACTAAACCAGGACTAGACCAGGACTAGACCAGGACTAGACCAGGACTAGACCAGGACTAGGCCAGGACTAGGCCAGGACTAGACCAGGACTAGGCCAGGACTAGACCAGGACTAGACCAGGACTAGACCAGGACTAGACCAGGACTAGACCAGGACTAGACCAGGACTAGACCAGGACTAGACCAGGACTAGACCAGGACTAGACCAGGACTAGACCAGGGTTGACAATGGGGGACTCTGTGCTTGTAAATATAGGCATTGTCATGCTCCCGTGACCTTATGCAACTGCTTCGAGTGTGTTCGCCGATGCGGAAATGTTGTTTAATAATACAAAAAAACGTATGGCGCACCTCCGTGAACACATACTACTGTTATATAAAGCCTGTGCAATGTCTGTGAGCAAAGACACGCTGCAAAGCTACATATTGGAGAAGATCTGTACACAAGAAGCCGCTAGCATAGCTCTGTTAGCATCAGAGCCGGCTACTTCCGGTACTTCCGGCTCACGTCAGGACGTTCTGGTGTGAAGTCCTCTGCGTCTGAAAACTAGAGAATACGCGTCTGGTGAGCGGGGCTTCAGCGTTTCAGCGTTTGCGGTCTGAAAGCACCATCAGCCTCTGACTGGTTGGCCATCCCTCATCTAGTATCTGATTCAGATTCTATACTCCTGGTGGATAGCACTCTCGCTTCTCAGCAAGAAGGTCCTGAGTTCAAATCCTGGTTGGAACAAGGTCTTTCTGAGTGGAGTTTGCATGTTCTCCCTGTGGAGGTTTCCTCCAGGTGCTCTGGTTTCCTCTACCACTAAAACATGTACAACAATTAATCTTCCAGCTCTGGTAGTGGTGCCAAGCATCAACATCTGGACATGGGTCCCCGGGCGCTGCACTACAGCAACCACTACTCCTGACCTTAGCGGCATCAGGATGGGTAAAATGCCGAGGATGAATTGCCCTACGGGGATTTATCACACACACTTCCTCCAGCTCACTTTGCCTCCTTGCGGTCTTCAGTGTTCAGTTTATTTATTAAAATAAAATTACAATCATTTTGGCTTCACTGTAGCAGCCCAAAACCTAATTCTGAAGAAGGTCTACCTGTCATACACGGTACTGTTGTGTGTCATACAGTACGTTGTATGACACACAACCTATTGTCAATAGCACACTAGAGGCTCAAAGTGTGGATCTAATTGTGGAAGAATTGCTCATAATGAACTCTTATGCTTATCTTATCTGAAATAAAAAATTTAGACTTTTGTGGTTGTAAACATGCACATTTTGTTATGCTTATAAGTTCAAGGTGTGCTAGTTGTTTTTCAACCTGTGTGTATGTGTATGTGTGTGTGTGTGTGTGTGTGTGTGGTCAGGGGGAGGCGGTTCTGGACGCTCTGGCTCATCTTTCTCCAAAGCTGAAGATCCGCATTGCTGTGAACAGTCCCCAGGATAGTCTGCCAGCTAACCTGCAGCTGCTGCAGCGTGCAGGTGCCACACACACACGCACACCTTGTACTCAGACAAACTATGTAAGCTTTACAATTATAACCGTGTACGCTCTTCAAACAATATCAAAGTAATCTAAGAGCCATGTCATCTCAGCTTCTTAACCACTTTGAAGGTTAATCTTGGTGAAGGTCAAAATATACATATTCAGGGTCTACAAAAAGCATAAAATGTATTGAGAATATGACCAGGTGAGCAATTGTATCAATCTCGGATGCAACTTATTTACATATTTTTTCAATGTGGTTCCTGATTGTACCGTAATAAACTTCATAAAAGGATCAGATACAAGAATTAAATTGAGTTTTATAATATCCACTTTCTAATGGCCCACTTATTAAAACGGTTCTGGTCTGTGATCCCCGGAGTGTCCGTCGGGAACTACCACCTAACTGACCTGCAGTACACTGACAACACCATCCTATTCAGCACATCCTATAGAGCAGGGGTTCCCAAAGTGGGGGTCCCGACCCCCCGGGGGGTCGCGGGAACCCCTGGGGGGGTTGCAAGATGATTTCCAAACAACAACAAAAATAAAAAAATAATTGAGCAAATTAATAGCCCTTAAATATTTATTTTGCATTTGATTTGATTCAAAAGGGTTACTTGTTAAATTGTGTTAGGAGAAAATAATATATTTTAATTACGTTAATTACGTTGTCCCAGTCATTGACAGCGTCAATCAAAATTAAGTTACGCAGCTCACATCATGCGCAGCGACAAAGCGTGTCCTGCTGTTGTTTGCTAAAACTAAAGGTGTTTGGAGGCTTCAAACACATAATACCTGCTTTAAAATGAAACGTGGTTAATATCCACAACAGAAAAACCCGGAGGGGGAGAAAAGTCAAGGGTCAGGCTGATGGTGGAAAGAGAGGGAGAGAGGGCAGCGGAGGGAGAGAGGGAGAGAGGGCAGCGGAGGGAGAGAGGGAGAGAGGGCAGCGGAGGGAGAGAGGGCAGAGGAGGGAGAGGGGGCAGCGGAGGGAGAGAGGGCAGCGGAGGGAGAGAGGGCAGCGGAGGGAGAGAGGGCAGCGGAGGGAGAGAGGACAGCGGAGGGAGAGAGGGCAGCGGAGGGAGAGAGGGCAGCGGAGGGAGAGAGGGAGAGAGGGCAGAGGAGGGAGAGAGGGCAGAGGAGGGAGAGAGGGCAGCGGAGGGAGAGAGGGAGAGAGGGCAGCGGAGGGAGAGAGGGAGAGAGGGCAGCGGAGGGAGAGAGGGCAGCGGAGGGAGAGAGGGCAGCGGAGGGAGAGAGGGCAGAGGAGGGAGAGAGGGCAGCGGAGGGAGAGAGGGCAGCGGAGGGAGAGAGGGCAGCGGAGGGAGAGAGGGCAGCGGAGGGAGAGAGGGAGAGAGGGCAGCGGAGGGAGAGAGGGCAGAGGAGGGAGAGAGGGAGAGAGGGAAGCGGAGGGAGAGAGGACAGCGGAGGGAGAGAGGGCAGCGGAGGGAGAGAGGGCAGCGGAGGGAGAGAGGGCAGCGGAGGGAGAGAGGGCAGCGGAGGGAGAGAGGGCAGCGGAGGGAGAGAGGGCAGCGGAGGGAGAGAGGGCAGCGGAGGGAGAGAGGGCAGCGGAGGGAGAGAGGGCAGCGGAGGGAGAGAGGGAGAGAGGGCAGAGGAGGGAGAGAGGGAGAGAGGGCAGCGGAGGGAGAGAGGGAGAGAGGGCAGCGGAGGGAGAGAGGGAGAGAGGGCAGCGGAGGGAGAGAGGGCAGCGGAGGGAGAGAGGGCAGAGGAGGGAGAGAGGGCAGAGGAGGGAGAGAGGGCAGAGGAGGGAGAGAGGGCAGAGGAGGGAGAGAGGGCAGCGGAGGGAGAGAGGGCAGAGGAGGGAGAGAGGGCAGAGGAGGGAGAGGGCAGCGGAGGGAGAGAGGGCAGCGGAGGGAGAGAGGGCAGCGGAGGGAGAGAGGGCAGCGGAGGGAGAGAGGGAGAGAGGGAAGCGGAGGGAGAGAGGGAGAGAGGGCAGCGGAGGGAGAGAGGGCAGAGGAGGGAGAGAGGGAGAGAGGGAAGCGGAGGGAGAGAGGGAGAGAGGGCAGCGGAGGGAGAGAGGGAGAGAGGGCAGCGGAGGGAGAGAGGGAGAGAGGGCAGCGGAGGGAGAGAGGGAGAGAGGGCAGAGGAGGGAGAGAGGGCAGCGGAGGGAGAGAGGGAGAGAGGGCAGCGGAGTAGGAGAGGGCAGCGGAGGGAGAGAGGGCAGCGGAGGGAGAGAGGGAGAGAGGGCAGAGGAGGGAGAGAGGGCAGCGGAGGGAGAGAGGGCAGCGGAGGGAGAGAGGGCAGAGGAGGGAGAGAGGGCAGAGGAGGGAGAGAGGGAGAGAGGGAAGCGGAGGGAGAGAGGGCAGCGGAGGGAGAGAGGGCAGCGGAGGGAGAGAGGGCAGCGGAGGGAGAGAGGGCAGCGGAGGGAGAGAGGGCAGCGGAGGGAGAGAGGGCAGCGGAGGGAGAGAGGGAGAGAGGGCAGAGGAGGGAGAGAGGGCAGAGGAGGGAGAGAGGGCAGCGGAGGGAGAGAGGGCAGCGGAGGGAGAGAGGGCAGCGGAGGGAGAGAGGGAGAGAGGGCAGCGGAGGGAGAGAGGGCAGCGGAGGGAGAGAGGGCAGAGGAGGGAGAGAGGGCAGCGGATGGGGAGAGAGGGCAGCGGAGGGAGAGAGGGCAGCGGAGGGAGAGAGGGAGAGAGGGCAGAGGAGGGAGAGAGGGCAGCGGAGGGAGAGAGGGCAGCGGAGGGAGAGAGGGCAGCGGAGGGGAGAGAGGGCAGCGGAGGGAGAGAGGGCAGAGGAGGGAGAGAGGGCAGAGGAGGGAGAGAGGGAGAGAGGGCAGCGGAGGGAGAGAGGGCAGCGGAGGGAGAGAGGGCAGCGGAGGGAGAGAGGGCAGCGGAGGGAGAGAGGGCAGCGGAGGGAGAGAGGGCAGCGGAGGGAGAGAGGGCAGCGGAGGGAGAGAGGGAGAGAGGGCAGAGGAGGGAGAGAGGGCAGCGGAGGGAGAGAGGGCAGCGGAGGGAGAGAGGGAGAGAGGGCAGCGGAGGGAGAGAGGGCAGCGGAGGGAGAGAGGGCAGAGGAGGGAGAGAGGGCAGCGGATGGAGAGAGGGCAGCGGAGGGAGAGAGGGCAGAGGAGGGAGGGCAGCGGAGGGAGAGAGGGAGAGAGGGCAGCAGAGGGAGAGAGGGCAGCGGAGGGAGAGAGGGCAGAGGAGGGAGAGAGGGCAGCGGAGGGAGAGAGGGCAGCGGAGGGAGAGAGGGCAGAGGAGGGAGAGAGGGCAGCGGAGGGAGAGAGGGAGAGAGGGCAGCGGAGGGAGAGAGGGCAGAGGAGGGAGAGAGGGCAGCGGAGGGAGAGAGGGCAGCGGAGGGAGAGAGGGCAGCGGAGGGAGAGAGGGCAGGAGGGAGAGAGGGCAGAGGAGGGAGAGAGGGCAGCGGAGGGAGAGAGGGCAAAGGAGGGAGAGAGGGCAGCGGAGGGAGAGAGGGAGAGAGGGCAGAGGAGGGAGAGAGGACAGAGGAGGGAGAGAGGGCAGCGGAGGGAGAGAGGGAGAGAGGGCAGAGGAGGGAGAGAGGACAGAGGAGGGAGAGAGGGCAGCGGAGGGAGAGAGGGCAGAGGAGGGAGAGAGGGCAAAGGAGGGAGAGAGGGCAAAGGAGGGAGAGAGGGCAGAGGAGGGAGAGAGGGCAGCGGAGGGAGAGAGGGAGAGAGGGCAGCGGAGGGAGAGAGGGCAGCGGAGGGAGAGAGGGCAGCGGAGGGAGAGGGGGAGAGAGGACAGAGGAGGGAGAGAGGGCAGAGGAGGGAGAGAGGGAGAGAGGGCAGCGGAGGGAGAGAGGGAGAGAGGGCAGCGGAGGGAGAGAGGGCAGCGGAGGGAGAGAGGGCAGAGGAGGGAGAGAGGGCAGCGGAGGGAGAGAGGGCAGCGGAGGGAGAGGGGGAGAGAGGACAGAGGAGGGAGAGAGGGCAGAGGAGGGAGAGAGGGAAGCGGAGGGAGAGAGAGAAGCGGAGGGAGAGAGGGCAGAGGAGGGAGAGAGGGCAGCGGAGGGAGAGAGGGAGAGAGGGCAGAGGAGGGAGAGAGGACAGAGGAGGGAGAGAGGGCAGCGGAGGGAGAGAGGGCAGCGGAGGGAGAGAGAAGCGGAGGGAGAGAGGGCAGAGGAGGGAGAGAGGGCAGCGGAGGGAGAGAGGGAGAGAGGGCAGAGGAGGGAGAGAGGGCAGCGGAGGGAGAGAGGGAGAGAGGGCAGCAGAGGGAGAGAGGGAGAGAGGGCAGCGGAGGGAGAGAGGGCAGAGGAGGGAGAGAGGGCAGAGGAGGGAGAGAGGGCAGTGGAGGGAGAGAGGGCAGAGGAGGGAGAGAGGGCAGCGGAGGGAGAGAGGGCAGCGGAGGGAGAGAGGGCAAAGGAGGGAGAGAGGGCAAAGGAGGGAGAGAGGGCAGCGGAGGGAGAGGGCAGCGGAGGGAGAGGGCAGCGGAGGGAGAGAGGGCAGCGGAGGGAGAGAGGGCAGCGGAGGGAGAGAGGGCAGAGGAGGGAGAGAGGGCAGAGGAGGGAGAGAGGGAGAGAGGGCAGCGGAGGGAGAGAGGGCAGAGGAGGGAGAGAGGGAGAGAGGGCAGCGGAGGGAGAGAGGGAGAGAGGGCAGCGGAGGGAGAGAGGGCAGCGGAGGGAGAGAGGGCAGCGGAGGGAGAGAGGGAGAGAGGGCAGAGGAGGGAGAGAGGGCAGAGGAGGGAGAGAGGGAAGCGGAGGGAGAGAGGGCAGTGGAGGGAGAGAGGGTAGTGGAGGGAGAGAGGGTAGTGGAGGGAGAGAGGGAGAGAGGGCAAAGGAGGGAGAGAGGGAGAGAGGGCAAAGGAGGGAGAGAGGGCAGAGGAGGGAGAGAGGGAAGCGGAGGGAGAGAGGGCAGTGGAGGGAGAGAGAGAGAGGGCAGTGGAGGGAGAGAGGGAGAGGGCAGTGGAGGGAGAGAGGGAGAGGGCAGTGGAGGGAGAGAGGGGAGAGGGCAGTGGAGGGAGAGGGAGAGAGGGAGAGAGGTTAGTGGAGGGAGAGAGGGCAGCGGAGGGAGAGGGCAGCGGAGGGGGAGAGGGCAGAGGAGGGAGAGGGCAGCGGAGGGAGAGAGGGCAGCGGAGGGAGAGGGAGAGAGGGCAGTGGAGGGAGAGAGGGAGAGAGGGCAGCGGAGGGAGAGAGGGCAGCGGAGGGAGAGAGGGCAGCGGAGGGAGAGAGGGGGAGAGGGCAGCGGAGGGAGAGAGGGGGAGAGGGCAGCGGAGGGAGAGAGGGCAGCGGAGGGAGAGGGCAGCGGAGGGAGAGAGGGCAGCGGAGGGAGAGAGGGCAGAGGAGGGAGAGAGGGAGAGAGGGCAGCGGAGGGAGAGAGGGCAGCGGAGGGAGAGAGGGGGAGAGGGCAGCGGAGGGAGAGAGGGAGAGAGGGCAGCGGAGGGAGAGAGGGCAGCGGAGGGAGAGGGCAGCGGAGGGAGAGAGGGCAGCGGAGGGAGAGAGGGCAGAGGAGGGAGAGAGAGGGAGAGAGGGCAGCGGAGGGAGAGAGGGCAGCAGAGGGAGAGAGGGCAGAGGAGGGAGAGAGGACAGAGGAGGGAGAGGGAGAGAGGGCAGCGGAGGGAGAGAGGGCAGAGGGAGAGAGGGCAGCGGAGGGGAGAGAGGGCAGCGGAGGGAGAGAGGACAGCGGAGGGAGAGAGGGCAGCGGAGGGAGAGAGGGAGAGAGGGCAGCGGAGGGAGAGAGGGCAGCGGAGGGGGAGAGGGAGAGAGGGCAGCGGAGGGAGAGAGGGCAGCGGAGGGAGAGAGGGCAGCGGAGGGAGAGGGCAGCGGAGGGAGAGAGGGCAGCGGAGGGAGAGAGGGCAGAGGAGGGAGAGAGGGCAGCGGAGGGAGAGAGGGCAGCGGAGGGAGAGAGGGCAGAGGAGGGAGAGAGGGCAGCGGAGGGAGAGAGGGAGAGAGGGCAGCGGAGGGAGAGAGGGAGAGAGGGCAGCGGAGGGAGAGAGGGAGAGAGGGCAGCGGAGGGAGAGAGGGCAGAGGAGGGAGAGAGGGAGAGAGGGAAGCGGAGGGAGAGAGGGAGAGAGGGCAGCGGAGGGAGAGAGGGCAGCGGAGGGAGAGAGGGCAGGGGAGGGAGAGAGGGCAGCGGAGGGAGAGAGGGCAGCGGAGGGAGAGAGGGCAGCGGAGGGAGAGAGGGAGAGAGGGCAGCGGAGGGAGAGAGGGCAGCGGAGGGAGAGAGGGAGAGAGGGCAGCGGAGGGAGAGAGGGAGAGAGGGCAGCGGAGGGAGAGAGGGAGCGGAGGGAGAGAGGGAGAGAGGGCAGAGGAGGGAGAGAGGGCAGAGGAGGGAGAGAGGGAGAGAGGGCAGAGGAGGGAGAGAGGGAGAGAGGGCAGCGGAGGGAGAGAGGGCAGTGGAGGGAGAGAGGGCAGCGGAGGGAGAGAGGGCAGCGGAGGGAGAGAGGGCAGCGGAGGGAGAGAGGGCAGCGGAGGAGGAGGGAGAGAGGG
The DNA here is from genome assembly GCA_964034765.1 of Knipowitschia caucasica. Taxonomy (NCBI): domain Eukaryota; kingdom Metazoa; phylum Chordata; class Actinopteri; order Gobiiformes; family Gobiidae; genus Knipowitschia; species Knipowitschia caucasica. The sequence goes on from OZ035832.1 coordinate 500,895, forward strand.
CAGCGGAGGGAGAGAGGGCAGCGGAGGGAGAGAGGGCAGAGGAGGGAGAGAGGACAGAGGAGGAGAGAGGGAGAGAGAGGGCAGCGGAGGGAGAGAGGGCAGAGAGGGGGAGAGAGGGCAGAGGAGGGAGAGAGAGGGCAGCGGAGGGAGAGAGGGCAGCGGAGAGGAGAGAGGGCAGCGGAGGGAGAGAGGGCAGAGGAGGGAGAGAGGGCAGCGGAGGGAGAGAGGGCAGGGCGGAGGGAGAGAGGGAGAGAGGGCAGCGGAGGGAGAGAGGGCAGCGGAGGGAGAGGGAGAGAGGGCAGCGGAGGGAGAGAGGGCAGCGGAGGGGAGAGAGGGCAGCGGAGGGAGAGAGGGCAGCGGAGGGAGAGAGGGCAGCGGAGGGAGAGAGGGCAGCGGAGGGAGAGAGGGCAGCGGAGGGAGAGAGGGCAGCGGAGGGAGAGAGGGCAGCGGAGGGAGAGAGGGCAGAGGAGGGAGAGAGGGCAGAGGAGGGAGAGAGGGCAGAGGAGGGAGAGAGGGAGAGGAGAGAGGCAGCGGAGGGAGAGAGGGAGAGAGGGCAGCGGAGGGAGAGAGGGAGAGAGGGCAGCGGAGAGAGAGGGCAGAGGAGGGAGAGAGGGCAGCGGAGGGAGAGAGGGCAGAGGAGGGAGAGAGGGCAAAGGAGGGAGAGAGGGCAGCGGAGGGAGAGAGGGCAGCGGAGGGAGAGAGGGGGAGAGGGCAGCGGAGGGAGAGAGGGAGAGAGGGCAGCGGAGGGAGAGGGAGAGAGGGCAGCGGAGGGGAGAGGGAGAGAGGAGTGGAGGGAGAGAGGGAGAGAGGGCAGAGGAGGGAGAGAGGGCAGAGGAGGGAGAGAGGGAAGCGGAGGGAGAGAGGGAAGCGGAGGGAGAGAGGGTAGTGGAGGGAGAGAGGGAGAGAGGGAAAAGGAGGGAGAGAGGGAGAGGGCAGTGGAGGGAGAGAGGGCAAAGGAGGGAGAGAGGGCAAAGGAGGGAGAGAGGGAAGCGGAGGGAGAGAGGGCAGCGGAGGGAGAGAGGGCAGAGGAGGGAGAGAGGGCAGCAGAGGGAGAGAGGGCAGAGGAGGGAGAGAGGACAGAGGAGGGAGAGGGAGAGAGGGCAGCGGAGGGAGAGAGGGCAGAGGAGGGAGAGGGAGAGAGGGCAGCGGAGGAGAGAGAGGGCAGCGGAGGGAGAGAGGGCAGCGGAGGGAGAGAGGGCAGCGGAGGGAGAGAGGGCAGCGGAGGGAGAGAGGGCAGAGGAGGGAGAGAGGGCAGCGGAGGGAGAGAGGGCAGCGGAGGGAGAGAGGGCAGCGGAGGGAGAGAGGGCAGCAGAGGGAGAGAGGGCAGAGGAGGGAGAGAGGACAGAGGAGGGAGAGGGAGAGAGGGCAGCGGAGGGAGAGAGGGCAGAGGAGGGAGAGGGAGAGAGGGCAGCGGAGGGAGAGAGGGCAGCGGAGGGAGAGAGGGCAGCGGAGGGAGAGAGGGCAGCGGAGGGAGAGAGGGCAGCGGAGGGAGAGAGGGCAGAGGAGGGAGAGAGGGCAGTGGAGGGAGAGAAGGCAGCGGTAGAACAGCGCGGTAAAGAGGCTCGGCTTTTCGGTGTCAGTGGTAAAAAGGTCCGCACATTAAAAGCGGGTGGCCGGTTTATGCTGTTACTTACGGTAACTTTGGAAAAAGAAGCCGCGGGGATGAACCGCATGAAGTAACAGCAGAAAGCGGCCGCCCGCTTTTAATGTGCGGACCTCTTTTAATGTGCGGACCTCTTTACTGCTGGGTTAGGGTTAGGCCCACTTTACCGCGGTACAAGAACAGAGAGGGCGAGCCGCAAGAAATGCGCTCCACTTCTGCTAAGAAGGGAGCCCACCAAGCCCATCACTGTGTCACTACGTGAGTAAAAATATGCAAGCCTCCTTTTTTGGGCTGGACAGTGCAGCTCAGTAGTAGTCTCTGCGTTACTCCGTATCAAGGAAATACATGCTCGTTGAGGTGGGGGGTCGCGGGGGAGCAGCGCATTTATGATGGGGGTCGCGGGCTAAAAACTTTGGGAACCCCTGCTATAGAGGAGATAAGCCCTGCCTCCAAGTGAGCTAGATGAAAGCCAAGTATGTTGGTGATAGGCAATGACATAACAGAGACAGACAAGAGACTTAAAGCCAGAGATCATCCACAGAAGCTCTGCAGTCTCTCTGGAAACCACTCTGGCTGCACCAGACCATCTCACACATGATGATAGCTCCTAAACACAACCATCAATATTGTGATTCATTCCCCGATGCATCATTATATAGATGTCAACTGAATAATAATGTCTTTTTAAAAAGTGCTACATTTACTCTTCATACGCACCTCATTGCTTACTTTAGGTACTATCTGAAATCCTTTCACTATACATTGCTAAGTACAGTGCCTTGCGAAAGTATTCGGCCCCCTTTAACCTTTCAACATTTCGCCACATTTCAGGCTTCAAACATAAAGATATACATTTTTAATTTTTTGTCATGAATCAACAACAAGTGGGACACAATCGTGAAGTGGAACAAAATGTATTGGATAATTAAAACTTTTTTAACAAATAAAAAACTGAAAAGTGGGGCGTGCAATATTATTGGGCCCCTTTACTTTCAGTGCAGCAAACTCAGTCCAGAAGTTCAGTGAGGATCTTTGAATGATCCAATGTTGTCCTAAATGACTGATGATGATAAATAGAATGCACCTGTGTGTAATCAAGTCTCCGTATAAATGCACCTGCTCTTTGATAGTCTCAGGGTTCTGTTTAAAGCACAGAGAGAACCATGAAGACAAAGGAACACACCAGGCAGGTCCGAGATACTGTTGTGGAGAAGTTTAAAGCCGGATTTGGATACAAAAAGATTTCCCAAGCTTTAGATGGCGCCGTGTCAGGGCGCCGCAGTGAACGCTCTGGTGCGCACAATCTGTGTTTTGTTGTTTTTCGTCTGGGATTCACTTGCCACAGTGAAATATGATCGGCAAACACTTCTGCACATTCGGGATCACGCGGGTGACGGGTCACTCGTTTTACCTGAACTGAGGTGCACAAACTTCCTCGAGTGTCCCACTCGAGAGGCTGGTGGAGCACGGCAGGCGGGCCGCGGCGGTGGCCGCCAACAGAGCGAGGGGACCGGGCGTCTCTGGCGTTCTCTCCGCGGTGTGGAGCTGGCACCTCGAGTCGGCGAAGGAGGCGCAGACACCGGGGAAGGCGAGGCGGTCTGCTCGTTCGTAGCCGCTCCTCCAGGACCCCTTTGCCCTCCATCTACCTGGCCAACGTCCAGTCTCTGCCCAACAAGACGGACGAGCTCCTGTGTCGGGTCCAGAGCCAGCGCGAGGCCCGGGACTGTGTTCTGTCTCAGCGAGACGTGGCTCCACTCGAACGTCCCGGACTCTGCTGTTCAGCCCCCGGGATTCACCGCTCACCGCTCGGACAGAGTGAAGGAGACCACGGGCACTGCTACAGTAACGTGAAGGGAGCTTACAGGTCCAGTCTCAGACCTCCTTTTGGAACGTCTGACCACTCCTCTGTTCTCCTTCTTCCTTCGTATACTCAGAGGAGCAGGGAACATAAACCAACCTCTCGCACTGTGCAGTGTTGGTCTGAGGAGGCTAGCATGAAGCTACAAGGTTGTTTTGATGCTACGTACTGGTCTGTGTTTCAGTCAGAGGACGTCAATGAATTCTGTGACGCTGTGTCTGGATACATACGCTTCTGTATTTACTGCTGTGTCCCACAGAAGGTCATTAAAGAACATTTTAGTCAAAACCCTTGGATGAACGCGGAAGTGAAACTGAAACTTCATGAGCGTGCGTTGGCGTTTCAATCAAATGATACAGTTGCTTATAAGCTATCCTGTTACTCATTGAAACGTTCTATTAAATCTGCAAAGCGCAGTTACGGGGACAGGTTAAAGAGTTATTTTGAGGAAGATGACCCTCGGCGCATGTGGAACGGTATTAAAGCCATCACATCGTGGAAACCTAGCGCTGGGAAAACTGCATCTGTCGGCCAAGCTCTGCCAAACGAGCTGAACACGTTCTACTGTCGCTTTGAATCCGCTGATGCCTGTCCTACTGTATTCCCTGAGTGTTTCAATCAAGGTCCCTTCACCGTGACTCAGGAGGAAGTCAGGCGTGTCTTGTCCAGGACCACAGTCCGGAAAGCCCCAGGCCCGGACGGCATCCCTCCTCGTGTCCTGAAACTGTGCTCTGAGCAACTTGCCCCTGTGCTAACAGACATTTTCAACCTGTCGCTAAGGAACTGTACTGTGCCGAACTGCTTTAAAGAGTCCACCATCATTCCAGTTCCTAAGAAAACTCCTGTGACATGCCTGAATGACTATCGTCCTGTGGCTTTCACGTCTGTTCTTATGAAGACTTTTGAGCGGCTTGTGCTGGACTTCATTAAGAGCCAGAACCCTGTGAGTGTTGACCCGCTCCAGTTTGCTACAGACAGAACAGGAGTGTGGAGGATGCATCTCCTTTGCTCTGAACTCTGTCTACAGTCACTTGGACACTAGTAAATCTGTGGCCAGAATGCTTTTCATCCATTATAGCTCTGCTTTTGACTGCCTTGTCCCAGGTAAACTGATTGAAAAGCTCATGTCTCTCGGTTTAAGTGTTGCCATGTGTAAATGGATTTTTAGCTTTTTAACTGACAGATCTCAGAGAGTGAAAATCAATGAGTGTTTTTCTGATGTTGTTTCTGTGAGCACTGGTTCTCCTCAGGGATGTATTTTGAGTCCTCTGCTCTTTACTTTGTACACTCACGATTGTGTGTCCTCCTCTGACTCAAACTTGATCATCAAATATGCTGATGACACCACCATCATCGGTCTCATCAGTGACACTGATGAATCCTCTTATAGAGCAGAGATACAAAATGTGGTTCAGTGGAGTCAAACTAACAACCTCCAGTTGAACGCATCCAAAACATGTAAACTGGTCTACGACTTCAGTCGCAATAGTTCTCATTTGCCTGTCGTAATCGACAACTCCCAGGTGCAGATCGTAGAGGAGCAAGTTTCTGGGTCTAACTCTGTCTAACCTGAAATGGGTTAAAAACACTGACCGAGTCGTTAAGAAAGCTCGTCAGCGTCTCTACTTTCTGCGTAAACTTAGAGAATTTTTTCTCAAAGATTTCCATAAAGAAGTCTTGTTTAAAGTTTGCCACAAGCCACCTGGGAGACACACCAAACATGTGGAAGAAGGTGCTCTGGTCAGATGAAACCAAAATCGAACTTTTTGGCCACAATGCAAAACGATATGTTTGGCGTAAAAGCAACACAGCTCATCACCCTGAACACACCATCCCCACTGTCAAACATGGTGGTGGCAGCATCATGCTTTAGGCCTGCTTTTCTTCAGCAGGGACAGGGAAGATGGCTAAAATTGATGGGAAGATGGATGGAGCCAAATACAGGACCATTCTGGAAGAAAACCTGTTGGAGTCTGCAAAAGACCTGAGACTGGGACGGAGATTTATCTTCCAACAGGACAATGATCCAAAACATAAAGCCAAATCTACAATGGAATGGTTCACAAATAGACGTATCCAGGTGTTAGAATGGCCAAGTCAAAGTCCAGACCTGAATCCAATCCAGAATCTGTGGAAAGAGCTGAAGACTGCTGTTCACAAACGCTCTCCATCCAACCTCACTGAGCTCCAGCTGTTTTGCAAGGAAGAATGGGCAAGAATTCCAGTCTCTCGATGTGCAAAACTGATAGAGACATACCCCAAGCGACTTTCAGCTGTAATTGCAGCAAAAGGTGGCGCTACAAAGTATTAGCGCAAGGGGGCCGAATAATATTGCACGCCCCACTTTTCAGTTTTTTATTTGTTAAAAAAGTTTAAATTATCCAATAAATTTCGTTCCACTTCACGATTGTGTTCCACTTGTTGTTGATTCTTGACAAAAAAAAAAAAATTGTATATCTTTGTTTTAAGCCTGAAATGTGGCGAAATGTTGAAAGGTTCAAGGGGGCCGAATACTTTCGCAAGGCACTGTTTGTTCATAATATGTATCGTGTTGTAACTATACCATCACTACTATAAACTATATAATCTCATATTGGTTAATATATTCACTTAATTATATTCTCATTTATTGACCCTGAATTATACTTTTTTTTTTGACATTTTAAATGGCGATAGTCACTATCCACCATCTTGATCAAGTGGCTCCTATTAAAAATGAAAATCTATGATGAAGGACAACAGGTGTGCTAAACCTGTAAGATCTCGTCCATCCTCTCTACTCTTCAGGTAAACTTAAAAGATAGATACATTGATAGATACTTTATTGGTCCCCGTAGGAGAAATTCAGGTGTCCAGTAGCAGCAGAAACACATCCATCCACACAAACAAAACATATAAATAGATCATTCTAAAAGTAGCTAACAATAGTATTAGCATGACAGGTGTATAGCAGTGGTCTACAGCCTGTAGCTCAAAAGTAACCAGTAGCTCGCTGACCCCTTTGGGAGCTCCAAAGGATTCAAGAATCAGGCACATGATCCTAAATGATTACAAGTCATTTGGAGTCATTGCATATCTAATTTAACTATACTTGTTTTCTTTATGTTCTGTAATGTCCGATTATACAGTAATATGGCACATATAAGTGTTGTCCATGATTGTACGCAGTTATTCCATTGACTAGTTTTTTTTTGCAACTGCAGAAAAAGAGTAGCTCTTTGCAAATTCTGTTGTGTAAAAGTAGCTCTCCAAACAAGCCGCTTTGAAGTTCTCCTGCAGCGTCTGTCTTTATTCCATAATTCCTATACATCAAACTGAAAAGGAAACTTAAACGCATATAAGTGCACGTGAGTTTAATATATGTCCAGTATAAGTCATTTTCTTCAGAATATATGTCGTTCACATAGGTCATGTGACTTTCCCATCAGTCCACAAACCAAGGAAGCCTGGCCCAGCATAGCCTGTGAAAACACAGAAACTGAGTAGAGCCATGCTGAGTTTGGCATAGTCAGCTTTTCAAACTACAACTAATGAAGAATGACTTCATTATAACTTTTAAAATCGGTATGTAATTTCAAACTGCTAGTATTCAACCAGATATTTTATACTTTTTCTTTTCTGTCCGAACAAGTTCACCTCAACAATGATGTCCCAAAATCATGTCTTAAGAGCTGAATTTGAGTTCTTCAAAGCCTGGATATGTGTGTGGGGTGTTTCAGGAGCTCTGATCCGGACAGTGAACATGAAAGAGCTGACCACAGGAGTCCTTCACACCAAGTTCTGGATAGTGGACAAGAGGCACGTGTACATCGGCAGTGCCAACATGGACTGGAGGTCCCTCACACAGGCATGTGGCCAACACGCAGCCAGAACTCTCTCCCATTTTCAAACTCATCCACTTTAAAGGACACATTGATTTTTACCATGTTAAATGCTTGTTCCTTGTCCGAAACAGATCTGCAGTTGTATTTAGCTTCATTCACACTAATATGAGGACGTTCTGGTGCAGCCACATCTCCCTTTCTGTCTAAATGCTGTGTTTTCAAACTTGTGTTTTTTTTTTCAATTGAAGACCTGGAGCCTTTGTTTGGATTTTGCATGCATCTCTGTGTCTTATAAAGTTAGACTTGAATTAGAGCTGGGGTTTGCTTGTTGTTTGTCCCAACAGGGGTAAATTTTGTCGCTATCACTACTTGCTTCTCTCTTGGTCTTCTCTTTTTAATGTTTCTGTTTTCTGTGTCTGTTCTGCAGGTGAAGGAGCTGGGAGCCGTGGTGTATAACTGCAGCTGTCTGGCCGCAGATCTGGAGAAGATCTTTGAGGCTTACTGGTACGTGGGGAAGGACCAGTCCATCCCCTCCCCCTGGCCCAGCTCTTTCTCCACTGCCTACAACCAGGACAGCCCTCTGCAGCTGCAGCTCAACCACTCCGATGCCAGTGTCTATCTGTCGGTAAGAACCACAACACCACTACTCTGGGACAGTGTCTGTAAGGACCACTGCTCCTCTGCTCTGGGACAGTGTCTGTAGGGACCACTGCTCCTCTGCTCTGGGACAGTGTCTGTAAGGACCACTGCTCCTCTGCTCTGGGACAGTGTCTGTAAGGACCACTGCTCCTCTGCTCTGGGACAGTGTCTGTAGGGACCACTGCTCCTCTGCTCTGGGACAGTGTCTGTAGGGACCACTGCTCCTCTGCTCTGGGACAGTGTCTGTAAGGACCACTGCTACTCTGCTCTGGGACAGTGTCTGTAAGGACCACAGCTCCTCTGCTCTGGGACAGTGTCTGTAAGGACCACAGCTCCTCTGCTCTGGGACAGTGTCTGTAAGGACCACTGCTCCTCTGCTCTGGGACAGTGTCTGTAGGGACCACTGCTCCTCTGCTCTGGGACAGTGTCTGTAGGGACCACTGCTCCTCTGCTCTGGGACAGTGTCTGTAAGGACCACTGCTCCTCTGCTCTGGGACAGTGTCTGTAAGGACCACTGCTCCTCTGCTCTGGGACAGTGTCTGTAAGGACCACTGCTCCTCTGCTCTGGGACGGTGTCTGTAAGGACCACTGCTCTGGGACAGTGTCTGTAGGGACCACTGCTCCTCTGCTCTGGGACAGTGTCTGTAGGGACCCCTGCTCCTCTGCTCTGGGACAGTGTCTGTAAGGACCACTGCTCCTCTGCTCTGGGACAGTGTCTGTAAGGACCACTGCTCCTCTGCTCTGGGACGGTGTCTGTAAGGACCACTGCTCTGGGACAGTGTCTGTAGGGACCACTGCTCCTCTGCTCTGGGACAGTGTCTGTAGGGACCACTGCTCCTCTGCTCTGGGACAGTGTCTGTAAGGACCACTGCTCCTCTGCTCTGGGACAGTGTCTGTAGGGACCACTGCTCCTCTGCTCTGGGACAGTGTCTGTAGGGACCACTGCTCCTCTGCTCTGGGACAGTGTCTGTAAGGACCACTGCTACTCTGCTCTGGGACAGTGTCTGTAAGGACCACAGCTCCTCTGCTCTGGGACAGTGTCTGTAAGGACCACAGCTCCTCTGCTCTGGGACAGTGTCTGTAAGGACCACTGCTCCTCTGCTCTGGGACAGTGTCTGTAAGGACCACTGCTCCTCTGCTCTGGGACAGTGTCTGTAAGGACCACTGCTCCTCTGCTCTGGGACGGTGTCTGTAAGGACCACTGCTCTGGGACAGTGTCTGTAGGGACCACTGCTCCTCTGCTCTGGGACAGTGTCTGTAGGGACCACTGCTCCTCTGCTCTGGGACAGTGTCTGTAAGGACCAAAGCTCCTCTGCTCTGGGACAGTGTCTGTAAGGACCCCTGCTGCTCTGGGACAGTGTCTGTAAGGACCCCTGCTGCTCTGGGACAGTGTCTGTAAGGACCCCTGCTCCTCTGCTCTGGGACAGTGTCTGTAAGGACCACAGCTCCTCTGCTCTGGGACAGTGTCTGTAGGGACCACTGCTCCTCTGCTCTGGGACAGTGTCTGTAGGGACCACTGCTCCTCTGCTCTGGGACAGTGTCTGTAAGGACCCAGCTCCTCTGCTCTGGGACAGTGTCTGTAAGGACCCCTGCTCTGGGACAGTGTCTGTAAGGACCCCTGCTCTGGGACAGTGTCTGTAAGGACCCCTGCTCCTCTGCTCTGGGACAGTGTCTGTAGGGACCACTGCTCCTCTGCTCTGGGACAGTGTCTGTAGGGACCACTGCTCCTCTGCTCTGGGACGGTGTCTGTAAGGACCACTGCTCTGGGACAGTGTCTGTAGGGACCACTGCTCCTCTGCTCTGGGACAGTGTCTGTAAGGACCCCTGCTCTGGGACAGTGTCTGTAAGGACCCCTGCTGCTCTGGGACAGTGTCTGTAAGGACCCCTGCTCCTCTGCTCTGGGACAGTGTCTGTAAGGACCACAGCTCCTCTGCTCTGGGACAGTGTCTGTAGGGACCCACTGCTCCTCTGCTCTGGGACAGTGTCTGTAGGGACCACTGCTCCTCTGCTCTGGGACAGTGTCTGTAAGGACCACAGCTCCTCTGCTCTGGGACAGTGTCTGTAAGGACCACTGCTCCTCTGCTCTGGGACAGTGTCTGTAAGGACCCCTGCTCTGGGACAGTGTCTGTAAGGACCACTGCTCCTCTGCTCTGGGACAGTGTCTGTAGGGACCCCTGCTCTGGGACAGTGTCTGTAAGGACCACTGCTCCTCTGCTCTGGGACAGTGTCTGTAAGGACCCCTGCTCTGGGACAGTGTCTGTAAGGACCACTGCTCCTCTGCTCTGGGACAGTGTCTGTAGGGACCCCTGCTCTGGGACAGTGTCTGTAAGGACCCCTGCTCTGGGACAGTGTCTGTAAGGACCCCTGCTCCTCTGCTCTGGGACAGTGTCTGTAAGGACCACAGCTCCTCTGCTCTGGGACAGTGTCTGTAAGGACCACTGCTCCTCTGCTCTGGGACAGTGTCTGTAAGGACCCCTGCTCCTCTGCTCTGGGACAGTGTCTGTAAGGACCACTGCTCCTCTGCTCTGGGACAGTGTCTGTAGGGACCACTGCTCCTCTGCTCTGGGACAGTGTCTGTAAGGACCACTGCTCTGGGACAGTGTCTGTAGGGACCACTGCTCCTCTGCTCTGGGACAGTGTCTGTAAGGACCCCTGCTCTGGGACAGTGTCTGTAAGGACCCCTGCTGCTCTGGGACAGTGTCTGTAAGGACCCCTGCTCCTCTGCTCTGGGACAGTGTCTGTAAGGACCACAGCTCCTCTGCTCTGGGACAGTGTCTGTAGGGACCACTGCTCCTCTGCTCTGGGACAGTGTCTGTAGGGACCACTGCTCCTCTGCTCTGGGACAGTGTCTGTAAGGACCACTGCTCCTCTGCTCTGGGACAGTGTCTGTAGGGACCCCTGCTCCTCTGCTCTGGGACAGTGTCTGTAGGGACCACTGCTCCTCTGCTCTGGGACAGTGTCTGTAAGGACCACTGCTCCTCTGCTCTGGGACAGTGTCTGTAAGGACCACAGCTCCTCTGCTCTGGGACAGTGTCTGTAGGGACCACTGCTCCTCTGCTCTGGGACAGTGTCTGTAAGGACCACTGCTCCTCTGCTCTGGGACAGTGTCTGTAGGGACCACTGCTCCTCTGCTCTGGGACAGTGTCTGTAGGGACCACTGCTCCTCTGCTCTGGGACAGTGTCTGTAGGGACCACTGCTCCTCTGCTCTGGGACAGTGTCTGTAGGGACCCCTGCTCCTCTGCTCTGGGACAGTGTCTGTAAGGACCACTGCTCCTCTGCTCTGGGACAGTGTCTGTAAGGACCACTGCTCTGGGACAGTGTCTGTAAGGACCACTGCTCCTCTGCTCTGGGACAGTGTCTGTAAGGACCCCTGCTCCTCTGCTCTGGGACAGTGTCTGTAAGGACCACTGCTCCTCTGCTCTGGGACAGTGTCTGTAAGGACCACTGCTCCTCTGCTCTGGGACAGTGTCTGTAGGGACCACTGCTCCTCTGCTCTGGGACAGTGTCTGTAAGGACCACTGCTCCTCTGCTCTGGGACAGTGTCTGTAAGGACCACTGCTCCTCTGCTCTGGGACAGTGTCTGTAGGGACCCCTGCTCTGGGACAGTGTCTGTAAGGACCCCTGCTCTGGGACAGTGTCTGTAAGGACCCCTGCTCTGGGACAGTGTCTGTAAGGACCCCTGCTCCTCTGCTCTGGGACAGTGTCTGTAAGGACCACAGCTCCTCTGCTCTGGGACAGTGTCTGTAGGGACCACTGCTCCTCTGCTCTGGGACAGTGTCTGTAAGGACCACTGCTCCTCTGCTCTGGGACAGTGTCTGTAAGGACCACTGCTCCTCTGCTCTGGGACAGTGTCTGTAAGGACCACTGCTCCTCTGCTCTGGGACGGTGTCTGTAAGGACCACTGCTCCTCTGCTCTGGGACGGTGTCTGTAAGGACCACTGCTCTGGGACAGTGTCTGTAGGGACCACTGCTCCTCTGCTCTGGGACAGTGTCTGTAGGGACCACTGCTCCTCTGCTCTGGGACAGTGTCTGTAAGGACCAAAGCTCCTCTGCTCTGGGACAGTGTCTGTAAGGACCCCTGCTCTGGGACAGTGTCTGTAAGGACCCCTGCTGCTCTGGGACAGTGTCTGTAAGGACCACAGCTCCTCTGCTCTGGGACAGTGTCTGTAAGGACCACAGCTCCTCTGCTCTGGGACAGTGTCTGTAGGGACCACTGCTCCTCTGCTCTGGGACAGTGTCTGTAGGGACCACTGCTCCTCTGCTCTGGGACAGTGTCTGTAAGGACCACAGCTCCTCTGCTCTGGGACAGTGTCTGTAAGGACCACTGCTCCTCTGCTCTGGGACAGTGTCTGTAGGGACCACTGCTCCTCTGCTCTGGGACAGTGTCTGTAAGGACCACTGCTCCTCTGCTCTGGGACAGTGTCTGTAAGGACCACAGCTCCTCTGCTCTGGGACAGTGTCTGTAAGGACCCCTGCTCTGGGACAGTGTCTGTAAGGACCCCTGCTCTGGGACAGTGTCTGTAAGGACCCCTGCTCCTCTGCTCTGGGACAGTGTCTGTAGGGACCACTGCTCCTCTGCTCTGGGACAGTGTCTGTAGGGACCACTGCTCCTCTGCTCTGGGACGGTGTCTGTAAGGACCACTGCTCTGGGACAGTGTCTGTAGGGACCACTGCTCCTCTGCTCTGGGACAGTGTGTCTGTAGGGACCACTGCTCCTCTGCTCTGGGACAGTGTCTGTAGGGACCACTGCTCCTCTGCTCTGGGACAGTGTCTGTAGGGACCACTGCTCCTCTGCTCTGGGACAGTGTCTGTAGGGACCACTGCTCCTCTGCTCTGGGACAGTGTCTGTAGGGACCACTGCTCCTCTGCTCTGGGACAGTGTCTGTAGGGACCACTGCTCCTCTGCTCTGGGACAGTGTCTGTAGGGACCACTGCTCCTCTGCTCTGGGACAGTGTCTGTAGGGACCACTGCTCCTCTGCTCTGGGACAGTGTCTGTAGGGACCACAGCTCCTCTGCTCTGGGACAGTGTCTGTAAGGACCACTGCTCCTCTGCTCTGGGACAGTGTCTGTAAGGACCACAGCTCCTCTGCTTCTGGGACAGTGTCTGTAAGGACCACTGCTCCTCTGCTCTGGGACAGTGTCTGTAAGGACCACTGCTCTGGGACAGTGTCTGTAAGGACCACTGCTCCTCTGCTCTGGGACAGTGTCTGTAGGGACCACTGCTCCTCTGCTCTGGGACAGTGTCTGTAGGGACCACTGCTCCTCTGCTCTGGGACAGTGTCTGTAGGGACCCCTGCTCCTCTGCTCTGGGACAGTGTCTGTAGGGACCACTGCTCCTCTGCTCTGGGACAGTGTCTGTAAGGACCACTGCTCTGGGACAGTGTCTGTAAGGACCACTGCTCCTCTGCTCTGGGACAGTGCCTGTAAGGACCACTGCTCCTCTGCTCTGGGACAGTGTCTGTAGGGACCACTGCTCCTCTGCTCTGGGACAGTGTCTGTAAGGACCACTGCTCCTCTGCTCTGGGACAGTGTCTGTAAGGACCTCTGCTCTGGGACAGTGTCTGTAAGGACCACTGCTCCTCTGCTCTGGGACAGTGTCTGTAAGGACCCCTGCTCCTCTGCTCTGGGACAGTGTCTGTAAGGACCACTGCTCCTCTGCTCTGGGACAGTGTCTGTAAGGACCACTGCTCCTCTGCTCTGGGACAGTGTCTGTAAGGACCACTGCTCTGGGACAGTGTCTGTAAGGACCACTGCTCCTCTGCTCTGGGACAGTGTCTGTAAGGACCACTGCTCCTCTGCTCTGGGACAGTGTCTGTAAGGACCACTGCTCCTCTGCTCTGGGACAGTGTCTGTAAGGACCACTGCTCCTCTGCTCTGGGACAGTGTCTGTAAGGACCACTGCTCTGGGACAGTGTCTGTAGGGACCACTGCTCCTCTGCTCTGGGACAGTGTCTGTAGGGACCACTGCTCCTCTGCTCTGGGACAGTGTCTGTAGGGACCACTGCTCCTCTGCTCTGGGACAGTGTCTGTAGGGACCACTGCTCCTCTGCTCTGGGACAGTGTCTGTAGGGACCACTGCTCCTCTGCTCTGGGACAGTGTCTGTAGGGACCACAGCTCCTCTGCTCTGGGACAGTGTCTGTAAGGACCACTGCTCCTCTGCTCTGGGACAGTGTCTGTAAGGACCACTGCTCCTCTGCTCTGGGACAGTGTCTGTAAGGACCACTGCTCCTCTGCTCTGGGACAGTGTCTGTAAGGACCACTGCTCTGGGACAGTGTCTGTAAGGACCACTGCTCCTCTGCTCTGGGACGGTGTCTGTAAGGACCACTGCTCTGGGACAGTGTCTGTAGGGACCACTGCTCCTCTGCTCTGGGACAGTGTCTGTAAGGACCAAAGCTCCCCTGCTCTGGGACAGTGTCTGTAAGGACCCCTGCTCTGGGACAGTGTCTGTAAGGACCACTGCTCCTCTGCTCTGGGACAGTGTCTGTAAGGACCCCTGCTCCTCTGCTCTGGGACAGTGTCTGTAGGGACCCCTGCTCCTCTGCTCTGGGACAGTGTCTGTAGGGACCCCTGCTCCTCTGTTCTGGGACAGTGTCTGTAAGGACCACTGCTCCTCTGCTCTGGGACAGTGTCTGTAAGGACCACTGCTCCTCTGCTCTGGGACAGTGTCTGTAGGGACCCCTGCTCCTCTGCTCTGGGACAGTGTCTGTAGGGACCCCTGCTCCTCTGCTCTGGGACAGTGTCTGTAGGGACCCCTGCTCCTCTGTTCTGGGACAGTGTCTGTAGGAACCCCTGCTCCTCTGCTCTGGGACAGTGTCTGTAAGGACCACTGCTCCTCTGCTCTGGGACAGTGTCTGTAAGGACCACTGCTCCTCTGCTCTGGGACAGTGTCTGTAGGGACCCCTGCTCCTCTGCTCTGGGACAGTGCCTGTAAGGACCACTGCTCCTCTGCTCTGGGACAGTGTCTGTAGGGACCACTGCTCCTCTGCTCTGGGACAGTGTCTGTAGGGACCACTGCTCCTCTGCTCTGGGACAGTGTCTGTAAGGACCACAGCTCCTCTGCTCTGGGACAGTGTCTGTAAGGACCACTGCTCCTCTGCTCTGGGACAGTGTCTGTAAGGACCCCTGCTCCTCTGCTCTGGGACAGTGTCTGTAGGGACCCCTGCTCCTCTGCTCTGGGACAGTGTCTGTAGGGACCCCTGCTCCTCTGTTCTGGGACAGTGTCTGTAAGGACCACTGCTCCTCTGCTCTGGGACAGTGTCTGTAGGGACCCCTGCTCCTCTGCTCTGGGACAGTGCCTGTAAGGACCACTGCTCCTCTGCTCTGGGACAGTGTCTGTAGGGACCACTGCTCCTCTGCTCTGGGACAGTGTCTGTAAGGACCACTGCTCCTCTGCTCTGGGACAGTGTCTGTAGGGACCACTGCTCCTCTGCTCTGGGACAGTGTCTGTAGGAACCACTGCTCCTCTGCTCTGGGACAGAGTCTGTAGGGACCCCTGCTCCTCTGCTCTGGGACAGAGTCTGTAGGGACCACTGCTCCTCTGCTCTGGGACAGTGTCTGTAGGGACCACTGCTCCTCTGCTCTGGGACAGTGTCTGTAGGGACCACTGCTCCTCTGCTCTGGGACAGAGTCTGTAGGGACCCCTGCTCCTCTGCTCTGGGACAGTGTCTGTAAGGACCACTGCTCCTCTGCTCTGGGACAGAGTCTGTAGGAACCACTGCTCCTCTGCTCTGGGACAGTGTCTGTAGGGACCACTGCTCCTCTGCTCTGGGACAGTGTCTGTAGGGACCACTGCTCCTCTGCTCTGGGACAGAGTCTGTAGGGACCCCTGCTCCTCTGCTCTGGGACAGTGTCTGTAAGGACCACTGCTCCTCTGCTCTGGGACAGAGTCTGTAAGGACCACTGCTCCTCTGCTCTGGGACAGTGTCTGTAGGAACCACTGCTCCCCCAGCATCCCGAGACTGTAGTTCTCACGACAAAGGCGGTACCTGGACTCCTGTAACCGCCACTGGATGTTGTACACATTTTGTATGAAATCATAGATAAAATTGAGTAGGCCCGTGTAACTTTGTATCACTTACACAAGTATTGAGGCTATATACAATTAAATTGAATTGAGCGTATTCATGTAAAACTTCCAGCCTTTATAAGGGATTAATGCCATTGAGGAAAAGACTGAATAATGTATTTTCTTCTATATGCTCCAGCTAACTGCCCTGTAGGTTTTATTACTCTTCCACCAGCGTACGGCAAATGTGGATGACTATTCTTAGCTTAGCATGCTGACAAACTGGTCTCTGGGCTCTGAACATGTTGTAAAGAGCTTATAAACTCTTTCTCTTTTGTACTTCACTGGTTTACCGTCTTCTGCTGTCCTGTCCTATTCAGAGCTCTCCCCCGCCGCTATGTGCGTCTGGGCGCACTGCAGACCTGCAGGCAATCCTGGGGACCATCCAAGACGCCCAGAGCTTTGTCTACATCGCGGTCATGAACTACCTGCCCACCATGGAGTTCTCACACCCCAAGAAGTAAGCTACTGAGCTTTGTTCGCACATAAATCCATCCACAATATTTTTTTCAAACACTGTACACTATGATGATTCCTCAGTATCACCTCATGAACAGAGCTACAATCTTCCTTTTTAAAACAAAAGTATTACTTCCAAAGAAGTTTTGTGACTTTCTACAAACTACACATCAGTAAATGTGTTAATATCACATCAACTTGGAGAGCATGTGTTTACCCCATGCTGTGTGTTTACCATAGACTGGATATATTGTCAAGTCAGTGGGAGCTCAGGGAGGGAGGAGGCTGTCTGGTCTGGGCTACATCACCGCGCAGGTGGGGGGAGGCGGGCTCACAGGCAGAGGAACACAGATCCACTCGTTTTGAGTGGCCGTCAGGAGTGCGCTTACACACGTTTTGACCTTGCACAGGTATTGGTCCAGTATAGACTCGGCTCTCCGCACTGTGGCGTACGAGCGGCGTGTGGCTGTGCGCCTGCTGGTCAGCTGCTGGGCCAGCACTCAGCCCCTCATGTTCCCCTTCCTGCGGTCCCTGGCTTCACTGCAGGACCCCCGCAGCAAGCTGGACATCCAAGTGGTGAGCTACTTTTACAAACATAACTGACGTGGGTGACTGTGCTGGAGTGTAAGAAAAAAATATATATATTTTAAGTTGTTTCCTTCTAAAAGTGTATGCCGCCTAGATGCCACCCTGCAGAAGTGTCCGGAGGCCCCAGGTAAGACCTAGGGCATGCCTCTCTCAGCTAGCCTGGGAACACCTGTCTCTGCTCAGACTGCTGCCTCTGAAGAAGCCGATGAGTGCTTGACTGCTGCCTCAAACTGCTCCATGGAGGATTAGAGCTAACCCAAACGGGCTTCATTAGGATTACAACAAATTCAACCAGGCTCACTATGTACATTTCACTTAACAGGTTTCATTTTTTAGGAAAATGCCTAAAAAGGGACAGAAGAAATCCAATACCCTGCGTAGCATCTGCGGCCACAAATACAGCTGATAGAAACTATGCAATCTTTTGTAAGGTATACGGTTGTAGTAACCGAGGCAACAGTGAGAAAGAATATTTAAATGCCAAAGGTAGTCTCAAACTTAAGGTGTTCTTAAATTAAAACTTAAAGGAAGCTGAGCAAGTAAGTCTTTTACCACAGAAACTTCGGGTTAATTTTACAGGGCCAGCCACATTTGTGTGTGTCTCCACTGCAGGAACCTCCCCCACAGGGCGATTTACAGAAACCAACGTTCGCTCCTGAACAGCTCCTGGGTGGGGCTTGAGGTTAACCCGGAGATGATTGGCTAAAGCTAGGCTCCTCTGACGCCAGCAGTAAGCACCAAAACAACTGGCATTTTTAAATCCAGCAGCATTAGCCTAGCAGACACCACTGGAAACGGCAAACCACAACAGGAAGATGTACGATAAATGGACAGATGATGAGGTGCAGGCATTGATTCAGACAGGGTTTGAGGCATCGCAGCAAAATGAATATATTAAAACATATCAGGGAACCTCTAAGCACTGGGGATTCATCACACTCCAAAACAATTCAGTGAAAACTTTTTAAAAAACTGAAGCAGGACTACCGACCATAAAATGAATAAATGGGTTTGGCATAATGAGTTTCGCTTATGCGGCAATCGAAACTCATGACGTCGCAGAGGGGTACTTACTCTGCAGTAGAGACACGGCCACTGAGGGGCCGAGTGAGAGGACGGATCCTGTAGAAGTATCCACCTCTCTCCTTTTACTAGGAACTTCTACGGTGGAAACGCAACTATAGAACCTCGTTTTCATCTGGCCATTATGTTAAAAGAGTGATTTTGTTTATCATTATCTCCATATATGTTAGGACCAGGGTAAGTTCTAATGGCGTATCCAAGCTCTGTTCCACAAGATTTGGCTGCGTTTGTTGCAGCCCCTTGATGTTAGCTTACTGCTGTGGAGCTTCCCCCTGGAGCTTAAAGAAGCAGTTTGAAAATATCTGACCAAAATTGGCACTGCAGCCTCTCCCACTCTCTCTGACTCGAGTTGCCAGATATGCAGACAAATCCAGCTGGGACCATGAAATCTGAATCGACAAAAGTCAACAACAAATCTATCACCAACTTGTTTTTCACATAGGCCCCAATAGAATTCCTTGTTTTATTCCTTGTTTTGTTGTTAATAATTTGAGAATGTACACAAGACGTTTTTTTGTTCTGCGGCCACATGTTACTTGACCAGTGAGATTAGCTCGATGCTGTGAGTTCTGGCAACCTGGATCACAACTTTCTGATTGGAAAAGAGCATGGTTTATACATGCCTTTTGACATATTAGGGCAATTTAATGATGACATAAAAATCTTACATATTGCTACTTTAAGGATATATTGGAGGCTTTTCTTCTGACGGATGGATCATCTAAATTATTGGTCCTCCTAATTGTTACTCATTGTGGGTATATCAATCAATCAATCAATCAACGTTTATTTATAGAGCGCCTTTCCTACACAAGGCAACGCAAAGCGCCTCACAACCCATATAACATCATGCATAAATCATCAAACATTAGAATTTAAGTAAACATAAAAAGAGATTAAGAGCACAAGATATATAAAATCACACAAGTAGTTAAAAACCGTAAAAAATTAAAATCACACAAGGGATTACAATCATAAATAATCATAAATAATCATAGCGCATTAAAAAGATTAAAGATAAAAACAAATATAAAATCATTCACTTGTATGCACAGCTAAAAAGAACTGTTTTCAGTTCAGTTTTAAAAACTGCTAAAGTAGACGCCTGTCTCACACTCTCAGGAAGACGGTTCCAGACTCTAGCTGCATGAATCTGAAACGCAGCCTCCCCATGTCTAGTTCCGACTCTTGGCACTAACAGAAGTCCAGTCCCTGTGCTCCTCAGAGCCCGAGTTGGTTCATATGGCACCAACATGTCGCGGATGTACCCTGGTGCGAGGCCATGGAGAGACTTGTACACAAGTAAAGCTACTTTAAAATCTATTCTCTGAGCCACAGGAAGCCAGTGCAGAGACCTGAGGACCGGACTAATGTGGTCGTACTTCCTGGTTCTAGTCAGGACTCGAGCTGCAGCATTTTGGATGTACTGCAGCTGTTTTACCGCTTGTTTAGAGAGACCTGTGAACAAGCCATTGCAGTAGTCCAATCGACTGGAGACAAATGCGTGGATAAGAATCTCCAAGTCTGCTTTAGACACAATGTTTTTAATTTTAGCAATGTTTCTTAGGTGGAAGTAAGCTGATGATGTCACAGATGATATGTGGCTATTGAAATTCAAGTCTGAGTCCATTATTACTCCTAGATTTCTGACCTGAGTTGAGGGTTTCAGGGAGAGAGACTGGAGGTGGCAGATAACGCTCTCTCTTTGTTTCTGAGGTCCGAAAACAATAATTTCAGTTTTTTCTGTGTTTAGCTGGAGAAAGTTATTTTGCATCCAATCACTGATCTGTTGGATACAGTGAAGGAGCGAGTCCACTGGTCCATGTTCTCCTGCTGTCAGGGACACATAGACCTGAGTATCGTCAGCGTAATTGTGATAGGACACGTTATTACTGTGTATTAACCTACCCAGAGGCAGCATGTAAATATTAAACAGGAGAGGCCCCAGGATTGATCCCTGTGGCACTCCGCAGGTTAGGGCCAGATGGTCTGAGATACAGTTTCCGATCTCCACAAAATACTTTCTGTCCTGTAGGTAGGATATAAACCAGCTTAGGGCTGTTCCAGAAACACCAACCCAGTCCTCAAGTCTCTGAATGAGGATACCATGATCGACAGTGTCGAAAGCAGCGCTTAAATCTAACAGGATAAGAACTGAGACTTTTCCTGCGTCAGTGTTAAGTCTGATGTCATTTGTTACCTTCACTAGAGCGGTCTCTGTGCTGTGGTGGGGTCTAAAACCAGACTGGAACATATCAAAAGAGTGATTGATTATTAAAAATTCTGTAAGTTGTTGATAGACAACTTTTTCTAGAATTTTACCCATGAAAGGCAGATTTGAAATGGGCCGATAACTTTTAAGTGCCAAGGCATCCAGACTCCTCTTTTTTAGGAGGGGTCTGATGACTGCCGTTTTCAGGGCCATTGGGAATGTTCCAGATTCAAGAGACATATTTACTATATGCGTGAGTGAAGGTAAAAGACTGCTCAGAACAGATTTAAGAAATCTAGGAGGTAATACATCCAGGCTACATGTAGAAGAACTCAGACTTGTAATTATCATTTGGACAGTTTCATTTTGTACTGGTGTAAAGTGTGTCAGCCCAAAAAGCTTCACTGGCTGTTGGATTGTAATTTCTACTGTGGAGGTGATGGCATTTTTGATGCCTTGGACTTTGTCATTAAAAAACTCTGCAAACTCATTACATTTGGTTTTGGAGGTAAGCTCTGATGGCATCTTAACAGGGGGATTTGTCAATTTATTTACTGTTGAGAACAGAACGCGTAGATTGCCACTACAACCTTCGATTGTTTCGGAAAAATAAGTTTCCCTCGTTCTACGTAGCACACTGTTGAACTTGCACAATGCATCTTTGAAGATCTCATGGTCAACTTGGAGATTTGACTTTCGCCACTTCCGCTCGGCTCTCCGGCACTCTCTCTTCTGTGCCCTGACAGAGTCTGCTTTTGTCCATGGCGCCTTTTGCTTATTTGTAACAATTTTGACCTTTACAGGAGCAATCGTGTCCAGAACATCCAAAACACTAGAGGTGACAGAGTTAAGTAATTCATCCACCGTAGAACACAACGTGTTATCAAAGTTTATCATCCCCATGAAAAGTTCACCTGTATTTTTGTTTATGTGTCTTCTTCTTCTAACAATTGAGGATTCAGCTCGTGCTTTACTATTGAGACACATATCAAAAAATACACAGAAATGATCTGACAGAGCAACATTGGCCACATTTACATTTGAGATATTAACCCCTTTAGTAATTAGCAGATCGAGAGTGTGTCCTCTGCTATGGGTGGGGCCACTCACATGCTGAGTGAGACCAAAGGTTTCCAGCACAGAGCTCAGCTCTTTCGCGTATCTATCATTAACGTTATCTACATGTATATTAAAATCACCTATGACGACTAAACTATCAAAGTCTGTGCACACAACTGAAAGCAACTCGGTGAAATGATCAGTGAAACTATGACATGACTGTGGCGGCTTGTACACAACAATAATAAGAATAGAAGATTGTTTTTGTTCTATTTTAAAAGAGACATACTCAAATGAGGAAAATTTCCCAAGAGGTACTCTATGGGAGACAATACAATCTTTAAAAACTGCTGCTGTGCCTCCTCCTCTTTTATTTTCTCGAATTTCTGATTCAAATTTGAAATTTGGTGGTGTTGTTTCTATTAAAACTGCATTTTCTGTATTATGGTCAAGCCAAGTTTCAGTCATAAACATAAAGTCAAGATCATAAGAACAGATAAAATTATTAATTAAAAAGGATTTATTGCATAGTGATCTGACATTAAGCAGAGCAAGGTTAAAAATAATATCAGTGTCAGTGGGTTTAGTTGATTGACTACAAAGAATTGGAATTAGATTTCCTGAGTTGGACCGTCTAACTGCTGTCCTTCTTTTAAATTTGTGTTTATTCAAATTAAAACACATTTCTGAGCCGGTGCGAGGAACACACACAGTCTCTATTGGTTTAAAAAGTGAACTCTGTTTTACTTTGTTAAGTTCCAGATGCATGGCTGAGTAAGCACCGTTCAATGGCAGGACTGGTATTACACTGCCAGACGGACAGGGGTCAGTGTTTGCACCACAGTACTCACCCGGTGCTGGTAAGGAGGAGGAGGAGGGGGGTAGTGGGGGCCGAGAGGCCTCGGATGTAAACAGTCACGCCCCCCTCGGGGAGCACTGAACAACATGGCGTAAAAAGTCCATCAATAAACTGGTACCGTATCTGTTCGGGTGCAGACCGTCTGGACGATAGGCCACGTGACGCTTCCAGAACAGGCCAAAGTTGTTCACAAAAACAAAGTTAAAAGTGCTGCATGTAGACTGGAGCCACATATTCAGCGCCACAACGCGACTGTACAAGCAGTCTCCCCGGTTTACAGTCGGGACTGGACCAGAGATAAAAACACACAACCCAGAGGACTGGAGAAGGCGGAATAGATCCATAAAATGCTTCTTTGTGACCTCGGACTGCTGCAGCTTCATGTCGTTGATCCCCACATGCACGATTACCTTTGAAATGGTATCAGGCAGGGAGTGAAGCAGAGGAGGGAGACGTATGAGCAGGTCTGGTACAGTGGCTCCGGGAAAACACTGAGTGACCGCGTTAAAAAAGCGGACGTGCCTCACGATGGAATCTCCAACAATCAAAGTAGTCGGGGCGAAGAGTGGACGTAGCCGCGGAGAAGGCGCTCGGTGTCCATGGCCGGAACCAGCGGGCTCATCCAGGGATGAGTCCGAACCAGGGCGCTGCTGAACACATGGAGGGGAGCGGGGGTGTTGATTCTCAGCTCCGGGCAACCCACGCTGTGTGCTCGGGGACGCTGGAGCGGCATGAGGAGCAGGCTCGGGTCGCTGCTGCTGACCCGGTGAAGGTAAGCGGTGGTGATGCACTGGGGTCAGAGAAGGGGAATGACCACTCTTTCGTCTGAGGACGGCTTCCTTTAAGAGTGTCTTTCTCGCAGTGGACCTGGATCCACGGACAGCAGTAGAGTTTGCTGCAGAGTCCAGGGGTTCTGCTGAGGGGGCTGGGATGTCAGTGGAGAGGGCTGCATAGCGGTTTGACAGGCTTAGGACATGGGCCACGGCGCTGGATGGCTCCTCGCAGTTCGCGGGTTCCTCATTCGGAACCGGGCGCTTAGGTGTAGAACAGGAGGGTCCAGAGCTGACAGACCTCTCCCACACGACAGTGTCACAGTATGCAGCGCTCAGTGACATAAGTCGTGAGTGCTGCCCGCCGGCGACATCAAAAAGTTTGGACACGAGTGACTGTTTGTCCTGCAGCTCTGCAGTGAGGCGAAGGACTTCTTTACGGAGGTCTGCAATAGTGGCACGGTCCCTCTCACGAAGCTCCAATGTGAGGCGACTAATGTCGTTCGTGGTCATTGCAGTGTCACTTTCCATGTCTGTGGTGCGCTCGTGGTAGCCTCCGAGCTAGCGCGTTTCGATTGGGTCTTTGTGTTAAAAGACGTGATGCTCTGGAACCATTGCATTTAAGGTAAAAACACTAGAGTGTACAAAAGACACTAATACACCGTAAAAACGTGTTTAAAAGGCTTTAAAAGGCTTTAAAAGGCTTAAAAGGGTAAACAGAGCAGAGACGTCAAAAACGCGTGCTCACTCCCGCGTGCTCATTCACTCACTCGCTCATTCACTCACTCGCCATATGCGAGACATGTTTTAATAGGCGTTCCCTCTAAGCAGGGCGGTTCTTTCCTAAAATTCAGGAAAATCCTCATATAATTGTGTGTACCTTCCGTTCATTCTATTTCTGTTTCTGACATTCCAAAAAAAAAAAAAATTCAGAGCATATCACTTTTTTGATATGTGAAGCATAGATGAAATTAGTTTTCCATTGAATCACGGCCGTAATATTCGATTTTGCATCGTTTTCCTTAAACGGAATTTTGGGTAAACGTCACACGCTGTGACGTGGGAAACCGCAAAACTCCAGTTATCTCTGTCTACACTCAAATGCATGAACAGAGTTTTCAAAAATTTCCACTTTGCCATGAGTTTTTTTATATATTTGTTTATGATGCGTTGTCATGGTGATGACTGGTGCAAACAAAGACAAATATCTGCGGCTTAGCAGAAACCAGGCTAAGTGTGGACGGGGACCGATTGTACTGGAGCACCACCAAACGCGCATGAATATGTTTCAGACAAACCACAGTGGCACAGTGAACATGAACAAAGAAGCTGATGTGACCGCTTTGGTTGAAAGCCTTTTCAAACCAAATTGAGGGACATTTTTAGAACAGGGAAAAAATGAATTGCAGTTAATTGCGATCAAATATTTTTTATTGTTTGATAGCACTAATAATAACAAATTGATGTGTGTAATAATATAAATACACTGAAACACATATGTCTGATTGAACCGTGTCCTGTAGAGCAGATCCCTCTAGCTAGAAGCGGTCTCTGCAAACTCTTGAGTTATAGAGTAAGTTGCATTTTAACTAAGAAACCTGGTAACTTCTGGTTAAGCCGTTGTTTTTGAAGCCGTATAAAAACCCAGAGTTAACCCAGGTTCAAACCATCATTATGTGTTCACATAAAAGCTGACGTGAACAATGATCAACCAATCGCAATCATGGATTTGTAGGAACAAGAAATAATTACCTGAGTCAATTTACGCAACCCTTTAGTGTTATTGCAATTACCGAAACATGGATTAACCTAGACAAGGATATGAATTTTGACCTTGAAGGTTATGAGTTTGTTCATTTGGATAGGGAAAATAAAGGTGGGGGTGGTGTGGGTCTATATGTGAGCAACAATCTCAAATTTCAAGTTATAGATAAAATGTCACTTGCTGTAAAGAACTTGGTTGAATGCATAACAGTTGAAATATATGATGAAAAACATAAGCATGCACTCATTAGTTGTATATATAGATCCCCGGGGTCTGGTATAGAACAATTTAAAGAATGTTTTGAGAGAATGTACATAACAAGTAACAAAACAGTGTTTATATGCGGAGATTTTAATACTGATTTGCTGAATACAAATAATAACAAAATGATAAATGATTTTATTAATACAATCTACAGCATGCATTTGTATCCAGTGATCACTAGACCAACACGAATAACATCTCACTGTGCAACTCTTCTGGATAATATTTTTACAAATAATTTGTCAAATCACTCAGTAAGTGGAATTTTACTGAGTGATATCAGTGACCACCTTCCGGTGTTTACTGTATATGAAAATAATTACAAAGTGACTCAAAGATCTACACATAATAGGGAGTACAGTCGAGTTAGAACAGAGGCGTCTCTAGATGCATTTAAAAACAATTTAAAAGATGAAAGCTGGGTGAGTGTCCTCAATGACAATGATGTAAACAGTGCTTACAATACATTTCTGGATATTTTTAAAAAATTGTATGATAAAAATTGTCCAGTCCGATCAATATGGAAAAAATCTAAGTATAATGAATGTCCTTGGATGACGAAAGGTTTACAGAATGCGTGCAAAAAGAAGAACATACTGTACAAAGAGTTCATAAGACTAAAAACAAAGGAATCGGAAATTAAGTATAAAACCTACAAAAATAAGTTAACAAACATATTAAGGACTAGTAAAAAAGAATACTATGGTAGGCTGCTGCATAGGAACAAAGACAACATTAAGGAAATTTGGAAAATCTTAAACACTGTGATAAAAAAAGGTAGAACACAAAAGAGCTTTCCACATTTTTTTCATATTGACAACAAAGACAACCGCAATATGAATGTTGTTGTTGAGAAACTAAATGAATATTTTGTGAACGTGGGTTCTGACTTGGCAGGCAAAATACCTGATTCAGGTCCACCAGATGGGTGGAAGGAACATCTGACTGAACGTAATTTGAGTTCTATGTTTGTATCAATGGTAGAAGAAAATGAAATTATAGCAATAGTACACAAATGTGCAAATAAGAGATCAAAAGACTGCGACGATATTGATATGTCAGTAATCAAAAAGGTAATTGAGGGTATATCAAAACCACTAACATATATTTGTAATTTATCTTTTAGGACGGGTACATTCCCTAATAAAATGAAAATCGCTAAAGTGTTACCACTGTACAAATCAGGAGATAGACATACTTTTAATAATTATAGACCTGTTTCGTTGTTACCGCAATTCTCAAATTCTTGAAAAACTCTTCAATACACGACTGGAAAAATTTATAAATAAATATAGCTTATTATCGGAGTGTCAGTATGGCTTTAGGGCTAAGCGCTCCACAGCCATGGCACTTATTGATACAGTTGAACAAATATCATCCTCTCTTGATCAAAAACGTCATGCAATCGGAATTTTTGTGGATTTAAGCAAAGCATTTGACACTATAGATCACACAATTTTACTTAGAAAATTAGAACGCTACGGTATCAGGGGTATAGCCTTACAATGGGTAAAGAGCTATCTGAGTGAAAGAACACAGTTTGTAAGATTGGGAGAATATAGCTCTAGATGTTTAAATGTCAATTGTGGAGTTCCACAGGGTTCTGTATTGGGACCAAAATTATTTATTTTATATATCAATGAGTTGTGCCATGTGTCATCGATATTAAAACCCATATTGTTTGCGGATGATACTAATCTGTTTTGCTCTGGCTCGGACCTGCAAAAATTAGTTCAAGATGTAACTACAGAATTTAACAAAATTAGAATGTGGTTCAATATAAATAAATTATCCTTGAACATGAATAAAACAAAATGTATGTATTTTGGAAACAGTGCAAATAATGCAGAAATTACTATATCAATGGATGGCACAAATATAACACAAGTGAACGAAATTAGATTTTTGGGGGTCATTATGGACAATAAAATTAACTGGAAATCACATATTAAGTATGTGCAAAAAAAAGTGTCAAAAAAGTGTTGCGGTCCTTAGTAGAGCAAGGCAGTTTTTAGATCAGCGATCGTTATATATTCTTTACTGTTCACTGGTTTTGCCATATCTCACTTATTGCACAGAAGTATGGGGAAATAATTATAAAACTAATCTGCAGTCATTAGTCATACTTCAAAAGAGAGCAATAAGCCATGTGTATAAAGCAAGTTATTTAGAACATACCAACCCTCTGTTTCTTAAATCAAGATTACTCAAATTTTCAGATTTAGTCTCCTCTCAAACATTACAAGTGGTGTTTAAAGCCAAGAATAAATTGTTACCAGGAAATATTCAAAGGCTTTTTAGTGAAAATGAAGGTGTTTATGAACTAAGAAATAAAATGTTCTTCAAGTCTGTATTTATACAGACAACAAGAAAAAGCTTTTCTGTCTCAGTATCTGGAATAAGATTATGGAATAAGTTGCCAGTGGAAATCAAGGAGTGTGATAATATCAAGCAATTTAAAAGGAAATATACGGAAATGGTTCTTGCAACATATGACAATATGTAACCTTAAGTCATTACAATGAATATACATATATTCTTTTCTAATACTTTGACGATTAATCGCAAGTTAAATCAAGTTCTAATTGTAAGATTTCAATTGGGCACTATCAAGTTTGTCCAAATTATAGAAGAAATAAATTTAACTGTTGCTGTTGCTCCGATGTCATTTCTATAACTATTCTAATCATACAATGGTAACTTGGGGTAGGCGAGTCATGGGTCTGTTGGCTAGGGGTCCCCCCCTCTCAACGGGCACATAAAGCCTCGTCTTCTTAATGCACCACACGGTACAGGAGGTAAACATCATCCACCAAGTCTCAGGGCAGCTGGGTGGGGACTGGTTGATTGAGGGCGTCCACCCACTTTCAACAGGCCACTATACACTCTGGCTTTTTAACGCAACACACTAGAAAGGGTTTACAGTTTGGGCATGCCATTTTCATAATAACAATAAATAGTGGATAGTAATGACAACGAGGCAAGTGGGCAGAATACAAAATGTCTAACATGCCTATATAATATGAAAACGAATATTCATCCATTGATAATGACAAGAAGGATAATTGTTATGATCAATGACATTAACCATAAGTTATAACTATTGTTATTTGTCAAATGTGAAATGCTAAAACCTCTTTATTTGCCAGTGCTGCAAATTGTAAACTAAGGCTGGTGATTGTATGTTGACAAGTATAGCTATAGTAGGATAAACGTTATCTCACAGACATGTACAAGTATATAGTTTTGAAACTAATACAAAATACTCAGGAAGGATTGTTTTCTGTTTGATAAAAATGTAAAAGCAATGTATAACTGTATCATCTTTAACTGCAAATGTAATTTTACATGAACAAGGGGTAGGCACTTATAAGCTTTTGCTTCAGTCTACTCCCTTTGAGCTTCATTAACTGTATGATTGTGAAACATTGGAGGAAGAAAAATGTTAACTGCTCAAATAAACTAAAACTAACTAACTAACTAAATTAAAGCCGCAAGCGGCGTCGAACGGCCCTCGCCGCACCGCGCAAAGAAGGTGGCGCTTAGGCGCCATTTTCCTGCAGCCCTGATGGAGCAACACTGTGTATTTTGAATTCCTATGATCAGTGATTGTGTGTCTCTATTGAAAAGGTAAATCTTAATTTTCCCCATGTAATACTTGACTCAGTCTCTAGGGGGCGCTAATGCAGCAATTTCATGATTCACACTTTAAGTTTACTCAAACCCGAGAGTGGAACAGTCAATTCAAATTTTGTGCAAATCGGACTTTGTATGTGCAAACAAAAGGCATTTATGTTGTACAATAGCGCCCCCTACAAATTCTATTTTTTTGTGTTTCACCAAAGAACACCAAAATAATACATTTTGTGCCAGAAAAAAACTTGTGGCAAAGTTTGGTGAGTTTTGTTCACACTGTCATGTGACCTAGGCCCAGGAGTTGAACAACAGAGTCAAGTTTAGTGCAAATCAGAGTTTGTGAATGTGCTCCTGTTTGCACATACAATCTGTGAGTGTGTCCATACAGTCTCCATTGGATAACATGGGAACTTCACACCTCTCTATGAAAATAACTACACTTTGGGAGTCTGTCACGCTCAGACCGTTTGACTAATTCTATATTCAACTATTGATGGTCCATGTGTTGATTATGTGGAGCGATTTTCAGACAAATTAGTGAAACGGCCGTGGCTGGTTTGATGTTTGAGCGAGGTGTACTTTCCAGAGATTTAACGAGTGTTGGTCGTCGCCACGGCAACAGGATAAAAAATAACCATATGTTGTCATTGACTTTTGGAATCCAGATGACAAAACAGAATTATGTGCAAAATTTCAAACATTTTCAAACACTTTGAAAAAAAACAGGTGAAAAAACACCTGTTCTGACACCAGTTCTGACACCAGTTCTGACACCAGTTCTGACACCAGTTCTGACACCAGTTCTGACACCTGCTCTGACACCTGCTCTGACACCTGCTCTGACACCTGTTCTGACACCTGTTCTGACACCTGTTCTGACACCTGCTCTGACACCTGCTCTGACACCAGTTCTGACACCAGTTCTGACACCAGTTCTGACACCAGTTCTGACACCTGCTCTGACACCTGCTCTGACACCAGTTCTGACACCAGTTCTGACACCTGCTCTGACACCTGTTCTGACACCTGTTCTGACACCTGTTCTGACACCTGTTCTGACACCTGCTCTGACACCTGTTCTGACACCTGTTCTGACACCTGTTCTGACACCTGTTCTGACACCTGCTCTGACACCAGTTCTGACACCAGTTCTGACACCTGCTCTGACACCTGTTCTGACACCTGTTCTGACACCTGCTCTGACACCTGTTCTGACACCTGTTCTGACACCTGTTCTGACACCTGTTCTGAATGTTGGCCATTATTTGGCAAGTTTTCATGCATGTTTCGATGGTCAAATTAAGGTTCAAAGTGCAGAATAATGTTTCGAAAGCCTCGAGCAAAAACAATATTGGTTTCAATGGCACATGATACATCATTTTAAAGCGTTTGAGTTTACGCACGCAACAGTCATATTTTGGTGAGTGACGGGTACCAACGCGTCCGTCACGCACTGCCACCATTTGCATTCACCATTATGAAAGCAATAGGCCCTTACCCCAGTCGGTTATACCCTAATAATGGTAAAATATGACGGATCCACAGTGTTGTACTTTGCGATGTATCAACCTTTTCTTCGTGCTTTGGCTGCAACAGACATTCCAGGTGTAATAAAAAAACAAAAAGAAAACATAGTGCATCATCAGCTGAGGTATTTGGCCACAGAGCCTGGCGCTCCAGTCATCACCACTTTCATGCTAACAAATCTCTAAACTTCTATAAATTCCAGTCAGTGGCAGCACTGACAGCACTTTAGTCATAATGACTGCTAAATATTCAGAGCTTTAAAACTCATAATGACTGATTTTTAACAGCTTTAAACTCTCATGACTACTGAATGTAGGTGTGCTTACCACACGTTAAAAACTTAACAAAACATACAACACCTTACAACACATTCAACACTTTACAGCACATTCAGCACCTTTCAACACATTCAACACTTTACAGCACCTTACAACACATTCAACACTTTACAGCACCTTACAACACATTCAACACTTTACAGCACCTTACAACACATTCAGCACTTTACAGCACATTCAGCACCTTACAACACCTAAAACACTTTACAACACATTCTTCCTTCTTCTAGGTCTGAATGTAAATGAGAGAGTGAATGGTGTTGGAGCTGATGGTCCAGTGTGTTCTGGACTCGCTTCTGTCATCACCGTGTGTGGAATGATTGGAACAATATCTGACTCTGAACATTGTAAAGCGCTTTGGGTCTGTACCTTGGTCTGTAAAATACACCATATTATAAATAAACATTACTTACTACTTCTCGCTTATTTTTCCCTCTTCTTCTTTGTTCTTTCTTCTTGATTCTTCTTCTTCTTCTTCCCTTACCTATACAACACCGATGCAGCCACTCACAATGGCTTCAGCCATTGTACCATTTTTAGTTACTATTGTTTTCTTTTTAGAATGATCAATGCTTTCCTTATTGGCTACACGGACATGTCAGTCATTCGGCAAAAGAACACTTCCCTGGCCGTCTGGCTACTTACGGAGATGTTGCAGACAAAAACAACCACAGTCTCATTTTGTAGCTAACGAGTTGGGGAACACGAGCATACCCTGTGTTTGGATGATAAACAAAGCTGAAAGTCCGCTAACAGTGGAAGAGCAGCCTCTGTGGTCTTTCAGAACTTTTTTTTGCTAAAGATAAATGCACATTTTTGGATTATTTCTCCAGAATGGATTATACTTTGGGAAATACAAGTGGATGTTTTTTCCATGGACATTTACGGAGTGAAAGAGCCATAGGA
The DNA here is from genome assembly GCA_964034765.1 of Knipowitschia caucasica. NCBI lineage: Eukaryota > Metazoa > Chordata > Actinopteri > Gobiiformes > Gobiidae > Knipowitschia > Knipowitschia caucasica. The sequence continues at coordinate 532,354 of OZ035832.1, forward strand.
AGCTGGAAGGAGATTTGATTAATGTACGGAGCACAAGAGAAAAGCTAAAACTTTTTCGGAAGGGATTTATTTTGTGCCCATATTATGTGTTATATCTTTTGAATGCAAAATCTATTGTTTACAAGCTTTAAAATGATATACAGCTTTTGGGGTTTGGTGTTCAAAATGCATCTGCTATTGCCAGTGGAACAGTTTAAAAATGAAAACGTCCCTTCGGCGGGTTCTAAGAGGTTAACTCTCAAGCCTAGGGTACACTTGCGTGGCGCTGGTTACGTTTGCAGTTGCGCTGGACGTAACGCAGCCACAGCTGCTGGTACACTCTCGCGTTCCCCTTGCGGAGTTTTGAAGAGAATGTTGTAATCCCACATCCAACCACATGATGGCGATCTCACAGGAGTTGCCAGAGAGACCAAAGCAGTCTCATTTACGCTGCTACTTTCTCCTCCTCAGAACAAAAGCATTAGCAAACCAAGCTGCTTGAGCTCATTACATGTATAGCTAGTGTAGATTTATTTCATATTAAGTCATTTCAACTGATGCTGTGAATAAAGACTTAGTTCTTGTTGGAAACATAGTTATTATTACATTTCATTCACCACAAGCAGAAAAACAATAAGTGGTAAATATCTGAGACCAAACATGAACGATTTGAAGTGCAGGAGGAATGGAACAGACGCGATAAGCTACGAGTGCAGATTCAGAAGACAGGAACAGTGCAAACCACTGTACAGTTTATAAGTTGGATATACAACAGAACTGAACAGTCCAGTCTCCTGTATATCAGGCGCTGAGCCATGAACCCAAACTACTTTTCCTTCAGAGCCTTCAAAGCACGAAGCTATCTGGTCTGGAGTCAGCCGCTCCATGCTTCCGTCCAAAACACACACACGGACCAATCACAGCGGAGCTTCTCTGCGGCGGCGGCTGCGTAGTTAGACATTTTCGAGGGGGCGCGGAAGGCTACGCAAGGGCCTTGCGGTGATCCTTGCGTTGCGCAAGTGACGTCACGTCACCACCGTAAGCTCCGCGCGACTATACACTAGGCTCAAGGCCTAGGGCACCTGAAGGTGTGAAATATTACTTTGGCTCTGTAGCGCCAAACCAACTGATCATATTCATTACAATTTCACACACATTTTTCTATGGCTACAGGCACAAAGGCGGCGCCACCTCCTTTGCGCGGTGCGGCGAGGGCAGTTTGACGCTGCTTGCGGTTTTATTATTTTATTGACATGTTGGCACACTTCTTTCTTTTGCACAATCTGAGTAATTCTATCTATGCTAAATATGACATGTACAGTAAATTTCAACAATAAAGTCTATCTTATTTTATCTATACAGAGAATCTTTGTGGTTCCATCAAGCCCAGCGCAGAAGAAAATCCCCTTTGCCAGAGTCAACCACAACAAGTACATGGTGACCGACAGAACAGCTTACATTGGTGCGTGCCACTACCTGCATGCTTTTCACCATGTTATAGATGTATTTCGGATTTTGACATTTACACTGAACATCTATGAAAACAGCCCTTGTGCTATCCCCGGTCAAGTTGACCCATCACAGTGATTTAAAGATGCCCTCAATTTTCTTTTTGTGCTGAATTTGGATGACTTTCCCAGCCGTGGAATATTTTTTACCTGTCTAGACCCAAATTTAGGGTATATTTAATCTACTTTTGATAATTTGTGGCTTTTGCATTTCTATTCTCATGACGTCCGCAGACAGAAGTTCCCCTTTGCATGCGGACGCCAATTATCATCTCTGCTCTAAAACTCTCAACACTGCTGTGTCACACAGGGCTGCTGACTTTTCATTACATAACATCATCTCAAGGTCTGAAGCATGAGGAAAGGCCCCTCACGATCACTTTTATGTAACATTACTCTATACTGTGATCTGTGGTACTTAATGAGTTAAAGGCGCTATACCCGTCTCTGCAAGGTTAGAATGTTTAGCCCCGCCCCTCAACTCGCTCACAGGCTTCTCAATTCCCCTACGCTCTCCTCCCACCGAGCTATCTAGTTGTATTTGCGATCTGATACATATGCTAACATTAGCATTAGCGCAGCTGTACAACAATCACTGATGAAATGGAACAAAAAAGCAACGCACTGCTAACACAATATATAACTGAAAGATTACCGCTAGTTTCACGTCCGAATGTAGTCAGAGCGTAGATAGTCCGAGCGTAGATAGTCCGAGCGCAGATAGTCCGAGCGCAGATAGTCCGAGCGTAGATAGTCTGAGCGTAGATAGTCTGAGCGTAGATAGTCCGAGCGCAGATAGTCCGAGCGCAGATAGTCCGAGCGCAGATAGTCCGAGCGTAGATAGTCCGAGCGTAGATAGTCCGAGCGTAGATAGTCCGAGCGTAGATAGTCCGAGCGTAGATAGTCCGAGCGCAGACAGTCCGAGCGCAGACAGTCCGAGCGTAGACAGTCCGAGCGTAGACAGTCCGAGCGTAGACAGTCCGAGCGTAGACAGTCCGAGCGTAGACAGTCCGAGCGTAGATAGTCCGAGCGTAGATAGTCCGAGCGTAGATAGTCCGAGCGCAGATAGTCCGAGCGTAGATAGTCCGAGCGCAGATAGTCCGAGCGTAGACAGTCCGAGCGTAGACAGTCCGAGCGTAGACAGTCCGAGCGTAGACAGTCCGAGCGCAGATAGTCCGAGCGTAGATAGTCCGAGCGCAGATAGTCCGAGCGTAGATAGTCCGAGCGCAGATAGTCCGAGCGCAGATAGTCCGAGCGCAGATAGTCCGAGCGCAGATAGTCCGAGCGTAGATAGTCCGAGCGTAGACAGTCCGAGCGTAGACAGTCCGAGCGCAGATAGTCCGAGCGCAGATAGTCCGAGCGCAGATAGTCCGAGCGCACATAGTCCGAGCGCAGATAGTCCGAGCGCAGACAGTCCGAGCGTAGACAGTCCGAGCGCAGATAGTCCGAGCGCAGATAGTCCGAGCGTAGATAGTCCGAGCGCAGATAGTCCGAGCGTAGATAGTCCGAGCGCAGATAGTCCGAGCGTAGATAGTCCGAGCGCAGATAGTCCGAGCGCAGATAGTCCGAGCGCAGATAGTCCGAGCGCAGATAGTCCGAGCGTAGATAGTCCGAGCGCAGATAGTCCGAGCGCAGATAGTCCGAGCGTAGATAGTCCGAGCGTAGATAGTCCGAGCGCAGATAGTCCGAGCGCAGATAGTCCGAGCGTAGATAGTCCGAGCGCAGATAGTCCGAGCGCAGATAGTCTGAGCGTAGATAGTCCGAGCGCAGATAGTCCGAGCGCAGATAGTCCGAGCGCAGATAGTCCGAGCGTAGATAGTCCGAGCATACCGAGCGTAGATAGTCCGAGCGCAGATAGTCCGAGCGTAGATAGTCCGAGCGTAGATAGTCCGAGCGTAGATAGTCCGAGCGTAGATAGTCCGAGCGTAGATAGTCCGAGCGTAGATAGTCTGAGCGCAGATAGTCCGAGCGTAGATAGTCTGAGCGTAGATAGTCTGAGCGTAGATAGTCCGAGCGCAGATAGTCCGAGCGTAGATAGTCCGAGCGTAGATAGTCCGAGCGTAGATAGTCTGAGCGCAGATAGTCCGAGCGTAGATAGTCTGAGCGTAGATAGTCTGAGCGTAGATAGTCCGAGCGCAGATAGTCCGAGCGCAGATAGTCCGAGCGTAGATAGTCCGAGCGTAGATAGTCCGAGCGTAGATAGTCCGAGCGTAGATAGTCCGAGCGTAGATAGTCCGAGCGTAGACAGTCCGAGCGTAGACAGTCCGAGCGTAGACAGTCCGAGCGTAGACAGTCCGAGCGTAGACAGTCCGAGCGTAGACGAGTCCGAGAGCGTAGACAGTCCGAGCGTAGACAGTCCGAGCGTAGACAGTCCGAGCGTAGACAGTCCGAGCGTAGATAGTCCGAGCGCAGATAGTCCGAGCGCAGATAGTCCGAGCGCAGATAGTCCGAGCGCAGATAGTCCGAGCGCAGATAGTCCGAGCGTAGATAGTCCGAGCGTAGACAGTCCGAGCGTAGACAGTCCGAGCGCAGATAGTCCGAGCGCAGATAGTCCGAGCGCAGATAGTCCGAGCGCAGATAGTCCGAGCGCAGATAGTCCGAGCGCAGATAGTCCGAGCGCAGACAGTCCGAGCGTAGATAGTCCGAGCGCAGATAGTCCGAGCGCAGATAGTCCGAGCGTAGATAGTCCGAGCGCAGATAGTCCGAGCGCAGATAGTCCGAGCGTAGATAGTCCGAGCGTAGATAGTCCGAGCGCAGATAGTCCGAGCGTAGATAGTCCGAGCGCAGATAGTCCGAGCGTAGATAGTCCGAGCGCAGATAGTCCGAGCGCAGATAGTCCGAGCGCAGATAGTCCGAGCGCAGATAGTCCGAGCGTAGATAGTCCGAGCGTAGACAGTCCGAGCGTAGACAGTCCGAGCGCAGATAGTCCGAGCGCAGATAGTCCGAGCGCAGATAGTCCGAGCGCAGATAGTCCGAGCGCAGATAGTCCGAGCGCAGATAGTCCGAGCGCAGACAGTCCGAGCGTAGATAGTCCGAGCGCAGATAGTCCGAGCGCAGATAGTCCGAGCGTAGATAGTCCGAGCGCAGATAGTCCGAGCGTAGATAGTCCGAGCGTAGATAGTCCGAGCGCAGATAGTCTGAGCGTAGATAGTCCGAGCGCAGATAGTCCGAGCGCAGATAGTCCGAGCGCAGATAGTCCGAGCGTAGATAGTCCGAGCGTAGATAGTCCGAGGCGGTCCCGCAGGTCTCTCCCTCAGACCAGTCTCTCCAGAGGATACGATGTAAGCTAGCTCTGTTCAGGGCTTGGTTTCTTCTTTGATCATGTTCTGGCTTCTTCTCTTCCTCACTGTTGTGTGGTTTGGGCTGTTTTGCTGTGTCTGCAGTTACAGCCAGAGGAGTTATAGCCACTTATGCTAACATGCTACTGTGTTTAGCAGCGCTGTAGAGGCTAGAGGACGCAGCCTCGTTCTGTGATTGGAGGAGAGCGGGCGTCACGCTAAGTCTCTACTCAGCACTTTTTACTGAGTTCATACACAGCTGAATCAATTAGCTCAAGTTTTACATTCAATTACAGATTATAATACAACTTGTATGTAGTAATAAGCATTTTTATTAACTAATAAATAAAAAAAATGGCTATAGTATCTTTAATCACAAATACATTAACTTGTAATCTATATATAATAAAATTATATAAATTATATACAAATTTGTACCAGGACTTGACCCAGGACTTGTTTGTAGTAACCCGTGTGTTTTCCCAGGGACATCAAACTGGTCTGGGGACTACTTTGTGAACACCGCGGGCGTGGCTCTGCTGGTGCAACAGCCCCCTGCAGGGGCCCCAGTGTCTCCTGGGACGGTCCAGGCGCAGTTGCAGCAGGTGTTTGAGCGGGACTGGAGCTCCTCCTACAGCTCTCCTTTGCCCCAGAGCAGGAACGGCTTGGACATGTGTGCAGTGTGATTCTACCATTCTGCTTTTACCATATTTACATTGATCAATCTCATGAACAAACCTAGAGTTGTTTTTCTATTCTACTTCTACACAGACATCAGGAACATGTACGTCCCCCAGGCCCTACCGCCTAAAGGCTCCTTTTTCAAACTAGGAACACTGTGATGAACACTCAACAATGACATCACTGACAGTTTTCTGTCAAGGATGTATAAATGAACAAAAATTAGATAATTGCCAAACATTACATCCTACGAACACAGCCAAGTACTTCACCTTTTATTCAGTTTTAGTTGATTAAAGCAGAATGAAATTTCCCACTTCTACCAGTGGACACCTCCTCTGGTAGAAGTGGATCCTACCCATTCATTTCACCATTATACATGTTTATCCATATACTTAGGTATATGGGAGGATTTTCTACTTCCAGGTGTATCAAGACAAATGGTCCTCCTAATTAAACCTTTCTGGTGATACGTGCTCGTCAAATTAGACCAAAGAGTTTAGTTCAAAAAGTGGAGGATGGTTCTTTCCTAAAATGTGGGAAAATCTAACCCTATATACCTTTTAATCTTTCAAATATGGAATGCCTAACTTGGTATGAGCTTGAGTGAAGTCACTCATCTCACCACTAAGTCCATCTCAGGAATTAAATTGTATTTGTGAACGGATTATAGACCTTTGAAAATGCTTAAGACTTTTCCATACTACTGCTTTTGGAAAGAACTCATGATATATTCAATTCTGCCTTTATATCCAACCAGGAGATTCTCAGGGCATTTGTTTTGATATGAATGTAGCTAGTTTTCAATAAAAAGTCTTCAATCAAACCTGGTATTGATATTCAGATTAGTTTATCTTATGGGACTTACTAATCTTCACACATACAACAGATAGCTATCCTTGTACTGAGCAAAAATGACATTAATTCAATATTGAGGCGTTCTCATTCTGACCATGCATTAGCAAAATTGTGTCTTAATGACTTGCAAATCAGGTGAACTGTGCAGGACAGAACCAGTGTTAAAGGAGAGGATAGTATGGAGAAGGAAAACTGCTCATGAATCCAAACCTCAGTAAAACATGTTTGGTGGTGCACTTTGTTCCCTCTCACTTGATGTGACCGATCGTCTTTTCAGGCATTTTAATGGCATGTTCTGAGCAGTGACCACATCATTCACCTGAGCTGAACATGAGTAACAATTGAGTTAAGAGTAGTGCACTATGCCATACTTTCCAATCCTCCAAACATAAGTACACATACTAAAAATATACGGTACTGTTTCAAACAAAATTCAAACTCCCAGCCACACAATGACTTAAACGGTTTTACCATTTCCCTGACCGAGTACGGTACAATGAGAGTTCAGTTGGTGTGTTCATGTCCAAGTGCTTTGTGTCTGTCACTAAATATATATACACATTTCATGAGAATCCATATGAAGTTTTATGCAATGGGTAAATTTAATTCCAACATAAACTTGGGGCAATACTTATAACTTCTCTAATTTACATAAAACCTCTGGTGTCTAAAGAGTTAAATAATTCAAATCCATGCAAATACTTGGCAGTTAAAGCCTCCAATTAGTTTGATTTTCAAATCCAATAATGTAAAGGGTCCAGGGGATCTCTTTAAACTGGTGTAACTTTCATCATGACCTAAAAGCCTAAATTGCAATGGTAAGAAAACAAACTTTTCTACAACTCTCAAATTATATAATTTATTAATAATACCATTATTGACAGACTTTCAAGGTAAATTGTGCGGGACAGAACCACTGTTATAGGAGAGGATAGTCCTGATCCAAAGCCTGAGTGAAACGTGCTTGGTGCTGCACAGATCGTGAACTGATTTGAGTCTTTGAATATATTCTAATATGTTCACAGAATTATAAGACAAAGCAACTTATTCACATAGAAAAATATGTTATACTTTGAAGCACGTCAGAAGCTCAGGGACCTGGGTCCTTTTGCTTTAATCAGTCATTGGCCACATTCTGTCCCGCTGAGATCAACCCTGGAGGATGGTGTTGTAGAAGGCATGGGGGGGCTGGGGCTGCTTGTCCTCTGGCTCTCTGGGCCCCTGGGGAGTCTCAGGGGTTCCCGGGCTTCTCTTGTCCACGATGGGCCTATGCTCGTCGTCGGGGCAGCTCTCCTCACAGCGGGGCAGCTGCAGCAGCGCGGTCAGTCCGTGCACATCTGCCATCTTGTGGAGTGCTCGCAGCAGCAAGAACATCATCATGAGGCCCAGGAAGAGGTACACTACAGGAGCAGTACAGGTACTGTCACTTTACTATCGCCTCATGCTTCTAACATGTACAGATGTATACATACATATATTCAATATTCTTCTTTATTTTGCTAATGTTAGAGAATGTATTTTAAATTTTAAAGTATGGAGATAAATGTTCGCTTATCTTGTGCTGTGTGCTCCTCATTCCCGCTGTTCTGTAACTGGGGAAACTAAAATATATGCAGCATGCAGGCTTCAGACTATTTTTGTTGGTCCAAAATCATCATACACAAGACTTTTTTACAGAAAATAATGAAAATATTATTCCTAACCTGGTCAGATGCATTTGTTCCCTACTTTAAACATCTTTCTAAAAGCCTGGACACCCTGTTCTATAAGTTCCGTGCCTCCAACACAAATGCAGCTAATTTAGATGTTTTAATATATTTTCTATGAAATGTGTATTTTGGACTGACCTCATGGAAGGACCAACCATCTCCAGCAGACTGCGCTGCTGCTCTTTTAGGTTGTGCATAATCACTTAATCCACTGTGTCACGTGTGGAGCACAGGTCAGGGGCCCCCAGCAGTAGCAGTGCAAGAGACTTGTAATCTACAGGTCCTTCTAAAAAGTTCATTATTATTTTCTGGAATTTACTGACAAACATTAGACTTTCATACATTTTAGATTAATTACACACAACTGAAGTAGTGTAAGCCTTTGTTTTAATATTGATTTTGGCAAAAAAAAGTAAAACCAAAAATCCCTATCTCAAAAAATTTGCATATCATGAAAAGGTCTAAACGAGCCATTAACCTAATCATCTGAACCAACAAATTAACTCTAAACACTTGCAGAAGAATCCTGAGGCTTTTAAAAACTCCCGGCCTGGTTCTTTACTCAAAACTGCATCATGGGTAAGACGACCTGACTGTGTCCAGAAGGCAATCACTGACACCCTCAAGCAAGAGGGTAAGACACAGAACGACATTTCTGAGCCGCTGTTCCCAGAGAGCTGTATCAAGGCACCTCAGTGGGAAGTCTGTGGGAAGGAAAAGGCAGACAACACTGTACAACACCAAGAGGTGACCGGACCCTGAGGAGGATGGTGGAGAAGGGCCAATTCCAGACCTTGGACCAGACCTTGGGGGACTTGGAAGAAGTGGACTGAGTCTGGAGCAGAAACATCCACAGCCATCGGCTGTGTGCAGGAAATGGGCTACAGGTGCCGCATTCCCCAGGTCAAGCCACTTTTGAACCAGAAACAGCGGCAGAAGCACTGACCTGGGCTACAGAGAAGCAGCACTGGACTGTTGCTCAATGATCCAAAGTACTTTTTTTTTTTGATGAACGCAAATTTTGGCATTTCATTCGGTAATCAAGGTGCCAGCGTCTGGAGGAAGACTGAAATGCCAAAATGCCTGAAGTCCAGTGTCTAGTCCCCACAGTCAGTGATGGTCTGGGGTGTCCTGTCAGCTGCTGGTCCACTGTGTTTTATCTAGGGAAGGGTCAATGCAGCTATCAGGAGATTTTGGAGCACTTCATGCTTCTATCTGCTGAAAAACGTACCCATGCCATGCCATGCCGCATTGATGCAGTCATTTCTACAAAAGGATTCCCGATCAAGTATTGAGTGCATAACTGAACATTATTTTAAGGTTGACTTTTTTGTATTAAAAACACCTCTTTTATTGGTCGGGTGAAATATGCAATTTTTTTTGTTTTTCCTTTACTTTTTTTTGCCAAAATCATCAATATAAAAACAAAAGGCTTCATCTACTTCAGATGTGTGTAATGAATCTAAAATATATGAAAGTCTAATGTTTATCAGTACATTACAGAAAATAAATGAACTTCATCACAAAGGGCCTCATGTATGAAACTTGCGTTCGGCCAAATCAGGGTAAATGATGCGTACGCAAAAAATTTACACTTTTCCGCATTTATCAATCTGGACGTGAGCGAACGGTACTCACAGAATTTACACAAAGTCAATATGTGGTGTAAATGTGTACGCTCAGTTCACCCTTCGTCACAACACGCCAAAGCACGCATGAAATGCAAGATTCAAGATTATAAACTGTGTAACACTCTGGAAACACGCAAACTTTGACTAAATCACAGATCATGATGAGGAGCCTCTTCTGTTTCTATGATTTTAAATCTGACTTCTGTGTGTGTTATTTTGATCTGTATGTTTTTAAAATGTGAAGTGCTTTGTGATCCTGGTCTGTGAAAGGCTCTATATAAATACACTTTATGCGACAGGGATGTGTGACCCAGCTATTGCTGTGACAGGCTCTGCGCTGCGTAATTACGCACGGCTATTTGTATTCCTCACATCTGGTAAAGCAATGTATGTTTTCATTAGATTTGTGTAACCCTCACACAGACACACATCCCATTAACGCATGGGCCGATGGACTATGGTATTGCTCACTCCAAATGTCTCACTGCACTGTCCACCCGCTGCACACTCTTGGGAGTGCGTCCACAGCAGGTGCCATGAGAGACACGCCACATAACTCCTCAAATGCTGTCATTCAGAAGTTTCTCCAGAGTTTATCTGTAAAATCTGGACCGCAAACGCTCTCGCAAGTGTACAGCGCTTCAGTGCATTCATAAGACGCTGCAGACGCTTCTTTGATGAGAGCCACCGCTGCACAATATGAATTCATTCATTCATTCTTTATTTATTCACTTCTATCAAAACATTTCTGCAAATTTGTTCAAAACGCAGCTGAATAAATTGCGTATTGTATATTTATTTTTACATAAGCAAGAACAACCTGTGGCAGACCCTGCGCAGTACACGTAATCACGCATATGTTTGGCCTCATTCACCTCTGGCAAAGCAATGTGGGTTTTCCTTAGTTTTGTGCATAAAGCCCCATAATGCACCTGATCTTGCTCAAAACTGTCTCAGGCACTGCCCTTTACTCCGCAGCAGAGAGAGGCTACAACGCTCATGTGGGAACTGGTTCATTCATTCATTCATTATTTATTTATTCATTTACTTCTACATTTCAGGAGAGATGAGTGCTGCAGTGGGTCTAGACACTAGGGGAAAAAGTGTATATCTAATAGAGCGTATATATGTATATTTTTTAAACGTGAATAATCTCAGAAGTGTGTGTTTTTTGAGGCTTCCAAACAGTCTTCTTAGCCGACTTCCTGCTGACCTGTCACAAAAACAGGGCGTGGAACAGGCAGTTTCTAAATATTTCTAGGCGTGACTTTCATAAATACGCTGGTTTTGAGCGCTGCATTTATCAACAGCCGCAGGTGCGTACGCTCAGATCTGTGCCTCACACGTTCATAAATGCCACGTCAGATCTCGCGTAAATGGAATATACACCCAAAATATACACCTTTTTCTACGCAACTTTCATACATGAGGCCCAATATGCTATTTTTTAAAGAGGGACCAGTATTTAAGTAAGTGAATATATATTATATGACTTTGTATTGACTTTATGTTGAGTGACTATTCAAGTCATCTGACTTTAAGTTGTCATTGTCAAATTTAGTTAAAAAAATCTGATTTGAGCACACGTTTGTACCCTGCTGCTGGTGGCTGTGCTGAATCTCACACAGAGTTGCGAGGCCTGGTGTCACATGACTGCTCTCATGACCGCTGCTTTACACAGAGCTGTAGGGCCATCATTTACTGACAATTGTTTTTACATTTACAACTTTACCACCTTTTTTTGGCTATATTCTAGTGTCCTGGGAAAACCTGCCTGGGACATGACTACCTTATGTGTATGTAGAACTCACCTATCACTGACACCTGGTACAGCGGCTTGTTGCTCTGGCTCGCCTGAAGAGCCGGGACATAGTCGCCCAGTCCAATTGTGAACAGGGAGATGAAGCAGAAGTAAACCCCATCCAAGAAGGACCACGAGCCCTCCAACCCACTGAAGAGAGCAGCCGGGCCCATAAAGAAGCAGAGCACCAGCAGCAGCAGAAGCAGCAGCAGGTGTAGGGCACAGGCCATTCTGGGCTCAAGGCCCCAGCGATGGAGCAACTCCACCGGGGCCAACACCAAAGGCACAAAGAGCTTCTGCACACAGGCCGTAAGCACCAGCATGGTGAAGGGCACTCCCAGGAGAGCGTACACGATGGAGAAGGCCTTTCCCAGGTCTGTGAGAGGAGTGCTCTGCCCATACCCTGTAGACACATGGAAAAAGACTGAGCAGGCTCGCCAAAGCAGAACCAGTCTGAAAACACATCTGGACATGGCTTGAGATAGTGACCAATTTTGCCAGACATTCTGATATACATTTACTCCTGGTAAATATAAAATAAATGTTTCAAAAATACTGTTTTGAATGATGTGTCCGTGAAAATGTGCAGCACTCAATGAAAAATAGGACAGACACACACATGCACACACAGAGGGAGAGTGAACACAATCAGTTAAAGCAGAGAATCCTCTTCACATGATCATACAGAAGAAAACAAGTCCCAGGAACAGACCACAGCACAATTTAGTCTATTCTTTTTATGGGATACACATAAATACACATTGTCCCATTCAGATGAATGATACAATGTGGCGCTCAATGATACGCCACAAAATATATCCCCTAATTATAATTAAAATATAGTGAACAAATTACAGCTTTGATTGGTAGCATTTCCAAGGCAAATATTTACAGTTTGTTTAGATTGAAACAGAATTGCAGACCCTTCAGGATTCAGTTTTACTCATTGCCGTTTGGATTTAAATTTTTATAATAATGTGCTTGTTTTCCTGGGAGAATAAGCTTTAAAATGGCAGCTTTCACTTTCGTTTAAATATGGCCATATTCAGAAGAATCAAATATGAAACATTTAACCCACATCCTCTGAGAGATTAAAATAATAATGTACGCTGAATTAAAAATGCATAATAAAGCTAGAATTGGACATAAACATTTGTATGTGTCCCATGTCATTACAACAGGGGCCTTTTTCACAGAGGTCATCGTGGGGGGGGAATATTTAATCATCACACTTTGATCACACATTTAGGAAATTATCAAAGCCAAAATGCTAATTATACTCCACTCAGGCAGAGATGCTAAATATACATACACTTCATAATGCAACCTCAACAAAACAGGAATCATATTTCCACAGAGAAAACAATATTAGCATTTTGCTCCTGCTCTGGATGCTCAGATCTCAGAACAAAGTCAGACAACAGGAAAAGAACAGCTCTGTGCAGCGTCCTGCAAGTGTAAGAATTATATTCAAACTGTACAAAATTGTATCTCCATCCACACCATTATCCATCACCTAAGATTAAGACGTCAGTGTTGTATCATCAGTTACAGGACAGAAAGAACGAGGAGCGCGCAACACACACAAGATACGAACACAAGGAACAATAACTCCATGCAAAAAACAATCTATAATTATAGAAGCAGGTATAAGCTTTACAAACACATTTCCCCACAACTTCTCTCGAAATGCTCTTATCAAACCTCTTACACAGTGACATCTGCTGTAGTGGGAACAGTCCATGCACAGAGTTACCTCTGTGGGACGAAAGGTTCTGGAGGATGGTCTGATGGAAATGACCGACTGTTGGGTTTCAACAATTCCCCTTTCAAAATATTTACCTGAAAATATGATTTGGTGTCTTGAAATAAAGCACAGAGTCGAGTTGGAAAAGGGGAAGGTATTGAAGATTAACTAGATCCATGGACCTTTTATTTTAGTTGTATTCTGATTGCACAACAGTGTGGCAGCTGTGTTTAATGCGTTTATAATCGATAATCATAATTATCATGGGATACATTTTTCACAATATAATGCAAATGAGCATCAGATATTCCTTCAACTCCATTTTGTTCAGAATTAAGACAAAGACAAGACAAAACAGCTTCAGTGTCTTCATATTCAAACTGCTCTTGTACCATTAAAATGGAATATAAACAGTTGACAGTTTTTGAGCAAATTGTCCCATGGAAATAAATAGTGGGTTCCTTAATTGTCCTCGTCATTGCACACTTGAACTCTTGCCATTGGTCAAATATCTATATTATGCACCTATGGATATTTTATGACACTTTTGAGACTTACAAAATGAATAGTCAAGTAAAGTACGAGAGACTTAAGATTTTTGGGTCATATAGGCTCAATCAGAGGTGCGCTTGCAGGTGTGGTGACCTTACCCACGGTGGTGACCAGAGTGTTGGCGTAGAACATCGCGGAGGTCAGGTCCCAGTTGGACGGCTGGTGGACAGTCTGCAGCACGGACACCCCGGAGCGGTGCGCCTGCAAGACGCGCGTCAGGAAGCTCTCCAACGCCTGCTCTGTGGCGCAGCTGTGATTCATGAACTGCTCCCGGAGCTGCTGCAGCTCCGCACGGACGCGCTCCTCCTCCGGCCGCTCGATGCTGGACAGGACCAGAGCCCCGAACAACAGGTAGATTATGTAGAAGAGCAGGAAGCCGCTGAGTAGCACCCACGAGCGGCCCACGGAGTGCATGGTGCAGCGCAGGACGCACGCAGTGGAAGAGCAGTGGAAGAGCGGGGGAAAGTGACCTGCTGCAGCTGAGGGAGGACCTGCACACGGCTGTGGGGGCTGGGCTGTGGGGGCTGGCCTCTGGGGGCTGGCCTCTGCACCAGGACCTCCTGGGCACTTCCACCCTCCGCCCCTCATTTGCGCGTTCCCGATGATGGGTGCGAGTGCGTAGGGTACAGTCCCAATTCTCCAGGGAGGCCTTTGGCCTTAGATTAGTTTCTAATCTAAAGCGTGGACCATATGTGTTAATACAGGAAAAAACACAACCACGATCTAAGATTTTTTTTATTTATTCAAACAGCAACAATTACAGTTTTAAACATGACATTCTCTTTAGCTGTCTAACTGTCTTAACTATCACTGTGATCATCACACTCATGCTCAGACCTACTTTTATCATGAAAATGTCAATGATGTGCTTTAATGTAACAACCAAAATGAACAAGATTGCTCAAAATAGTAAATCAACTGAAATACAACTCTAAACCTTTTTTAAACGAGGGAGATACGCTTTAATATGCACTGAAACTATAATTTCCTTCCTTACAGATATTACTGGTCAAGTATTAGTAGTCCAATAGTCCAATAGTTAGTAGTCCAAATATCCAATAGTAGTAAATGTGGCCCAGTAAAATGATCACATTTGTGAAAGTATATATTTGTATTTCAAATGTAGTGTAGTAATAATAAAGTCATAAGTTCTCCTCAAAAAAACTACTAAAGTACAGTACAGATCCTCAAAAACTCTGCTAAAGTATAGTCCTTGTGTAAATTTACTTCATTGCAAATCACCACTGCTGACTGATACATTATTGAGATGTCATAAAGAATCCTTCAAAGAGACCATTGTGATGCTTTACAGCAGCTGCTCATTCTACTCCATGATGCACAGGTGCTCAGTGAGCAACTCTTCTGTCTGATGTCCTCGGAGCCTCCAAACCTGCTCCTGAAGTGTTCGCCATGCTCTCTCTCTCTGCTGGGTACGGGGATCCACACACACTGACTGTGGTCACAGTGCAACTGTGGTACCCAAGCTCTGGAAGCACACGGTAAGCTCTCCATTCATCACTTATTACTGAGGCACCCATGGTTTTACACGGTGGACTATAAGGGGAACCAGAACGGGCTTTGGTCTCCTCCCCTCTTGCTCCAAACACCCATCTGTTGCTTTTCCATGCTCCTGAAACTTTTCCTCTTCCATACTGTAGAGAAAGAATTAATAAATAGATTTTAGACACACACAAAGGCGTGGCAAAATGGTATCGCAGCTGCTCACACAGGATTTCTAGGTTGCAAAATGTAATACTTGTTAAACATTTTTATACAACAAAGGCATTCCAATGTAGATACTTAAAAGTTATTATGACTGAACTTTACATTGATATTCAAGGAAATTACTTAAAAATTCAACCGCTGCCTTGTTTCTGGTTTAGTTATAGTAAAGTATACAGTATATATATACTATACTTTATACTAATTATATATATATATATATATATATATATATACTATACTTTATAATTATTATATATATATATATATATATATATATATATATATATATATATATACAGTGCCTTGCGAAAGTATTCGGCCCCCCTGAACCTTTCAACATTTTGCCACATTTCAGGCTTCAAACATAAAGATATAAAATTTTAATTTTTTGTCATGAATCAACGACAAGTGGGACACAATCGTGAAGTGGAACGAAATTTATTGGATAATTTAAACTTTTTTAACAAATAAAAAACTGAAAAGTGGGGCGTGCAATATTATTGGGCCCCTTTACTTTCAGTGCAGCAAACTCAGTCCAGAAGTTCAGTGAGGATCTTTGAATGATCCAATGTTGTCCTAAATGACTGATGATGATAAATAGAATGCACCTGTGTGTAATCAAGTCTCCGTATAAATGCACCTGCTCTTTGATAGTCTCAGGGTTCTGTTTAAAGCACAGAGAGAACCATGAAGACAAAGGAACACACCAGGCAGGTCCGAGATACTGTTGTGGAGAAGTTTAAAGCCGGATTTGGATACAAAAAGATTTCCCAAGCTTTAAACATCTCAAGGAGCACTGTGCAAGCAATTATATTGAAATGGAAGGAGTATCAGACCACTGCAAATCTACCAAGACCCGGCCGTCCCTCCAAACTTTCATCTCAAACAAGGAGAAGATTGATCAGAGATGCACCCAAGAGGCCCATGATCACTCTGGAGGGAACTGCAGATAACTACAGCTGAGGTGGGAGAGTCTGTCCATAGGACAACAATCAGTCGTGCACTGCACAAATCTGGCCTTTATGGAAGAGTGGCAAGAAGAAAGCCATTTCTCAAAGATATCCATAAAAAGTCTGGTTTAAAGTTTGCCACAAGCCACCTGGGAGACACACCAAACATGTGGAAGAAGGTGCTCTGGTCAGATGAAACCAAAATGGAACTTTTTGGCCACAATGCAAAACGATATGTTTGGCGTAAAAGCAACACAGCTCATCACCCTGAACACACCATCCCCACCTGAGCTGTAGTTATCTGCAGTTCATCCAGAGTGATCATGGGCCTCTTGGCAGCATCTGCCACTCCAACACAAACCTGAGAGAAGAAGCACCTTTCCCAAGACCACAACCAGATGTGCACTACAACAACTATGAACATTTGCCAATTCACACTGGCCACAGGGGGAGGTGGAAATGTGGAAAAGGCATTGTTTTCCTGTGTTTGATGAAAGACGGAATTCTTTGCTGAACACATAAAGTGGTCCAGGATACTTTTGTTTTTGGGCTTGTTTTGTAAATTGGGACAAAGTTATTTTATGTCATACATTTTTACTTGAATTCCTTTTTAGACCAAATACATTAAAACAGCACAGTTGGTATTAAGCATATCCCCCTGGGTGCAGAGGGACCAGGAGCTGGAGAGAGGAGGAGGAGCGGACGGAGCGGCAGGTGTGGAGCTCTGAAAGAGCTCAGAGAGATATAGAAGGGCGAGGTTGTGAATAGCTTTGAAGGTGAGAAGCAGGGTTTTGTACTGAATGTGGTGAGTGAGGGGGAGCCAGGAGTTGTTGTAGAAATAGAGAGATACTTTATTGATCCCCGTCGGAGAAATTCAGGTGTCCAGAAGCAGCAAAAATAAAAATAAAATTGATCATTCTATAAAGCTAACGATAGTAATAATCAGCAACAGCCCAGCCTCTGGGTGGAGCAGGACAGGTCACAGCAGCAGAAGTGGAGCAGGACAGGTCACAGCAGCCGAGGTGGAGTAGCCTCTGGGTGGAGCAGGACAGGTCACAGCAGCAGAAGTGGAGCAGGACGGGTCACAGCAGCCGAGGTGGAGTAGCCTCTGGGTGGAGCAGGACGGGTCACAGCAGCCGAGGTGGAGTAGCCTCTGGGTGGAGCAGGACAGGTCACAGCAGCAGAGGTGGAGTAGCCTCTGGGTGGAGCAGGACGGGTCACAGCAGCAGAGGTGGTGTAGCCTCTGGGTGGAGCAGGACGGGTCACAGCAGCAGAGGTGGAGTAGCCTCTGGGTGGAGCAGGACGGGTCACAGCAGCAGAGGTGGAGTAGCCTCTGGGTGGAGCAGGACGGGTCACAGCAGCAGAGGTGGAGTAGCCTCTGGGTGGAGCAGGACGGGTCACAGCAGCAGAGGTGGAGTAGCCTCTGGGTGGAGCAGGACGGGTCACAGCAGCAGAGGTGGAGTAGCCTCTGGGTGGAGCAGGACAGGTCACAGCAGCAGAGGTGGAGTAGCCTCTGGGTGGAGCAGGACAGGTCAAAAGGTGGAGTAGTCCAAAAGGCTTCATTAGCATTTTTCAACAAAGTTAGCATTCCTCCATTGGATTTTCATTTGTAAATCAACCTGTAGGACAGGAGTGCTGTGGTTGAGGCGTGCTGCACAGTTTTGGACCAGTTGGAGTTTGTGTCGAGTTTTATGAGGGAGACCAAACAGAAGGGAATTGCAGTAATCCAGACGGGAAGTGACGAGACTGTGAACCAGGACTGCGGAGTGAGGGAGGCGGCGGATGTTGCGGAGGTGAAAGAAAGCAGAGGAAGTGGAGCTGTTAATGTGGGATCAGAAGAAGAGTACTATCTAGGACGACACGCAGACTCTTGACCATGTAAAGAGGGAGATATGGAGGAGCTGTTGATGGAAGTCAGGAAGTCAACAGGTGGATCACTGACTTCCTGACGGACAGGAAGCAGCGAGTGCGTCTGGGGAAGAATGTCTCGGACTCTCGGATTATAAATACAGGAGCCCCACAGGGCTGTGTTCTTTCTCCCCTGCTCTTCTCCCTGTACACCAACCACTGCACCTCCAGCCACGACTCCGTGAAGCTGATCAAGTTCACGGACGACACCACCCTCATTGGACTCATCTCCAACAACGATGAGTCCGCCTACAGGAGGGAGGTGGACCGGCTGGTGTCCTGGTGTCTCCTACAGGAGGGAGGTGGACCGGCTGGTGTCCTGGTGTCTCCTACAGGAGGGAGGTGGACCGGCTGGTGTCCTGGTGTCTCCTACAGGAGGGAGGTGGACCGGCTGGTGTCCTGGTGTCTCCTACAGGAGGGAGGTGGACCGGCTGGTGTCCTGGTGTCTCCTACAGGAGGGAGGTGGACCGGCTGGTGTCCTGGTGTCTCCTACAGGAGGGAGGTGGACCGGCTGGTGTCCTGGTGTCTCCTACAGGAGGGAGGTGGACCGGCTGGTGTCCTGGTGTCTCCTACAGGAGGGAGGTGGACCGGCTGGTGTCCTGGTGTCTCCTACAGGAGGGAGGTGGACCGGCTGGTGTCCTGGTGTCTCCTACAGGAGGGAGGTGGACCGGCTGGTGTCCTGGTGTCTCCTACAGGAGGGAGGTGGACCGGCTGGTGTCCTGGTGTCTCCTACAGGAGGGAGGTGGACCGGCTGGTGTCCTGGTGTCTCCTACAGGAGGGAGGTGGACCGGCTGGTGTCCTGGTGTCTCCTACAGGAGGGAGGTGGACCGGCTGGTGTCCTGGTGTCTCCTACAGGAGGGAGGTGGACCGGCTGGTGTCCTGGTGTCTCCTACAGGAGGGAGGTGGACCGGCTGGTGTCCTGGTGTCTCCTACAGGAGGGAGGTGGACCGGCTGGTGTCCTGGTGTCTCCTACAGGAGGGAGGTGGACCGGCTGGTGTCCTGGTGCAGTGGTAACAACCTGGAGCTGAACGCCCAGAAGACAGTGGAGATGATTGTGGACTTCAGGAAGAGCACTGTCCCCCCGCCCCCACCCTCCGTGATGGACTCCCCCATCACCTCTGTGGAGTCCTTCCGTTTCCTGGGCACCACCATCACCAGGACCTCAAGTGGGAGCCGACCATCAGCTCCCTCATCAAGAAGGCCCAGCAGAGGATGTACTTCCTGCGGCAGCTCAGGAAAGCCAAGCTGCAGTTCTACACGGCCATCATCGAGTCCATCCTCACCTCCTCCATCACCTCCTCCATCACCTCCTCCATCACCTCCTCATAAGATAAGATAAGATTGCTTTATTTATCTCACAGAGGAGAAATTTACATGTCACATTTGGCATGGATAGAGACACTCAGATTGTGCAAAGGGAGTAAATGTGCAAACATGTTACATGCAGGATATATGTACAATAAAGTGACAATAATTATGTGCAACAAAAGTGACAAGTGTCAATTGGAAACAGTGTCAATAGTAGTGCAGGTTTTCACACAGTGATCATTTAAAGTGACTTATTGTACAGTCTGACAGCAGTGGGGATAAAGGCCCTGCGGTAGCGCTCCTTCCTACACTGAGGGTGTTTCAGTCTTCCACTGAAGGAGCTCCTCAGCTCCTCTACAGTCCTGTGCAGTGGGAGGTATTGTTCATGATGGAGGTGACTTTGGCTAGCACCCTCCTGTCCCTCACCTCCTCCACAGAGTCCAGGGGCCTCCTGTCCCTCACCTCCTCCACAGAGTCCAGGGGCCTCCTGTCCCTCACCTCCTCCACAGAGTCCAGGGGCCTCCTGTCCCTCACCTCCTCCACAGAGTCCAGGGGCCTCCTGTCCCTCACCTCCTCCACAGAGTCCAGGGGCCTCCTATCCCTCACCTCCTCCACAGAGTCCAGGGGCCTCCTGTCCCTCACCTCCTCCACAGAGTCCAGGGAGCAGCCCAGAGTGGAGCTGGCCCTCCTGACCAGCTTGTTCAGTCTACTCCTGTCCCGCTCTGTGCTGCCCGGGGTCCAGTGTATGGCAGAGGCTACCACAGAGTCATAAAAAGTCCTGAGCAGAGGCCTGCTCACTCCGAAGGACCTCAGCCTCCTCAGAAGGACCTCAGCCTCCTCAGAAGGACCTCAGCCTCCTCAGAAGGACCTCAGCCTCCTCAGAAGGAAGAGGCGACTTTGGCCCTTCTTGTGCAGGGCGTTTGTATTATGGACCAGTCCAGTTTATTGTTAATGTGAACACCCAGGTACTTGAAGCTGTCCACCAGCTCAATGTCCTCCCCCTGGATGTTCAGCAGCGTGTGGGAAAGTGGTTTTCTCCTGAAGTCGATGACCATCTCCTTGGTCTTACTGGTGTTCAAGCACAAGTGGTTGCGCTCACACCAGTCGACAAAGTCCTTGATAATCGACCGATATTCCAGTTCGTTCCCCTCAGACACACAGCCCACGATGGCGGAGTCGTCGGAGAACTTCTGCAGGTGACAGCTGTGTGTGTCGTGTGTGAAGTCTGAGGTGTAGATGGTGAAGAGAAACGGTGAGAGGACAGTGCCCTGAGGGGCCCCAGTGCTGCAGACGACCACCTCAGACTCACAGCTGCGCAGCCGCACGTACTGTGGTCGCTCTGAGAGGTAGTTGATGGTCCATGCAGTGAGGTAGTTGATGGTCCATGCAGTGAGGTAGTTGATGGTCCATGCAGTGAGGTAGTTGATGGTCCATGCAGTGAGGTAGTTGATGGTCCATGCAGTGAGGTAGTTGATGGTCCATGCAGTGAGGCTACTGTCCACTCCCGCGTCCTCCATCTTCCCCCGCAGCAGTGCCGGCCTGATGGTATTGAAAGCGCTGGAGAAGTCGAAAAACATGACCCTCACAGCGCTCCCGGCGGGCTCCAGGTGGGAGAGCGTCCGCTGCAGGAAGTAGATGACGGCGTCCTCTACTCCGATGTTGGGTCTGTAGGCGAACTGCAGCGGGTCCAGGGTGGGGCTGACCACGGAGCGGAGATGGGTGAGGATGAGCCGCTCCATGGTCTTCATCAGGTGGGAGGTCAGTGCTCCATGGTCTTCATCAGGAGGTCAGTGCTCCATGGTCTTCATCAGGTGGGAGGTCAGTGCTCCATTGTCTTCATCAGGTGGGAGGTCAGTGCGACTGGTCTGTAGTGAGCCGGTTCCTTGGCGTGTGCTGTTTTTGGGACCGGGATCACACAGGAGGTCTTCCACAGGACAGGGACCTTCTCCAGGCTGAGGCTCAGGTTGTACATGTAGCTGAGGACCCCAGAGAGCTGGTCTGCACAGGTCCTCAGCAGCCTGGGACTGATCCCGTCCGGTCCTGCGGAGTTCCTCAGCTTCAGGCGCTGGAGCTGACTCCTCACCTGGTCCGGTGTGATGGAGAGGGGGGGGGGACTGGGATGTACTGTCCGAGGTGGGGGCTGGGGATGCGGGGGCAGGAGGGCCCGGGGCAGCCGGAGGCAGTGTCCACTGGGCGGTGTCCACTGGGCTGGGGACGTGTGAAGAGGTGGGGGCGGGAGGGGGGCAGATGGAGAGGGGGGAGAATCAAACCGGTTGAAGTGCTGGTTAAATTCATCCGCCCGGTGCTGGTCTCCATCTGCTGTTCCTCTGGTACTCTGTCCAAAGCCGGAGATGTTCTTTAGGCCTCTCCACACGTCGCGGGCGTTTCCCTGGGCCAGCTTCTGCTCCAGATTTTTCCCATAGTCCTTCTTGGCCCTCCTGATCCTCCACTGGAGCTCGTGCTGGATCCTCTTCTGCTCCTCCCTGTCCCCTGAGATGAAAGCCCTTTTCTTGAGGTTCAGGAGGGCTTTAAGCTCAGGGGTCACCCATGGGTGGTTGTTAGAAAAACACCGCACCTTCTTAGTTGGTACAGTGTTATCCACACAGAAGAGAATATAGTCAGTAATGCAGTGTGTCAGGCTCTCCATGTCCTCACCATGAGAGCAAACATCATTTCCCAATCAGTGTTTTGAAAACAATCTCTCAGCATCTCATCCACATCATCGCTCCACACTTTTACAATCCTCTTCTGCGCTGGATTTCTTCTCACCACTGGTGTGTATTCCGGAGACAGACGGACCAGGCTGTGATCAGAGCGTCCGAGAGGGGGGAGGGGGGAGGAGGCGTATGCGTCCCGGACATTAACATACAGTAGGTCCAGAGTCTTATTGCCACGAGTTGGGCACGTGACATACTGTTTGAATGTCGGGAGAGTGGCGGAGAGGGAGGCGTGGTTAAAGTCTCCGCTGATCAGAATCAGAGCGGGGGGACTGCGGGTCTGGATCTGGGTCACAGTTCTGTGCATCTCCTCACATGCTGCAGCTGCGTCTGCTGACGGGGGGATGTAAACACATAGAACCACGGTGTGTGAAAACTCCCGCGGCAGATACCTGGGTCTCATGCTCACAGCGAGCAGCTCCAGGTCCTGGGTGCATGTACGCTGAACCACATGCACGTGCGTCGGGATGCACCACTGCTCGTTCACGTAGACCGCGACACCCCCGCCTTTGCTCTTCCCACTCCCCTCCGCGCAGCGGTCCGCTCGCACAAGTTTAAATCCCTCCAGCGCGACCACAGAGTCCGGTATATTCCCACACAGCCACGTCTCAGAGAAACACATAAGTCCACATTGTCTGTACTCTTTATGATGGCGGACCAGTGCGGTCAGCTCCTCAGTCTTATTAGAGATGGACCGTACGTTCCCCATGAGGATGGAGGGGAGATACGGTCTCTTCTTCCTCTTTCGGCCTCCTCTGGAGCCCCTGCGTCTCCTACGGATCTCCAAGGGGATCACCGGCTTCTCTGAGTGCCGGAAAGCGGAGTCTCTAAGTCCGAGAAGCTGCTCCCGTGTGTAAACAATGGGACACGCTGGTCTCGTGGCTCTGTGAGCGGAGGACTCAGAAAAAAGTGCCGAAGTCATGTTAATCCAGTGAGAAAGTCCACGAGGCTAGGCTTCCCGTGTGCACAATGAACAAATAAACGCTTGTCTACGAAAATAAAAAATAAAAAAAACACATCTACAAGAAATAAATAGAGAAAGGGTCGGAAAGAGAAGAGAGCCAAAGTGACGAGCTGCACAGCGGGAGCTGGCGCCGGAAGTGGGTTCATCACCTCCTCCATCACCTCCTCCATCACCTCCTCCATTACCTCCTCCTTCACCTCCTCCATCACCTCCTCCATCACCTCCTCCATCACCTCCTCCTTCACCTCCTCCATCACCTCCTCCATCACCTCCTCCTTCACCTCCTCCATCACCTCCTCCATCACCTCATCACCTCCTCCATCACCTCCTCCATCACCTCCTCCTTCACCTCCTCCATCACCTCCTCCATCACCTCCTCCATCACCTCCTCCATCACCTCCTCCATCACCTCCTCCATCACCTCCTCCATCACCTCCTCCGTCACCGTGTGGTTCGCTGGAGCCACAGTCAGGGACAAACAGAGACTACAGTGCATTGTGCGCTCTGCAGAGGAAGTGATCGGCCGCAGCCTTCCATCGCTGCAGGACCTGTACGTCGCATATTGTGTGCACCATGTGCACTTGTATATTGCATATAGTAATTGTATTAATTTAATTTAAATTTTTATTATGCCTTATTCTATTCTTTACCTCTCTTCTTTGACTGTTGCACTGAGCCAAAGCAATGTCCTTGTCTGTGACTTCCTGTTACTTACATGGCAATAAAATGATTCTGATTCTGAAATTCTTGAGTTCTGTTAATGCTTTTGAGTTTGAAAAAAATTGTGGTGAATCAGAACACACATTTTACATTGTTCTTTTCTTGGAGGGAACATTAAAGGTTCTTATCCAGCTGATCTAAGCCCATGGAACCACGTGGACTTCTGTTTAGGCCTGCAGCTGTAGACACAAGAAGCATGTTTGTCCATTCATTCATTATTGCTCTGGCAAAAGGCTCAAACTTGCTCGTATGAATGAAGATTCTCCACAATTAGGCATCAAACTACTGCATTGGGAATTTTCAACAGGGATGTCAGACCATAAAATCTATAAAAGAAACATGCAAAATTAGCTATACAAGCTAACTGTGCTGTGGTGAGCTAATAAAGATTAAGAGATCATTTATTTGCCGAACAGTGAGGATATTCCAGTGTTGCATTTTTAAGTTACATAACAGAGGATAAAATATTGTATACTCTAGAGCAAGAAATATATACTATATATATATGCTTATGGATTACTGAGACTGTAGACTGAGACTGTAGGCTGTAGACTGAGACTGTAGGCTGAGACTGTAGACTGAGACTGTAGGCTGTAGACTGAGACTGTAGGCTGTAGACTGTAGGCTGTAGACTGTAGGCTGTAGACTGTAGGCTGTAGACTGTAGACTGAGACTGTAGGCTGTAGGCTGTAGGCTGTAGACTGAGACTGTAGGCTGTAGACTGTAGGCTGTAGACTGTAGACTGTAGGCTGTAGACTATAGACTGAGACTGTAGGCTGTAGGCTGTAGACTGAGACTGTAGGCTGTAGACTGTAGGCTGTAGACTGTAGACTGTAGGCTGTAGACTATAGACTGAGACTGTAGGCTGTAGACTGTAGACTGAGACTGTAGACTGAGACTGTAGGCTGTAGACTGAGACTGTAGACTGTAGACTGAGACTGTAGGCTGTAGACTGTAGGCTGTAGACTGTAGGCTGTAGACTGTAGACTGAGACTGTAGGCTGTAGACTGAGACTGTAGACTGTAGACTGAGACTGTAGACTGAGACTGAGACTGTAGACTGAGACTGTAGACTGTAGACTGAGACTGTAGGCTGTAGACTGTAGGCTGTAGACTGTAGGCTGTAGACTGAGACTGTAGGCTGTAGACTGAGACTGTAGACTGTAGACTGAGACTGTAGGCTGTAGACTGTAGGCTGTAGACTGTAGACTGAGACTGTAGACTGAGACTGTAGGCTGTAGACTGAGACTGTAGACTGTAGACTGAGACTGTAGACTGAGACTGTAGACTGTAGACTGAGACTGTAGACTGTAGGCTGTAGACTGAGACTGTAGACTGAGACTGAGACTGTAGACTGAGACTGTAGACTGAGACTGAGACTGTAGACTGAGACTGTAGACTGAGACTGTAGACTGTAGACTGAGACTGTAGGCTGTAGACTGTAGGCTGTAGACTGAGACTGTAGACTGTAGACTGAGACTGTAGGCTGTACTGAGACTGTAGGCTGAGACTGTAGACTGAGACTGTAGGCTGTAGACTGAGACTGTAGGCTGTAGACTGTAGGCTGTAGACTGTAGGCTGTAGACTGAGACTGTAGGCTGTAGACTGAGACTGTAGGCTGAGACTGTAGACTGAGACTGTAGGCTGTAGGCTGTAGGCTGTAGACTGAGACTGTAGGCTGTAGACTGTAGGCTGTAGACTGTAGGCTGTAGACTGAGACTGTAGACTGAGACTGTAGGCTGTAGACTGTAGGCTGTAGACTATAGACTGAGACTGTAGGCTGTAGACTGTAGACTGAGACTGTAGACTGAGACTGTAGACTGAGACTGTAGGCTGTAGACTGAGACTGTAGACTGTAGACTGAGACTGTAGGCTGTAGACTGAGACTGTAGGCTGTAGACTGAGACTGTAGGCTGTAGACTGAGACTGTAGACTGTAGACTGAGACTGTAGGCTGTAGACTGAGACTGTAGACTGTAGACTGAGACTGTAGACTGAGACTGAGACTGTAGACTGAGACTGTAGACTGTAGACTGAGACTGTAGGCTGTAGACTGTAGGCTGTAGACTGAGACTGTAGGCTGTAGACTGAGACTGTAGACTGTAGACTGAGACTGTAGGCTGTAGACTGTAGGCTGTAGACTGTAGACTGAGACTGTAGACTGAGACTGTAGGCTGTAGACTGAGACTGTAGACTGTAGACTGAGACTGTAGACTGAGACTGTAGACTGTAGACTGAGACTGTAGACTGTAGGCTGTAGACTGAGACTGTAGACTGAGACTGAGACTGTAGACTGAGACTGTAGACTGAGACTGAGACTGTAGACTGAGACTGTAGACTGAGACTGTAGACTGTAGACTGAGACTGTAGGCTGTAGACTGTAGGCTGTAGACTGAGACTGTAGACTGTAGACTGAGACTGTAGGCTGTAGACTGAGACTGTAGACTGTAGACTGAGACTGTAGGCTGTAGACTGAGACTGTAGACTGAGACTGTAGACTGAGACTGAGACTGTAGACTGAGACTGTAGACTGTAGACTGAGACTGTAGGCTGTAGACTGTAGGCTGTAGACTGAGACTGTAGGCTGTAGACTGAGACTGTAGACTGTAGACTGAGACTGTAGGCTGTAGACTGTAGGCTGTAGACTGTAGACTGAGACTGTAGACTGAGACTGTAGGCTGTAGACTGAGACTGTAGACTGTAGACTGAGACTGTAGACTGAGACTGTAGACTGTAGACTGAGACTGTAGACTGTAGGCTGTAGACTGAGACTGTAGACTGAGACTGTAGACTGAGACTGTAGGCTGAGACTGTAGACTGAGACTGTAGGCTGAGACTGTAGACTGAGACTGTAGGCTGTAGGCTGTAGACTGAAACTGTAGGCTGAGACTGTAGACTGAGACTGTAGGCTGAGACTGTAGACTGAGACTGTAGACTGTAGACTGTAGGCTGAGACTGTAGACAGACTGTAGGCTGAGACTGTAGACTGAGACTGTAGGCTGAGACTGTAGACTGAGACTGTAGGCTGAGACTGTAGACTGAGACTGTAGACTGTAGACTGTAGGCTGAGACTGTAGGCTGTAGGCTGAGACTGTAGACTGTAGACTGAGACTGTAGACTGAGACTGTAGGCTGTAGGCTGTAGACTGAGACTGTAGACTGAGACTGTAGGCTGAGACTGTAGACTGAGACTGTAGACTGAGACTGTAGGCTGAGACTGTAGGCTGTAGGCTGTAGACTGAGACTGTAGGCTGAGACTGTAGACTGAGACTGTAGGCTGAGACTGTAGACTGAGACTGTAGGCTGAGACTGTAGACTGAGACTGTAGACTGTAGACTGTAGGCTGAGACTGTAGGCTGTAGGCTGAGACTGTAGACTGTAGACTGAGACTGTAGACTGAGACTGTAGGCTGTAGGCTGTAGACTGAGACTGTAGACTGAGACTGTAGGCTGAGACTGTAGACTGAGACTGTAGACTGAGACTGTAGGCTGAGACTGTAGACTGTAGACTGTAGGCTGAGACTGTAGACTGAGACTGTAGGCTGAGACTGTAGACTGTAGACTGAGACTGTAGACTGAGACTGTAGGCTGTAGACTGAGACTGTAGACTGTAGACTGTAGGCTGTAGACTGAGACTGTAGGCTGTAGACTGAGACTGTAGACTGTAGACTGAGACTGTAGGCTGTAGACTGTAGGCTGTAGACTGTAGACTGAGACTGTAGACTGAGACTGTAGGCTGTAGACTGAGACTGTAGACTGTAGACTGAGACTGTAGACTGAGACTGTAGACTGTAGACTGTAGGCTGAGACTGTAGATTGTAGGCTGTAGACTGAGACTGTAGACTGTAGACTGTAGGCTGAGACTGTAGACTGTAGACTGTAGACTGAGACTGTAGGCTGTAGACTGTAGACTGTAGACTGTAGACTGTAGGCTGAGACTGTAGACTGAGACTGTAGACTGTAGGCTGAGACTGTAGACTGAGACTGTAGACTGTAGACTGTAGGCTGTAGACTGTAGACTGTAGACTGTAGACTGTAGGCTGAGACTGTAGACTGAGACTGTAGACTGTAGGCTGAGACTGTAGACTGAGACTGTAGACTGTAGACTGTAGGCTGAGACTGTAGACTGAGACTGTAGACTGAGACTGTAGACTGAGACTGTAGGCTGTAGACTGAGACTGTAGACTGTAGTCTACAGCCTACAGTCTACAGTCTACAGTCTAGAC
Organism: Knipowitschia caucasica; assembly: GCA_964034765.1. Lineage (NCBI taxonomy): Eukaryota > Metazoa > Chordata > Actinopteri > Gobiiformes > Gobiidae > Knipowitschia > Knipowitschia caucasica. The sequence continues at coordinate 560,612 of OZ035832.1, forward strand.
TGTAGACTGTAGACTGTAGACTTAGGCTGTAGACTGTAGACTGTAGACTGTAGGCTGAGACTGTAGACTGTAGACTGTAGGCTGAGACTGTAGACTGAGACTGTAGACTGTAGGCTGTAGACTGTAGACTGTAGACTGAGACTGTAGGCTGTAGGCTGTTCTTTACAGCTGATCACAGTGAATGGAACAAACTCTAGCAGCAGTACTAGTCAGGTCTGTGGAGATGACTCTCACTGTTTAACTATGTTGTCACAACAATCAAAGATGATCATCAGTCTTTACTACTAAATTATGAACAATGACACAAGTTTTATCATTTCATTCAAACTTTATTTTTTAAAATGGTCTCAAAGCTCTTCATCATGAGTCAAACATTCTGTGTGTAAAAACATGAAGTGCCCCGTGACACCAGGGCAGTGCGATCAGCTGCTGTAGAGTTTACTTCAAAATCATAACACTGATAAAATGAACATGTTGCTCAACAGCACACGCACACACAGACACACACACACACACACACACAGACACACACACACACACACACACACACACAGACACACACACGCAGACACACACACACAGGCACACGCACACGCACACAGACACAGACACACACATGCAGACACACACGCAGACACACACACACACGCACACGCACACGCACACAGACACAGACACAGACACACACACGCAGACACACACGCAGACACACACACACACGCAGACACACACACACGCAGACACACACGCACACACAGACACACACACGCAGACACACACACAGACACACACACGCACACACAGACACACACACGCAGACACACACACACACACAGACACACACACACGCAGACACACACACACACGCAGACACACACACACACGCAGACACACACACACACGCACACGCACACGCACACAGACACACACAGACACACACACGCAGACACACACACACGCACACGCACGGGCACAGACACACAGACACATGCACACAGGCGCACACAGACACACACACACACACAGACATAGACACAGACATAGACACGCACACAGACACACAGACACACAGGTCATTAGAGGGATTTGAATTACAGAAAGTGTGTGGACTTGTTCCTAAGATTCACGTTCTTAAGTAATTATAGTGTATTTTGCCTGATGATGTGAATAAGCAGCAGGTCAGAGGTCAGACAAAAGCACAGATCTGGTTTAAAGCCCAAGGGCAAAAACATAGTTAATGCTGCGGTACCTAACTTTTCTGGTCATAATGTCTGTCCACTGGCTAAGGGGTGTTCACCAGTGGACAGACAACATTATACTGTCTTTATCTTCTTAGAAAACATGTTCATCTTTAGTAAGAAAGAACCCAAAGAGTCTTGACACTTCCACCGTGAAGACAAATACATGCAGGTGGAAACAAATACATTTTAAATTGATTCAGGAACTAGTTAGATTTCTATTATTTTTAGTTTGTTTTTGTTTTGAATATTAGCCACCCCAGCTTAGAATTGACTCAATCTTTAAAGTTTTAAAAGTTTGCTTGAATATATGGTGTTACTTTCTGGCTAGACTCATGCAGTCGTGACAAAGGTTTCGATGAGATCACGGGTGGAGGGAATCCATGTTAGAACTCATTACTTCCTGCTATTTTTAAAGCTTTTTCAACTTTGTGTAACTTGATTGATAGAAAACTAGTATAAATATTTACCGGTGGCTCAGTCCCACTAAGAAAACTCATCACTTGCATACAAATATAAGGAAAAGGAATGTCAAAAGGAACTTCCAGAAGCAGATGTCACTGTGAGGCGGGCAGAAGTGCTGCAGTGTCCCGACCTTTGGGGAGTGTCTGTTTCCTGGACAGAGCCAGGGGGTGTGGCTTAGTGCGGCCCATGCTGTGAGGAGGTGTAGCCGAGTGAGATGCGCCGATTGCTGACTGCCATTCCCTGTACAGAAGATGCACACAAGGTTACAGAAACGTGTGGCTCTGGGTTTGTTACAATCGCTGCGATGAAAGGTATTTATGAACATTTCCTCAAAGCATAAAGAGGCAAATTAAAATCAAAAGTAATTCCAAAGCTGTATAGGGCGATACAAGATATGGGAAGTGCTGATGTTAACAGTGTAACATTTTCTGGATCCATAAACTGGAGAGAATTTGTAAGGAAGAACACGATTCTTTCATACTGCCTTCAGGAGCCTCAATTGGAAGGGATACATCGTGCTGGAGTGAGTGTTTTCATATATTTTGGGGCAGCCCAAAGCTGTCATCTTTTTGGTTACAGGTAAAAAACATTATGGAAAGGGTTATTGGTCTTGCCTTACCACATATCTCAACTTGAAGGACAGGAAAAAGTATAAAAGTATAATTACTATAAACTATTGACTGCAGTAAAGAGAAGTATTACAATGAGATGACTCCGTGATATTTTACAAGCACTAGAAGTAAGAAAGTATTAAGTAATCTTTATGTATATACCGCCTTTCACAGACCAAAGTCACAAAGCGGTTTACAATTGTGGGCATTTGTCCTCTCACTCCACACGGAGATGGGAGCAGGGCCTAGAAGATTGGTTCAATGTCATTCATACAATTTATTGAATGAAAAATCTCACATATTCATCGAGACTCGCACTGGACAAATTTGATAAACATTGGGAAGCTTAGAAACTGTTCATTGCTCTACACTGCTTATCTGATATAACTATCTCATGTAGCCATTTTGTTTTGTTTTGTCTTTCATTTCTACTTTTCATTTTATGATTGTTTAAATGAAAAAATATGGGACTTTTCTTTTGCAAAAAGGGACTTTTATAATATAATAGTTGTATAATTGTACAATTTACTATTGTGCTAATAAAAGATTTAATTGGAATGTGTGTGTGTGACTCACAGCGGTGCAGGGGCCAACGCCCAGGAGCCTCTGCAGCCGATCCTGGGACACCCCGTTGGATTGCTTGTATCCGTGGACGATCATTTTGTTGAGATCGTGAAAGACCTCCAGCAGCCTGTAAAAGAAGTCAGTGACACCCGTTACTACATCTCCCATTATTCTGCGTATAACATCGGCGTGTAACAAGAACACCTCTAACGAAGGCTGAAGTCTACCGCCGAAAACTGTCACTTTTGCCTTAGTAAAGAACATTCTAGGCCTGTCAATGTGAATGTGGAAATCACCAATGAAGAGAAGAGACGGAGAGATGGAAGACAGCTGTAATAGAGACACAGGACAAACCTTTGTCCCAACTTCAGACGCACTTTTTTATTTCATTATTCCTCATCCAGGACCAAATGTATATGTTGATGCTGAGTCGACCAGAGACTTCAAAGCACTACTGCACTTTCCTCTAATGTGGTGCAGTACTCTTTCCATTTCCAAATGATGAATTGAATAGTGCTCAAATAAATAAAATAAATAAATAAAGATTACTTACTTACAGTGAGATGTTAAAATCTTGGGAAATGTTATTTTGCCATAACTGTAAGCCTAACATTTCTGCTCCTGGGCCTCAGGATGTTGTTTAGGGCCATTACAATCAATCAATCAATCAATCTTTATTTATAGGGCGCTTTTCCTGCACAGGGCAACACAAAGCGCCTCACAGTCCACACCACACAATGCACAAATCATCACCATTAAAATACAATTAAAAACACATATGTAATTAAAAAGCATTAAAATCACATAAGTAATTTAAAAACATAAGAATCACACAAGTAATTAAAAACAATAAAATAGTTAAAAACACAAAAAGTTACAACAATAAATAACAAGGTGTGTTAAAAAGATAAAATTCTCTAGTTGTATGCACAGGAAAAAAGAAAAGTCTTTAACATGGATTTGAACATTGACAGAGAGGCAGCCAGTCTCACATCCTCAGGAAGACTGTTCCAGACTCCAGCTGCATAGATCTGAAAAGCAGCCTCCCCCTGTCTAGTCCTGACTCTGGGCACTAACAGGAGTCCCGTCCCTGCGCTCCTCAGAGTCCGGGCTGGTTCATATGGGACTAGCATATCATGGATGTACTTTGGTGCAAGGCCATGGAGAGACTTGTACACCAGGAGAGCTGCTTTAAAGTCTATCCTCTGGGCCACGGGAAGCCAGTGCAGAGACCTGAGGACCGGACTAATGTGGTCGTACTTCCTGGTTCTAGTCAGGACTCGGGCTGCAGCATTTTGAATATACTGCAGCTGTTTTACTGCATGTTTGGACAGACCTGTGAGCAGGCCATTGCAGTAATCCAGCCTACTGGAAACAAAAGAATGGATAAGAATCTCCAAGTCTGCCCTGGACACAATATTTTTAATTTTGGCAATATTTTTCAGATGATAAAAAGCTGCTGATGTTACCGATCCAATGTGGCTATTGAAGTTTAAGTCAGAGTCCATTATTACTCCCAGATTTCTGACCTTATTTAAAGGCCTTAGGGAGAGAGACTGAAGGTGACAAATGACGGTCTCTCTTTGTTTCTCGGGACCAAAGACAATCATTTCGGTTTTGTCCGCATTTAGCTGGAGAAAATTGCATTGCATCCACTCACTGATCCGCTGGATACAGCGAAGGAGTGAGTCCACCGGTCCATGCTCTCCTGCAGTCAGTGAGACATAGATCTGAGTGTCATCAGCGTAATTGTGGTAGGACACTTTCATACTTTGAATTAACTGACCTAATGGCAGCATGTAAATATTGAACAGGAGAGGTCCCAGAATCGACCCCTGTGGCACTCCGCAGGTCAGGGCCATATTATCTGAGCCATAGTCTCCAATCTCCACACAATACTTCCTTTCTTCTAGATAGGACCTAAACCAGCTTAGGGCAGTACCAGCAACACCAACCCAGTCCTCCAGTCTCTGCATGAGAATCTCATGGTCAACGGTGTCGAAAGCGGCACTCAGATCTAACATGACTAAAACAGAGACTTTTCCTGCATCAGTGTTAAGCCGAATATCATTTGTTACCTTGACTAGAGCGGTCTCAGTACTGTGGTGTGGTCTAAAGCCAGACTGGAACATGTCAAATGAGTCATTAGATATTAAAAATTCAGTAAGTTGTTGGTAGGCAACTTTTTCAAGAATTTTTCCCATGAAAGGCAGATTTGAGATGGGACGGTAATTTTCAAGTACCGCAGCATCCAAACTGCTCTTTTTTAGGAGGGGCCTGATGACTGCCTTTTTCAGGGCCATTGGAAATGTTCCAGATAAAAAAGACATGTTTACTATTTGTGTCAATGAGGGTAATAGACTACACATAACAGACTTCAGGAATCTAGGAGGTAGTACATCCAGACTGCAGGTAGAGGAACTAAGACCTGTGATTATCTTTTTAACAGTTTCATCATTGACAGGTGCAAATTGAGCTAGCTCACAAAGCCTCACTGGATGTTGCATTGTTACTTGTGTTGTAGAGGTGATGGCATTTCTGATACCCTGAACCTTGTCTCTGAAGAACTGTGCAAACTCATTACACCTGGATTTGGAGTAGTGTTCTAATGGCAACTCAACAGGGGGGTTCGTTAATCTATTGATTGTTGAAAATAGAACACGCAGATTATTGCTGCAGCCTTCAATAGTTTCAGAAAAGTATAATTCTCTTGTTCTACGTAGTACTCTGTTAAACTCACACAACTTCTCTTTTAAGAGTTTATAATCACCCTGGAGGTTGGACTTTCTCCCACTTTCTCTCTGCTCTCCGGCACTCCTGCTTCTGTGCCCTGACCGGGCCTGCTTTTATCCATGGGGCTTTTTGCTTATTTGTGACCATTTTTACCTTCACAGGGGCAATGGCGTCCAGAACATTCAACACACTAGAGGTGACAGAGTTAAACAGTTCATCTACAGTAGAACATGATGTGTTCTCAAAATGGATCATTCCCATAAATAGTTCACCCGTGTTTTCATTTAAGTGTCTACTTCTAACAATTTCATATTTAGCGGGTGGTCTGGTAGCAAAACACATGTTAAAAAATACACAGAAATGATCCGACAGAGCAACATCAACTACATTAACTTTTGAAATATTCACCCCTTTCGTGATAAGCAGGTCCAGGGTGTGTCCTCTGCTATGGGTGGGGCCACTCACATGCTGAGTGAGGCCAAAGGATTCAAGTATGGAACTCAGCTCTTTTGCGTATCTGTCATTAACATTATCCACATGAATATTAAAATCACCTATAATGACTAAACCATCAAATCTGTGCACACAACTGAATATTAAACTCAGTGAAATGATCAGTGAAACTATGGCATGACTGTGGCGGCTTGTACACAACAATAATAAGAATGGAAGAAGATTTCTTCTATTTTAAAAGAAACATACTCAAATATATTGTCACTCTATGGGAGACAATACGATCTTTAAAAACTGCTGCTATGCCCCCCCCCCCTTTTATTTTCTTGTGTTTCATATTCAAATTTGAAATTTGGTGGTGAGGCTTCTATTAAAACTGCATCTCCTGTATTATGGTCAAGCCATGTTTCAGTCATAAACATAAAATCAAGATCATACGAACAGATAAAATTATTAATTAAAAATGATTTGTTGCATAGTGATCTGACATTAAGTAGAGCAAGGTTAAAATTAATATCAGTGTCAGTGGGTTTAGTTGATTGATTACAAAGAACTGGAATTAGATTTCCAGAGTTGGACCGTCTAACTGCTGTCCTTCTTTTAAATTTGTGTTTATTCAAGTTAAAACACATTTCTGAGCTGGTGCGAGGAACACACACAGTCTCTATTGGTTTAAAAAGTGAACTCTGTTGTACTTTGTTAAGTTCCAGATGCATGGGACAGAGTAAGCACAGTTTCAGTGGCAGGACTGTCGTTACACTGCCAGACGGACAGGGGTCAGTGGTTTGCACCACAGTACTCACCCGGTGCTGGTAAGGAAGAGGAGGGGGTGGTGGTGGGGGCCGAGAAGCCTCAGATGTAAACAGTCACGCCCCCCTCGGGGAGCACTGAACAACATGGCGATCAAGGCGTATGCTCACAGTCAGAGAGCAGCCGTCCTCCTGTGGACTCACCACCTGCAGAGGGTCAGTGAGGGGCTGGTGCTATGAGACTTGGGTGGCATCTCTGACTGCCACCCCCCCCCTGACCCAGTGTATTAATAAATGTGTATTAATAATGTACATGTGATTTAATAGGTAGAAATGGATGGATGGATGGATACAACTCTTTCGTACTCTTCGACTTCGTCTGAGGACAGCTTCCTTTAAGAGTGTCTTTCTCGCAGTGGACCTGGATCCACGGACAAGCAGTAGAGTTTGCTGCAGAGTCCAGGGGTTCTGCTGAGGGGGCTGGGATGTCAGCGGAGAGGGCTGCATAGCGGTTTGAAAGGCTCAGGACATGGGCCACGGCGCTGGATGGCTCCTCGCAGTCCGCAGGCTCTTTATTCCGAACCGGGCACTTAGGTGTAGAGCAAGAGGGTCCAGAGCTGACAGATCTCTCCCACACGACAGTGTCACAGTATGCAGCGCTCAGTGACATAAGCCGTGAGTGCTGCCCGCCGGCGACATCAAAAAGTTTGGACACGAGTGACTGTTTATCCTGCAGCTCTGCAGTGAGGCGAAGGACTTCTTTACGGAGGTCTGCAATAGTGGCACGGTCCCTCTCACGAAGCTCCAATGTGAGGCGACTAATGTCGTTCGTGGTCATTGCAGTGTCACTTTCCATGTCTGTGGTGCGCTCGTGGTAGCCTCCGAGCTAGCGCGTTTCGATTGGGTCTTTGTGTTAAAAGACGTGATGCTCTGGAACCATTGCATTTAAGATAATAAAACACTAGAGTGTACAAAAGGCACTAATACACCGTAAAAACGTGTTTAAAAGGCTTTAAAAGGCTTAAAAGGGTAAACAGAGCAGAGACGTCAAAACGCGTCAAGTCCGGTGCAGGACTGAAGCCATTACCCTCAGACTATAGCCCTGAATACAGCCCTGAGGCCCTCACAGAGCTGGATTTAAAAGAGTAGATTACCTACAGGAGGCCTCTATATAATCCATGGGACGAGCTGTGAACATTCAGCAGTCTTTAGGAATGTTTTAAAGGACATTTAATGCACTCAGAAAGAAGCTATATGAATACTTGGGCATTTTCACTTTTTTTTCTTTTTGAAATAACAACAGAATCATATAATTTCACATTTACTTCACAGTTGTCTGTTACTTGTTTCTGAACGTTCAGTAATAAATTCAAAATAAAATAAGTTTTTTACTGTATTAACACTTTTGCAAGGCAATGTGTTAATACAATGTTTGTATTCTAAAGGCTTTATAATATCCATGCAGAGCACCTGGTAGATTTGATTTTATTTATTGACTAGACCCAGGGCAGACCTTGGACTTCATCACAAAAATGTTACTTTTTTATTTCTTTAATACCAGCCAATTGGAAGATAGCAATGTTATTACCTTGGCACAAAATGTCCTTATTACAGCGTTGCAATACAGTCGTAATAACATTGCTGTCTGGTAGAGAAGAATCAAATAATTGTGGTCTACTGAGAGGAGAACAAGAGTCTGTTAGCGCCAACACCCAAACAGCAGCTACAGTAACGTTTATACAGTATTTACTAAAACAACATGTAGAGGATTGTCTTTCTCTGTGCAAACCGTTCCCACTTATAATTAGGAGTAGTCAGAGGCCAAAACTACAGTACCGAAGCTTCTCAAAACGACCTAAAACACGTTCAATTTAAATGTTTACAGATTTTCTTCAGGCTTTTTGGAGAAATTATGCTGGAGTAAATATCATAAATAACAGTTATTGTTATAGTTTAGACATCTCACCTCCGCTCTGCAGGAGTGCCCTCAGGCCTCTCATGGCCCCGAAGCAGCTGGGTCAGAGTGGGTGTTGGGCAGTGCCCAAGGCCAGAGGCAGACAAGGCAAGAGGAGGGAAGGCTGCGGTGAACACACACACCTGGAGAGAAGATGGTCAGTTATGGTGACCAGCAGATTCACTGCCATGCAAAAGAGCATTATGTATGTAAAAATAGGCACTTACCGGAGTGTATCTCGCCCCTGGTGTTGTACCCCTGTCCCCCAAAGGCCACCACTGCCCTCCCTCGTCTTCTTCTTGCTCTGTCATATCAGGAGGGAACACTGCCCAGGAGGAGTGGTCCCAGCTGCTGCCGTCTGCATCTGGCCACAGCAACAATGGAAGTTACAAACATTTAGATCACACGTGTGATCATTTGAGACTAGAATTATTTAATCAGACATGGAGGTCTGTGGCTCAGGGGTAAACTTGAACTTGGAGGTCTGTGACTTGGGACCAGGAGCCAGGAAAATTGTGGCAGCCCAAGGGCGGCTTGCGTAAGTGTCAGCGTATTCTTGCAACCCAGTCCACATCCACCCAGCGGCTACACCACCTCTACATCTGTGACCTGTCCTGCTCCACCCAGCGGCTACACCACCTCTGCTGCTGTGACCTGTCCTGCTCCACCCTGCGGCTACACCACCTCTGCTGCGGTGACCTGTCCTGCTCCACCCAGCGGCTACACCACCTCTACAACTGTGACCTGTCCTGCTCCACCCAGCGGCTACACCACCTCTGCTGCTGTGACCTGTCCTGCTCCACCCTGCGGCTACACCACCTCTGCTGCTGTGACCTGTCCTGCTCCACCCAGCGGCTACACCACCTCTACAACTGTGACCTGTCCTGCTCCACCCAGCGGCTACACCACCTCTACAACTGTGACCTGTCCTGCTCCACCCAGCGGCTACACCACCTCTACAACTGTGACCTGTCCCGCTCCACCCAGCGGCTACACCACCTCTGCTGCTGTGACCTGTCCTGCTCCACCCTGCGGCTACACCACCTCTGCTGCTGTGACCTGTCCTGCTCCACCCAGCGGCTACACCACCTCTACAACTGTGACCTGTCCTGCTCCACCCAGCGGCTACACCACCTCTACAACTGTGACCTGTCCTGCTCCACCCAGCGGCTACACCACCTCTACAACTGTGACCTGTCCCGCTCCACCCAGCGGCTACACCACCTCTACAACTGTGACCTGTCCCGCTCCACCCAGCGGCTACACCACCTCTACAACTGTGACCTGTCCTGCTCCACCCAGCGGCTACACCACCTCTACAACTGTGACCTGTCCCGCTCCACCCAGCGGCTACACCACCTCTACAACTGTGACCTGTCCTGCTCCACCCAGCGGCTACACCACCTCTACAACTGTGACCTGTCCTGCTCCACCCAGCGGCTACACCACCTCTACAACTGTGACCTGTCCTGCTCCACCCAGCGGCTACACCACCTCTGCTGCTGTGACCTGTCCCGCTCCACCCAGCGGCTACACCACCTCTACTGCTGTGACCTGTCCTGCTCCACCCAGAGGCTACACCACCTCTGCTGCTGTGACCTGTCCCGCTCCACCCAGCGGCTACACCACCTCTACAACTATGACCTGTCCTGCTCCACCCAGCGGCTACACCACCTCTGCTGTTGTCGTTTTGTGCAAATGTAATTATGGCCTCAAAATTTGACAGAATTTTGATTGTTCGACGCCGCTTGTGGCTTTAATTATTTTTGTGTTTTTTGGTGTAAGACTAAAATGTTCATATTGTAGGGGGTGCTATTGTACTACAATAATGCCATTGTTTGCACATGTATACAAAGTCCGATTTGCACACAATTTGAATTGGTTGTTCAACTTTCGGGTTTGGGTCAACTGAAAGTGTAAAACATGAAATTGCAGCATTAGCGCCCCCTACAGAGTGAGTCATTTTCACACATGTCGGTTGGAAAGCGACTCCTCCTCGGCCGTTTCACCGATTTGCCTCAAAATCGCTCCACATCATCTCAACACATGTACCTTCATTTTGATTTCAGACTTTTGATCAATTAAACGTTGTTCGAGTTTGTACTAAACTTGACTCTGTTGTTCTACTCCTGGGCCTAGGTCACCTGAAGGTATGAAATATCAAATTGTCTCTTTGGCGCCCACTGAGCCAAAATGTTACATGGTTTGTCAAACCAACTGATCATATTCTTTACAATTTCACAAACATTGTTCAATGGCTCCGGGAGCAAATTATGGCGCGGCGCCTTGGTTTTGCACGGTGCAGCGAGGGCCGTTCGACGCCGCTTTCAGCTTGAATTATATATTATATTACTTATTTTTTTCTTCTCTTCTTTGAACCTTAATTTGACCCCCTGAACATGCATGAAAAGTTGCCAAATTTGGCCCAAAATTCAGAACCGGCGAAAAATATATTTTTATGGGACTAAAAAAATGCCAGAACAGCGCCCCCTACAGAAGTCAGTTTACATTGCGCCTATGGGAGGGGGTCGGAGGTCAAGTCTGTCGTAGAGCCACAACATTAGGTGCACTAGTTCCTCAACTCAAATCATGGAAAAAAAAGTTATTATGGCCACGCCCCCAGACCAACAGGGAGCTCATTCATGTCAATGGAAAATGGAAAAATGAAAATTGAAACTTTTTCACACATTTGGAAAGCGAATCCCCCTCGGCCGTTTCACAGATTTGTCTCCACATGGTCTAAACACATGTACCACCAATAGTTCATAATCAGTTGAACGTTGTTTGAGCAGCGGAGCGGCAAAATGTGATTGTTTTTTTTTTCAATTTTTGACAAAAGCAAATTTGCTCCCGTTTGCACAAAGTCCAATTTGCACAAAACTTTCATCCACTTTTCCACTCCAGGGTCTAGGTCAGTGGTTCTCAAACCTTTTACACCAAGCACCACCTCAGAAAATACTTGCCTCTCCAAGTACCACCACAAACAACCAACACTAAACAGTAGCATAATCAATCATCCATCCATCCATCCATTTTCTTCCGCTTCATCCGTTGCCGGGTCGCGGGGGCAGCAGTCTAAGCAGAGACGCCCAGACTTCCCTATCCACACACACTTCCTCCAGCTCGTCCGGGGGGACCCCAAGGCGTTCCCAGGCCAGCTGAGAGACATAGTCCCTCCAGCGTGTCCTGGGTCTTCCCCGGGGCCTCCTCCCGGTGGGACGTGCCCGGAACACCTCCCCAGGAAGGCGTCCTGGAGGCATCCTGAACAGATGCCCGAGCCACCTCAACTGGTTCCTCTCGACGTGGAGAAGCAGCGGCTCTACTCCGAGCTCCTCCCGTGTGACTGAGCTCCTCACCCTATCTCTAAGGGAGCGCCCAGCCACTCTGCGGAGGAAGCTCATTTCGACCGCTTGTATCCGCGATCTCGTTCTTTCGGTCATTACCCAAAGCTCATGACCATAGGTGAGAGAGGGAACGAAGATTGACCGGTAAATCGAGAGCTTTGCCTTTCGGCTCAGCTCCCTCTTTACCACAACGGTCCGATACAGCTCTGACTGCAGACGCTGCTCCCTCTTTACCACAACGGCCCGATACAGCTCTGACTGCAGACGCTGCTCCCTCTTTACCACAATGGTCCGATACAGCTCTGACTGCAGACGCTGCTCCCTCTTTACCACAACGGTCCGATACAGCTCTGACTGCAGACACTGCTCCCTCTTTACCACAACGGTCCGATACAGCTCTGACTGCAGACGCTGCTCCCTCTTTACCACAATGGTCCGATACAGCTCTGACTGCAGACGCTGCTCCCTCTTTACCACAATGGTCCGATACAGCTCTGACTGCAGACGCTGCTCCCTCTTTACCACAACGGTCCGATACAGCTCTGACTGCAGACGCTGCTCCCTCTTCACCACAACGGTCCGATACAGCTCTGACTGCAGACGCTGCTCCCTCTTCACCACAACGGTCCGATACAGCTCTGACTGCAGACGCTGCTCCCTCTTCACCACAACGGTCCGATACAGCGACCGCATCACTGCGCACGCTGCACCGATCCGCCTGTCAATCTCACGCTCCATTCTTCCCTCACTCGTGAACAAGACCCAGAGATACTTGAACTCCTCCACTTGAGGAAGGACCTCTCCACCCACCTGCAGAGGGCAAGGCACCTTTTTCCGGTCGAGCACCATGGCCTCGGATTTGGAGGTGCTGATTCTCATCCCAGCCGCTTCACACTCGGCTGCAAACCGTCCCCATAATCAATCAATCAAGTTTATTTATAAAGCACAATTCATGCAGTGCAGCCCAAAGTGCTTCACAAGAACACAAGTTCATACACATTTACAAACATTTTAAAACACATAAAACGTAATATAAAATAATAACAAAAACAATAATAATTGTTGCATAAAAATAAACATTTCAAACTGAATTTCAGAATTAAAAACGGTATAAAAAGCTCAATATATAAAAGTCAGTCATATACACAGCTAAAAAGAACGGTTTTCAGCTTAGACTTAAATAATGCTAAAGATGAGGCCTCCCGTACATCCTCAGGAAGGCTGTTCCAGATTTTTGGGGCATACACCTGAAATGCAGCCTCTCCAGGCAAGGCAAGGCAAGTTTATTTGTATAGCACAATTCATACACAAGGCAACTCAAAGTGCTGAACAAGATAGCATTAAAATCATAAATTATCACAAAACATTAAAACGAAAGATAAAAATATAAAATCCCTCAGTTGTAGCACAGCTAAACAGCACCGTTTTTAACTTGGTTTTAAACATTGTCAGAGAGGAGGCCTGTCTCACATCTTCAGGAAGATTGTTCCAGATTTTTGCGGCATGAATCTGAAAAGCAGCCTCCCCATGTTTAGTTCTGACTCTGGGCACTAACAGGAGTCCAGTCCCTGTGCTCCTCAGAGTCCCAGCAGGAGTCCAGTCCCTGTGCTCCTCAGAGTCCCAGCAGGAGTCCAGTCCCTGTGCTCCTCAGAGTCCCAGCAGGAGTCCAGTCCCTGTGCTCCTCAGAGTCCGGGCTGGTTCATATGGGACTAACATGTCACTAATATATTTTGGTGCGAGGCCATGGAGAGACTTGTAACAAGCAGAGCTGTTTTAAAGTCTATTCTCTGAGCCACAGGAAGCCAGTGCAGAGACCTGAGAACTGGACTAATGTGTACTTCCTGGTTCTAGTCAGGACTAATGTGGTCGTACTTCCTGGTTCTAGTCAGGACTAATGTGGTCGTACTTCCTGGTTCTAGTCAGGACTAATGTGGTCGTACTTCCTGGTTCTTGTCAGGACTCGAGCTGCTGCATTTTGAATGTACTGCAGCTGTTTTACAGCCTGTTTGGACAGACCTGTGAGCAGGCCATTGCAGTAGTCTAACCTACTGGAGACAAATGCATGGATAAGAATCTCCAAGTCTGCTTTAGACACTATGTTTTTGATCCTGGCAATGTTTTTTAGATGGTAAAAAGCTGCTGATGTTACTGATTTGATGTGGCTATTAAAATTTAAGTCTGAGTCCAGTATTACCCCTAGATTTCTGACCTTGTTTGAAGGTTTTAGGGAGAGAGACTGTAGGTGACAGATGACGCTCTCTCTTTGTTTCTGGGGACCAAAGACAATCATTTCAGTTTTGTCTGCGTTTAGCTGAAGGAAGTTGTTTTGCATCCACTCACTGATCTGTTGGATACAGTGAAGGAGTGAGTCCACTGGTCCATGTTCTCCTGCAGTCAGTGAGACATAGATCTGAGTGTCGTCTGCATAGTTATGATAGGACACTTTGTTTCTGCGTATTAACTGACCTAACGGCAGCATGTAGAGATTGAACAGAAGAGGTCCCAGGATCGACCCCTGTGGGACTCCACAGGTCAGGGCCATATGATCTGAGACACAGTTTCCAATCTCCACAAAGTACTTCCTGTCTTCAAGGTAAGACCTAAACCAACTTAGGGCGGTGCCAGCGACGCCAACCCAGTCCTCTAGTCTCTGTAAGAGGATCTCATGGTCGACGGTGTCAAAGGCAGCACTTAGATCTAACAAGATTAAGATTGAGACTTTGCCTGCGTCAGTGTTCAGCCGGATATCGTTTGTAACCTTGACGAGAGCAGTCTCAGTGCTGTGGTGGGGTCTAAAGCCGGACTGAAACATAAAATGAGTTGTTGATTATAAGAAATCTAGTAAGCTGTAGGTAGACAACTTTTTCAAGGACTTTCCCCATAAATGGCAGATTTGAGATGGGACGATAGTTGTTAAGTACAGTGGCATCCAGACTGCTCTTTTTTAGCAGGGGCCTGATGACTGCAGTTTTCAGGGCCTTTGGGAATATTCCAGAATGAAGGGACATGTTTACTATCTGTGTGAGTGAAGGTAACAGACTGCTCAGAACAGACTTCAGAAATCTAGTGGGTAGTACATCCAAGCTGCATGTGGAGGAGCTCAAACTGGAGATTATCTCTTGGACAGTTTTATCATTTACAGGTGCAAAGTGAGTTAGCTCAGAGAGCCTTTCTGGCTGTTGGATTGTTATCTGTGGATTGGAGACAATGGCATTTTTGATGCCTTGAACCTTGTCATTGAAAAAATGTGCAAACTCATTACATTTACGTTTGGAAGTTAGCTCTAATGGCATTTGAACAGGGGGGTTTGTTAATCTATTAACTGTTGAAAACAGAACACGCAGATTGTTGGTGCAGCCTTCAATCATTTCAGAAAAATACCTTTCTCTCGTACTACGTAGCACCTGGTTGAACTCGCACAACTTATCTTTGAAGATCTTGTAATCAACCTGGAGGTTGGACTTGCGCCACTTCCGCTCGGCCCTCCGGCACTCTCTCTTTTGTGCCCTGACCGAGTCTGCTTTAGCCCACGGCGCCTTCTGCTTATTTTTCACTATTTTAACCTTCACAGGGGCAACGGTATCCAGAACATTCAAAACACTAGAGGTGACAGAGTTAAACAGTTCATCTACAGTAGAATACGATGCATTCTCAAAGTTTATCATTCCCATAAATAGTTCACTCGTATTTTCATTTATGTGTCTTCTTCGTACAGTTGCAGAGTCCACTGGTGGTTTGTTAGTGAAACACATGTAAAAAGAAACACAGAAATGATCCGAAAGAGCAACATTGACCACGTTTACATTAGAAATATTCACCCCCTTAGTAACTAACAGATCTAGAGTGTGCCCTCTGCTGTGGGTGGGGCCACTCACATGCTGAGTGAGACCAAAAGATTCAAGAACAGAACTCAGCTCTTTAGCATTTCTGTCATCAACATTATCCACATAAATATTAAAATCACCTGTAATAACTAAACTATCAAAATCTGTGCATACAACTGATAGCAACTCTGTAAAATTATCAATAAAACTGTGACATGACTGCGGTGGCTTGTATAGGACAACGAAAAGTATTGGAGGAGATTGTTTTTGTTGTATTTTAAAAGACACATATTCGAAAGACGGAAACTTCCCAAGAGACATTCTATGGGAAACAAAGTGGTCTCTGAAAATGGCAGCTACAGTAAGCCTCCTCCTTTTTTGTTTTCCCGTATTTCAGATTCAAACTTGAAATTTGGTGGTGATGCTTCTATTAAAACTGCATTTTCTGTATTTTGGTCAAGCCATGTTTCAGCCATGAACATAAGATCTAGATTATAAGAACAAATAAAATTATTGATTAAAAAAGACTTGTTACAAAGAGATCTGACATTAAGCGTAGCAAGTTTCAAAGTTTCAGTATCAGCGGTTGTGGTCAGCTGATTCTTACACGGAACAAGAATTAGATTTTCCTGATTAGACTGATTAACTTCAGATGTTTTTCTGTTATGTATTCTTTGTGTTATCACTAAGGGAATGGCACAGGTGGCTTCATGACAGGGCCCCAGCCGGGTCTCTCCTCTAACTAGACTGCCAGTGGCTGCGAAGCAGAGACCCTGTGCATCCTAGTGTTTAGAGAAAAGAGGGGTAGGGGAAGGCGGGGGAGGAGGATGGAGAGGTGGGTGGCTTTTGGGTGTTGGACGGGGGGGGGGGTTGAAGGTGGATGGGTTTTTGGTGATGGGTTAGGGGAGGGGCAGGCTGAGTTGGGTGGTGGACGAGGGGGGAGTGGAGGTGGAGGGTTTCTTGGTGCTGAGTTAGGGGGGGGGAGGTGGGCTAAATGAGCAGGAGGGGGGGGTGGAATACTTATGGGGTTAGAGGAGGGACGGGTGGATTTTGTGAGAGAATTTGAGTTGGATGCCCTAGGTGGCTTTGGAGGTACGTATGGGGAGTAGTTTTGAATGTTAGATAGGACTCTTGATCTGGCTACAGTGGGTGTGAGAGGAATAGTCTTCATCGCCGATCTTATCATGCCTGCAGAGTGTTCCGGTAAATCCAGTAGTGAAGGCGGGGATAGAAAACAAAGGGAAAGCTCGTCCTCATTTTCCCTAGATGGAGTGGATGTAGCGGGGGGGACCCAAGCCGGGTCCATGGAAGGTGATGAGGGAGTCTTTGGTGGAGACAGAGGTGGTTGAGGAACCCCCAGTACAGGCCTGACTGTAGCCTGGAGCAATGGGGGAAGCTTCACGGGAGCTGTAGGTGGGGAAGGTGCTGCTGAAGATGATGGAGCAGCCACTGCTGCTGCTGTATCCACTGCTGCTGGTAGTGCTGTATATGCTGATGGCGCTGATGAAGATGTGGCAGCTGCTGATCCATGCCTAGTCCGGACTCTGGGCACCACCAGGAGTCCAGTCCCTGCGCTCATCAGAGTCCGAGTTGGCTCATACGGCACCAACATGTCACCAATGTAATTCGGTGCAAGACCATGTAGAGACTTGTACACCAGCAGAGCTGCTTTCTAATCAATTCTCTGAGCCACAGGAAGCCAGTGCAGAGACCTGAGGACTGGACTAATGTGGTCGTACTTCCTGGTTCTAGTCAGGACTAATGTGGTCGTACTTCCTGGTTCTAGTCAGGACTGGAGCTGCTGCATTTTGAATGTACTGCAGCTGTTTTACAGCCTGTTTGGACAGACCTGTGAGCAGGCCATTGCAGTAGTCTAATCTACTAGTGACAAATGCATGGATAAGTTTTTCCATATCTGATTTAGACAACATATTTTTAATTTTGGCAATATTTTTTAGATGATATAAGGCTGCTGATGTTATAGATTTTATGTGCCTATCAAATTTAAGGTCAGAGTCCATTACTACCCCAAGATTTCTTACTTAATTTGTTGGTTTTAAGGAGAGAGACTGGATGTAACTGTTAATACTTTCTCTTTGTTTTTGTGGGCCAAAAACAATAACTTCAGTTTTATCTGGGTTAAGTTGAAGGAAATTGTTTTGCATCCACTCACTGATCGTTTGAATGCACTGGCAGAGGGAATGTATTGGTCCATATTCCCCTGCAGTAAGTGAAACATATAATTGGGTGTCATCTGCATAATTGTGATAGGACACATTGCTTCTGTGGATTAGCTGGCCTAGTGGCGGCATGTAGATATTAAATAGGAGAGGCCCCAGGATTGACCCTTGGGGCACTCCACATGTCAGGGTCATATGATCTGAAGCACAGTCTCCTATTTCTACAACATACATTCTGTCCTGCAGGTAGGACCTACACCAATCAAGGGCAGTACCAGAAATACCCACCCACTTTTCCAGTCTCTCCAAGAGGATTTCATGATCAACCGTATCAAAGGCCGCACTCAAATCTAATAGAACTAACACTGAAGTGTTCCCAGCATCAGTGTTCAGTCGAATATCATTAGTCACCTTTATTAGTGCAGTCTCAGTGCTATGGACGGTCTAAATCCAGACTGATGCACATTGAATATGTTGTTGACTAACAAAAAATCCATGAGTTGTTGATGAACAACTTTTTCAAGTATCTTTCCCAGAAATGGCAGATTTGAAATTGGTCGATAATTTTGCAGTACTGTTGCATCAAGACTGCTTTTCTTTAGAAGAGGCCTGATGACTGCGACTTTAAGAGCCCTTGGGAAAATTCCTGATTGAAGGGATAAATTGATTATTTCAGTGAGGACTGAGAGAAAACTGCCTACCACTAACTTAAAAAACCTAGTGGGCAAAACATCAAGGCTACAAGTTGACGTGCTCATGCTGGAAACTATATGCTGGACTGTATTGTTGTTGACAGTAAGGAAATTAGGGAAATCATACTCTCGAGTTGGATTTAAGATTTCTGTTTGTGGGACAGGAGTGATTGTGTTTTTTATTCTCTGTACCTTTTCATTGAAAAAATAAGCAAACTCGTTGCACTTAGCAGCTGTATTAAACCCTAGTGGCAACTGAGAAGGTGGATTTGTTAATCTATTTACTGTTGCGAACAGGACACGAGAGTTATTTACATTACTAGCTATAATTTCAGAAAAATGCCTTTCCCTCGTTCTACATAACATGTCATTGTAGCATTTTAGTTTTGTCTTATAGATCTCATGGTGATCTTGGAGCTTGGACTTGCGCCACCTGCGCTCAGCCCTCCGGCACTGTCTTTTTGGTTCCCTAACAGCAATTTCATTCCTCCATGGTGCTTTTGGTTTGCTGGTAACCAACTTAGTCGTCATGGGAGCAATGGTTTCGATCACAGATAAAACACTCCGACTAAAGTTGTTAAACAAATCCTCAACATTGGAACACTCCGTAATATCAAAATGTAACATTTCTATGAACTGTGGACCAGTGCTTTCATTTATATGTCTTCTACGAACTATAGCAGGACCTTCTGGTGGCTTAGGCAGAAAAGACAGGTCAAAGAAAACACAGAAGTGATCGGACAGACATATATCAACAACGCGCACATTTGACACATTAACCCTTCTTGTGATTAAAAGGTCTAAGATATGTCCTTTGCTGTGAGTGGGATCACGCACATGCTGAAATAGACCAAAGGTTTCCAATAAAGAGTTGAGCTCTTTGGTATCTTTATTACCAACAACATCCATATGGATATTTAAATCACCTGTAATGACAATGGCATCAAAATCTACGCAAATAACTGACAACATCTCAGTAAAATCATCTATAAAATTTGGGCTGTGCTGGGGGGGTCTATATACGATTAGGAAGAGTATGGGAGGAGATTTTCCCTGTTCCATTTTAAAGGAAACGTACTCAAAAGAAGAAAAGGCCCCAAGTAAAAGTTTGTTGGTACAAAAAACGTGTTTAAAAAGAGCACACACGCCTCCACCTTTACGATTTTCTCGTGCCTCAAATTCAAATTTAAAATTAGGTGGGGCGGATTCTATTAAAACAGTATTAAGCCCTTTGTGAAGCAAACATTTCTGTAATTTTAAAAAAGGGCAGAGATGAAACCGATCCTGCAAGCTTCAGACCAATTGCTCTTCAAAACTTCGATCGCAAAGTAATAACTAAAATCTTGGCTACTAGATTGAACAAATATTTGGCTTCTATCATCCATCCTGATCAGACAGGATTTATTCCCAACAGACTCTCTTTTTTTAATGTTAGGCGGCTACTGAACACTATTTATTCTGATTTTAGCGACACTAATGGAGCTTCAATTTTGTCACTTGACGCACACAAAGCTTTTGATCAAGTTGAGTGGCCTTATATGTTTGAATCACTGCGCAGATTTGGATTTGGGGAAACTTTTATTTCTTGGGTGAAACTGATGTATAAAGCGCCATGCTGTTCTGTTCTGACGAATGGTGATCGGTCAGCCCCCTTTTTTTTACAACGCTCCGTTCAACAAGGCTGTCCATTGTCTCCGGCACTCTTTGCTATTGCATTAGAGCCTCTCGCAGTAAAAATAAGAGAACACCCGCAGGTGGAGGGACTTCAGGTTGGAGGTGTGAAAACACTCATCAGTTTATATGCTGATGACGTTATATTGTATCTACGCAATGCGGAAAAATCAGTTCCACCTCTTCTTGAATTGATCGGGTCTTTTGGTAAAATATCAGGATACACGATCAACTGGTCAAAAAGTGAGTTTGTGCCTCTTTCCAATACTTATTCACCTGGTTTTTTACAAAGTGTCCCTTTCAAAATAGTTACTGACCATTTCACCTACCTAGGTCTGACCATACCCAGGGATCCGAAACTAATATTTAAACTGAATTTCACAGAATTTATTTTGAAATTAAAACAAAATATTGAATGTTGGAAAATTCTTCCCTTATCAATGATTGGTCGCATCAACTCAATTAGAATGATCTCCCTCCCCAAATTTTTGTACCTATGTCAAAATCTACCCATTTACCTCACTGCTGCATTTTTTAAAGACTTGGACTCAATTATTCTGTCCTATGTTTGGAATGGTAAAAATGCCAGAATTTCAAAAGCACACTTACAGAAGTCCAGGTTAGAGGGAGGCCTGGGCCTGCCTGTATTTAAACACTATTACTTGGCTGCCAATGTCAGGGCGTTGATGTTCTGGCACCAAGGATCCCTGGATAATCAGACACCTACAACCCCTTTGTGGCTCAAAATGGAGGCCAACTCTGTGAATAATTCTTCATTGCCAGTTATGTTATTTTCTAAATTTGAGAAGCCAGAGTCCTATAAAAAATTATGCTTTGTGGTTAAACAGTCAGTAAGAATTTTAAACCAGGTTAGGAGTTTTCTAAAACTTCCAAATACATCGGTGCAAACACCCATTTGTTTTAACCATTGTTTTCTGCCTCCCTGGCATGACATTTCATACCATGACTGGAGGAGGAAGGGCTTGGTCTCAATTAATAATCTGTACGTCGATGGCAAATTTGCATCATTTAATCAACTGAAAGCAAAATATAATCTGTCGAACTCTCATTTCTTTCGGTATTTGCAGGTTAGGCATTACACCCAAACAAAAATTGAAAATTTCCAAATTCTACCCTTGGAACATGAAGTTTATGATATTTGTACAGGCCCTCCTTTCTCCAGACATCTTATCTCAAGAATTGTGCATCTACTTGATGACTGTATTACTGCACACACTGTGAAAACAAGGGATGCTTGGAGAGAAGAGTTGGGTGTTGAACTGTCTGAGGCCATGTGGGACTCCTGTTTGTCTAATATCCTCTCCTGCTCTATAAACAGCAGGCACCAATTAATTCAATTTAAGATTGTCCATCGCCTACATTATTCCAAAGCCAGATTACACAGAATGTATCCATCAGTTTCCCCAGTGTGTGACAGATGTAACATCTCAGAGAGTACCCTGTCCCATGCTTTTTGGGCCTGCCCTTCACTGACAAACTTCTGGTCTAAAATATTTGAATGGTACTCCAAGGCATATAAAAGGCCCCTCCAGCCTGAGCCTGGACTTGTTATTTTTGGCTGCTCACAAACAATAAGGACAATTCCAACTTTATTGCAGCAACCATTGGATCTGGGATTGATTGTTGCCAAGAGACTGATACTGAAAGCGTGGAAGTCTCCCACTCCCCCTTGCTTTCAGTTATGGATCGCTGATATGTTATCCATCATACAAATGGAAAAACTCCGCACTAGTCACATGGACATATTTCTCCGTTCTTGGAACCCATTTTTGGCTCATTTTGAAAAAGTAAAAATAAACTAATTATGTTCCTGTGCGAACAACCTTCTCTCCTACCACTGTACCAAATATGACTGTAAAGAATGACAAACGTTGCATCTGAGCCCTGATTGATTGTTTGTTTGTTTTTTAAATTGAAAATGTAAATAAAATATTATAAAAAAAAAACAGTATTAAGCCCAACGCACACCGAAACGCCTTGACGCGCGGCAAAAGAGCCGCCTCCTTTATTTTCTATGAGAGAACGCACACCAAGGTTGCAGTGACGCGCGGCGACGCTGGACCGGGCGCCACGATTCAGTTTTGTTGAATCCAGACGCGGCGCCGCGGCTGAAACTGTCCCTCCAAGCACCCGTAGTTTTCTTCTTCTGCGCTTCTTATCACGTAGCTGTGAGCGCGGTCTCAAATTTACACACTTGTCGGCGCTATTGCTCAAGTAAACCGGTCACAATGGACGAGGAAAGCTTGATAACCCAAGTACAGCGTTACCCAGAGCTAGTTATTAGCCTGTTTAAAAAATGGGTCCAAATAGTCTTTTCTTGTAATATTTGCCAGCATAATTTCACGTAAATACTTTGTTTCCTCCCCCAAAATATTAGTAGAAACTTCCAAACGTCACTCACCCATTTCATCTGCGATCAGCTGGAAAAGGACGCTAGCCAAGGCGTTCCGGTGTAATTTGACACATGTCATGAACGCGCGTCAAATGACGCGCCGCGAGGCGCTGCGTTTCGGTGTGCGGTGAGCTTTAGTGTGGTGGCTCATTTAAAGACAGCCACAGTGAGCCAGGTGCAAAAGTTCTTCTGACACTGAGACCAGGGAGACTCCGTTTAAGTCCATTCATTGAACAAAAATAATAGAAAATGAACATTACAGTCCTCCACAGTTTGCAGGTAGAAAATCTGTCTTCTCCCACACCTGCACTCAAAACTCAAACTGATGACATCAGAGCAGTCTAAATAATGGGAGTGTCTCTGATTTTAAAGCTGCTCTACCTGTTTTTAAACTTAGATATTTGCAATAGCTTTTTACAGTCTTTAATCATTGTGAGACTTACAGTAACTTATAACATTTTAGAATCTTTCTTTAACTTAAGAATTGTAACCGTTTAACTTTAACTTTCTAGGGTTTTAACCATTTTTAACATATAATCTGATTGACAAAAAAACTATTTTATATTTTTAGCTTTAAATTAAACACTTTTTTGCATTTTAACTGCTTTGGCTCTCACATTCCCGGCCCTAATGTTTAACTCTGTAAAGATTAAGCATTTATCAAAAAACTCATAACTGAGAGCTGTTTTATATTCGTTCAAAACATTGTAAACATAATACTATAAGAAGTCTTTAGTCTTTGCTTTGGTTCTGACCTGCCTCCTGTAGCAGACAGAGCTTGTTCACGGGTCTCTCCAAAGTACTGGACTTTGTCTTCAGCATCACTTTGCGTACCAGTCCAATGGCATCAGGAAAGGTTTGAATGATTCTTCCCATAGTCCATGTGTTTCTTGGAGTTGTGTTATCCACTATAAGCACCACGTCTCCTGCTTGAAAGTTTCTTTTTTGTGCAGACCATTTCTGGCGTTCCTGGAGGAGAGGTATGTACTCACGAGTCCATCTGGTCCAAAAGAGGTTTGAGAGATATTGTACTTGCCTCCATCTTCGTCTCGAGTACAGGTCATTATTGTTGAAAACCCCAGGGGGTAAATTAGGCTGCATTTTCATCAAAAGTAAGTGGTTTGGTGTGAGTGGCTCAAGATCGTGTGGACTATCTGATAGTGTAGTTATTGGCCGACCATTGATAATACTTTCTACCTCACAGAGGAGTGTATGCACACTGTCATCAGTGAGTGATTGTTCTTTCATAAGGGCTGAGAGTATTTTGCGGACGGAGCGTATCTGCCTCTCCCATATCCCTCCTTGATGAGAAGCTGTTGGACTGTTGAAGATCCATTTTATACCTTTTTGTTGCATGTTCCTTTCAATGCGTGACTGGTTCAGCTCTTTTAGCGCAGCTTTTAGTTCTCTGTCGGCGGCAACAAGATTTGTGCCATTATCTGAACGTATGATTTCCACTTGTCCTCTTCTACTGATGAACCTGCGCAGAGCATTAATGCAGGAGCTAGTGTCCAGGCTGTCTGCGACCTCAATATGCACAGCTCTTGTAGTTAGACAGGTGAATAAGACCCCATACCTTTTGACTTTGACCCGGCCCCGTTTGACTTCAAAAGGTCCGAAGTAGTCCATACCCACATTTGTGAATGGTGGGTGATCTGGAATCAGGCGGTCTTCTGGCAGACTTGCCATTTTCTGCTGTCCAGGCTGGCCATATAACTTTTTGCATATTGTGCACTTTGACAGAAGTTTCCTGATTTTTGAAGTAACTTGTGGGATCCAATATTTTTGGCGTGACTTTGAGAGGACATAGTTGCGCCCACAATGTCCGATGTCCGATCTTTTCATGAACGTCCTGAAGGATGAGAGAGGCAACTCTGGAGTGTTTGGAGAGGATTGTAGGGTGCTTACTGTGCTCTGGCATTGCCGCTTTTTTTAGTCGCCCTCCCACTCTGAGAATGCCTTGCTGCAGGACTGGGTCAAGTTTGTACAATTGGCTGTTTTTTTTGACATGCTGATTGCTTTGCAGAGCCTGCAGTTCATCATCATACCACTGGTGCTGACTGTAGCGAATGAGTCCATTTTCAGCTTCTTGTAAATCATGAAAATACTGCCCAAAGAAAAGCTCACCTTAAATGTACTTCATAATTTGTTGTTCCACCTGTTTCTTTAGTTTTACAGGATCCTTTTCTGTTTTACTCAGAATGCTCTGTAACTCTTTTATTTTATTTCTCCGTTGGTTCAGAATTTCTTCTACTTTTGAAAGCCATGCAACTGCTCTTTTTAACTTGTCCCAACTGGAGTAATAGTCAATCAGCTTGCTGAGTGGATGTTCTCTTTCCTGAACCCCCACCCTGTTAACTGTAATAGTTTTGACCTCCGGGTCCTCTGGGTGGAGTTCACGTTGAAGGTTTGGTGCCTTTGGCCATTCACTTTGTTCCTGATGTAGAAACTGTGGACCACTGAGCCATACCTGTTCTTCTTTAAAGGTGTTTGTTTTAATCCCTCTAGTGGCCAGGTCTGCAGGGTTTTCACTTGTTCTCATATAGTACCATTGGTGTGGTGTTGTAGCCTCACGGATGAGGTTTACTCTATTTGCCACAAATGTTTTGAAACGAGTCTTGTCATCATATTGCCGTTCTGGGAAGTCTGTATTGTACTGTTGAACCAGAAGATCCTCTATTTCATTAAGGGAGATGTGATTTATTTTGAAGTGTAATGAGTTGTTGTCTGTTGCACCATACACCATCCAGCCAAGCATAGTTTTTACTGCGAAAGGTCCATCCTGCTGGCTGTTTATCACGTGCCATGGCTCCATTGCTTTGGGATTATTGGCACCAATCAGGAGATCAACATCTGCATTGATTTCAGGTAACAACACTTCTGCCAGATATGGCCAGCTTTTTAAATGCTGCTGCTTTGGAATGTTCTCTTGTTGTACTGGGATGGCTCTGTGAGTGAAGACTTTTGGTAACTGGATGTAAGCTGACTCGTTGAGGCCGGAGACTTCCAGATCAGAAAGCATGACACTTTTAAATCGTTTCTGTTCACTTTCTTTGTCTTGGCCCATTGTGTTCAGCACAATCTGAGTTGGCTTCCCTTTAACGTCCAGTTTCTTTCTGAGCTTCTCTGTACAGAACGTTCCGGTGCTTCCTGGATCAATAAAAGCATACGTTTCAATACATTTTCCACTTTTTAGTGATCTCACCTTAACAGGGATGATTGACAATAGACATTCTGAGGCAGCAGTTGTAGTAAAACCAACAGTTTGTTGTGATACAGACATTTGTGATTGAGACATTTGTGATTGAGAGTTTGTTGGATCCACAGAAACCTCCTTTGTGTAACTAGTGTTGTCTTTTTCAAAGTGCAGGATTTGTGGATGTTTTAGAGAAAATTTTTTGCACTGTGCTCGTTTTTTGCATGTTTTTATCATGTGCCCTGGAGTTAAGCATCCAAAACATAGTCCTTTGTCTCGTAAAAAGTCCACTCTGTCTTTGTGAACGAGCTGCTGGATCTTCCTGCAGGACTCCAGTGCATGGTTGCTATGACAATAGGGGCATGGTGGCTCAAAAGCATTGATTGGACTTTGCACAAAATGTTTAGATGTGATGACTTGTTTTGATTGATTTTGGTCCACAGCTACTTGAGTTGTAAAACTGCTTCTTTTTATTCCACTTTTTGTATATTTAAGTGTGTCTTTAAGATTTTCCACTTATTGTGTTACACTTTTGTCCTGTAAGTTACCAAAGAGAGGGTCTGTGGCAATCTTTGCTTGGCGGTCAATAAAGCAAACAAGATCAGAAAATCTTGCTCTTCTTCCTCTTTGCTCTTTTATGTCGTATGCCTTGTTCCGCCATCTCTCTTATTTTGAAGGGTAACTTTGACACAACAAGCCTCATGTTGGTGGGATTGTCCATTTCCTCCATGTATTCAACATACTCCATAGTGTTCATGCACCCGGTGAGGAACAGTGAATACGCACTCATAGCTTTCCCATCTTCTGCTCTTATGGGGGGCCATTGCAGGGCTTTTTCCATGCATGTGTAACATAGTTATTAGAGTACAATTAAATCCACGTAAATTGTGGACACAGCAACATCTTCTGGCGTTCGCCATACCTGCACCCTTAGTTCGCGCGGAAAGTCCCGAGTTCTTTCACTGTCTGGAGAACTCGAGACGAGGTAACATGTCCGTGAATTTGTGTGGACAGAATTATTAGTTTACTCATGTGTAGCCATTGAAATGCTAAGCTAGTGATTAATTGTTGTGTAGTATTTAGCTGGTGTATATTTCGCCATGTTTAAGAAAAGTTTTTGTGTAATATCTTTTATTTAACCGTGTTTTTCTATCGGAGAACCTAGCTTAGTGTGCGGCTAACCGATGTCCCTTTGCAGAACGAGACAGCACAGAGCACATGAGAATCCACTACCAGTTATTCACAGTGTCTAATGTTATCTGTGCAGGTATGTAATGTTTAATATGTTTTTTTTCTGTACATTTGTTTGTTTTACTATTGGTTAAATGTGCGTTGCACCATTTCGATAAAGTAGAGTTGTGACACATGCATTTCATACATAATTGGCAGCTAGAAAAAGTATTATTTGGTATAAGATATTTCATTATTGTTTATTAAAAACCACTATACGATCACAAGAACTATTTACAATGCTATATTTGGTAAAAAGGTATTGTATTTTTATTTTGATGTGTATTATTATAATTGTATTTTTTTCATGTGTAATTACAATATTGTAGTTGTTTTAAATATTGTAACTACAAATTAGGTATACAATTGATTCACACTGTCTGGAGAACTCGAGACGAGAACGAGACAGCACAGAGCACATGAGAGTCCACTACCAGTTATTCACAGTGTCTAATGTTATCTGTGCAGATAATAAAACACGACTTCTACCACAAGCTCTAAAGTCTCCATGGGTCATTAAAGAGAAGGCAGGACACACCGGTCACACATGCACTTGCAATAACCAGCTCATCTCCAAAATGCTTTTCTAAGAGCCTTTTCGCCTCTTTGTAGGCCTTTGTGTGGGGCATGTGTTCACAACTGCGCACAAGCTCTTGTGGTTCACCTGCTGTATACTGTAACAGATAATACAGTTTGTCAGATTCATCATCAGTCTTTATTTCTATCGTCTGTTCAAAAGCTCTGATGAAACTTTTATAGGACAGTGGATCACCTTTAAACACTGTTACTTCTTTTACAGGCAGTTGTGACAGTTGGGTTTGTTTCACAAGAATCTCAGTTATTTCATTTTGTTTATTCATTACTTGCAAAATATGAATCCCACTTATTTCACTTGAAGACTGTGTTAAAGAAGTTCTTATGTCTCTGGGTCTGGTGCTCTCTGGCTGTGGGCGTGGTGGTTGTTGGGTAGGCACAGGTATTTTCAGAGGCTGTTGAGTGTGTACCTCAGTTGTTTGTCCACTAGATGTCGCCATTGTGGTTGCATACTCATTCATGCCGTCCGTGCCAGCACCTTCAAATTGACTGAGGACTTGTACTTGTGCTCGTTTCTCCGCTATTGCAGTATCCAACGAAAGTTTTTCCAAACGAGCAGTTATTTGTGCTGTTTCAACTTCCATTTGTGCTGCAATACGTGCTTTGTGCAATTCAAGCTCTTGTTTTTCTGCCAGAAGTGCAGCCCTTTGTTCTAATGCGGCCAGTTTTGCGCTTTCTGTAGCGCAGACAGACGAGCGTTTGGACGCTACAGAAGAGCGCCCCGACTCTGACGCTGCTCTCGATACACTTGGCCCAACATCACCATAGACATCACCATAGACATCACCAGGATCCACATCCTGCTCACTTTCATTGATAGTGCTTTTTCTGTGAGCATTTAACCACTCTTTGGTCTCATACACAAAGTCTTTAATGTAGCTCATTTTTGGATTGTACCAAGTCTCTTCGTCTGAAAGTCTTTCTTCTGGACTGAGCACTTGTCCAATTTGAATAGTTAAATCTTTGAATTTGCATATCACATCAGTCAACTGCTGCATTATTTCTGTCACTTTTTCAACATTAGCAGAGTCTTTTAGCTTTTCAACTTCATTTTTCTTACTTGTGATATGACCCAAAACTCCTCTTCTTGAATGCATTAATCTGTGTAGCTTTACTTCCAGTGCTTTCTCAGCTTGTGTACTCACTTGCTTTAACTCGGTGACTTTTGGTTCTTTGTCTTTTTCAATCATTTTTCCGTCTGTATTAGTTTTTCCTGTTGTTCCCACTTTTCCTTTATCTTCAGCCATTGTGCCCACAAACAATCTGTGTAAAATTGTGCAATATGAGCTACTTCTTTATGAGGTCTTGGCTTTGATCTGAGAGTTTCAGGAAAACAGCTGGTTGGGTATCCACATTTATGTAATCCACGTTTGAATCAAAGCTCACAGTTCAATCTCTGTCCATTCATTTATTCACCTCCATGAGAGCCAAGGCTTGAACTCCTCCATAGAAGTTGTAGTCACTTGTCCTTTAGCAACTTGTGGCTACACAGGATTCAGGCCTTGTCAGGAGACTGGAGAAGATTTTCTACTAATGTGGTGGCTCATTTAAAGACAGCCACAGTGAGCCAGGTGCAAAAGTTCTTCTGACACTGAGACCAGGGAGACTCCGTTTAAGTCCATTCATTGAACAAAAATAATAGAAAATGAACATTACAGTCCTCCACAGTTTGCAGGTAGAAAATCTGTCTTCTCCCACACCTGCACTCAAAACTCAAACTGATGACATCAGAGCAGTCTAAATAATGGGAGTGTCTCTGATTTTAAAGCTGCTCTACCTGTTTTTAAACTTAGATATTTGCAATAGCTTTTTACAGTCTTTAATCATTGTGAGACTTACAGTAACTTATAACATTTTAGAATCTTTCTTTAACTTAAGAATTGTAACCGTTTAACTTTAACTTTCTAGGGTTTTAACCATTTTTAACATATAATCTGATTGACAAAAAAACTATTTTATATTTTTAGCTTTAAATTAAACACTTTTTTGCATTTTAACTGCTTTGGCTCTCACATTCAGCGTTCTTTTTATCGAGCCATACTTCTGTTAAAAACATAAAATCAAGCTCATATGAAGAAATAAAATCATTAATTAAAAAGGACTTATTACAAAGAGACCTGACATTAAAAACAGCAAGTTTCAGGCCCTTTTTTACATCAGTAGACAGAATCTTTGTAATAGGGACAGGAATTAAATTCCTCTGATTAGGCGTTCTCACCAGTTCACCATTTAATTTAGGTCTGGGTCTCGTCTTCAAGCAGGGAATGCGATTAATGGCGTGTTGGACTATGTTTGGTACAGTGGAGGAGTAAGGTGGAACATCCAGTTGTGCAGGGCCAGGCAGACAGGGGTCAGTGTACTCACCCGGTGCAAGCGAGGAAGACGTAGAGCTATGTGCGCCTGGAAGGGGCCGCGATGTAAACAGTCATTTGCTTCTCAGAGTCCACTGTACAACGTGACGTAGGTAGTCTATCAACAAGCTTGTGCCAAACTTATTTGGATGCAAGCCATCAGGGCGGTACGCTACATGACGTCTCCAAAATAACCCAAAATAATTTACAAACACAAAGTTAAAAGAGCTGGACATTGACTGGATCCACAGATGTAGCGCAGCAACACGACTGTAGAAGCAGTCGCCTCGGTTTATAGACGGGATTGGACCAGAAATAAACACAGACAATCCAGAGGATTGGAGGAGGCGGAACAGGTCCATAAAGTGCCTCTTAGTGATTTCGGACTGTTGTAGTTTCACGTCATTGATCCCCACATGCACGATCACCTTTGAAATGGTATCGGGCAGGGATTTAAGCAGAGGGGGGAGACGGATGAGAAGGTCTGGGACAGTAGCTCCGGGAAAAAAGTGAGTGACCGCGTTAAAAAAGCGGACATGTCTCATGATGGAATCCCCAACAATCAAAGTGGTCGGGGCGAAGAGTGAACGCGGCCTCGGAGAAGGTGCTCGATGGACGGAACCAGCGGGCTCATCCGAAGCAGGATCCGAACCCGGGCGCTGCTGAACACATGAAGAGGAGGAGCAGGGGTGTTTACTCTCAGCTCCGGGCGACCCACATTGTGTGCTCGGGGACGCTGGAGCGGCCAGAGGAGGAGCAGGCTCTGGGCGCTGCTGCTGACCCGGAGGCGAGCGGTGGTGATGGCTCGCTACCCCAGGCCGTGGCTGTTGCACTGGGGTCAAAGAAGGGGAATGGACCAACATGGCTGGTGGACCACTCTTTCGTCTCAGAACGGCATCCTTTAGGAGTGTCTTTCTGGCTGAGGACTTGGATTTACGAGGATACGAGTCTAGGGGTTCTGCTGATGGGGCTGGGATGTCAGAGGAGAGGGCTTCATACCGGTTTGACAAACCCAGGACATGGGCCACAGCGCTGGATTGTTCCTCGTTCCCTGTGTGGTCATTACTTAAGACCTGGCGCTTCGGCGTTGAGCAGGAGGGTCCAGAACTTCCAGACCTCTCCCAAACAACAGTGTCACTGTATGCTGCGCTCAGCGACATCAGCCGTGAATGTTGGCCTCCAGCAACTTCAAAGAGCTTTGACACAAGTGTTTGTTTTTCCTGCAACTCTGCTGTCAGCCGGATGACTTCTTTTCTGAGATCTGCTATTGTTGCACGGTCTCTCTCACGGAGCTCTAAGGTGAGCCGACTAATGTCATTTATAGGGTTGGAGGCTATTTCATTGTCACTCTCCATGTCCGTGTATCTAGTGCTAAAAAGTGTGTTGCTCGTGGTAGCCTCCGCTGTGCTAAGGGGTTTCAATTAGATCCTTGTTTGCAAGCTTGGGATACAGCGAAGCCACTAAATCATCATTAAAAGTGTAGAAAAACGATGGACCAAAAAAGTATACAAATATAAATGGCAATAAAATGAGCTCTAAAACGTTAAAAGTTCATTAAAATGGTGTGCGTGGAGTGAGCACGCGTTTTGACGTCTCTGCTCTGTTTTACCCTTTTAAGCCTTTTAAAGCCTTTTAAACACGTTTTTACGGTGTATTAGTGTCTTTTGTACACTCTAGTGTTTTATTACCTTAAATGCAATGGTTCCAGAGCATCACGTCTTTTAACACAAAGACCCAATCGAAACGCGCTAGCTCGGAGGCTACCACGAGCGCACCACTGACATGGAAAGTGACACTGCAATGACCACGAACGACATTAGTCGCCTCACATTGGAGCTTCGTGAGAGGGACCGTGCCACTATTGCAGACCTCCGTAAAGAAGTCCTTCGCCTCACTGCAGAGCTGCAGGATAAACAGTCACTCGTGTCCAAACTTTTTGATGTCGCTGGCGGGCAGCACTCACGGCTTATGTCACTGAGCGCTGCATACTGTGACACTGTCGTGTGGGAGAGATCTGTCAGCTCTGGGCCCTCTTGCTCTACACCTAAGTGCCCGGTTCGGAATAAAGAGCCTGCGGACTGCGAGGAGCCATCCAGCGCCGTGGCCCATGTCCTGAGCCTGTCAAACCGCTATGCAGCCCTCTCCGCTGACATCCCAGCCCCCTCAGCAGAACCCCTGGACTCTGCAGCAAACTCTACTGCTGTCCGTGGATCCAGGTCCACTGCGAGAAAGACACTCTTAAAGGAAGCTGTCCTCAGACGAAAGAGTGATCATTCCCCTTCTCTGACCGCAGTGCATCACCACCACTTACCTTCACCGGGTCAGCAGCAGCGACCCGAGCCTGCTCCTCTCGCTGCTCCAGCGTCTCCGTGCACACAGCGTGGGTTGCCCGGAGCTGGGAATCAACACCCCCACTCCTCTCCATGTGTTCAGCAGCGCCCTGGTTCGGACTCATCCCTGGATGAGCCCGCTGGTTCTGGCCATGGACACCGAGCGCCCTCTCCGCGGCCGCGTCCACTCTTCGCCCCAACTACTCTGATCGTTGGAGATTCCATCGTGAGGCACGTCCGCTTTTTTAACGCGGTCACTCACTGCATTACCGGAGCTACTGTCCCGGATCTGCTCATCCGTCTCCCTCCTCTGCTTCACTCCCTGCCCGATACCATATCCAAGGTAATCGTGCATGTGGGTATAAATGACATGAAGCTGCAGCAGTCAGAGGTCACAAAGCACTTTATGGATCTGTTCCGCCTCCTCCAGTCCTCCGGGTTGTCTGTTTTTATTTCTGGTCCAGTCCCGACTGTAAACCGGGGTGACTGCCTCTACAGTCGCGTTGTGGCGCTGAACATGTGGCTCCAGTCTGCATGCAGCACTTTTAACTTTATTTTTGTGAACAACTTTGGCCTGTTCTGGAAGCGTCACGTGGCCTATCGTCCAGATGGTCTGCACCCGAACAGATACGGCACCAGTTTGTTGACGGACTTCCTACGCCATGTTGTTCAGTGCTCCCCGAGGGGGGCGTGACTGTTTACATCTGAGGCTTCTCGGCCCCCACCACCCCCCTCCTCCTCCTCCTTACCAGCACCGGGTGAGTACTGTGGTGCAAACACTGACCCCTGTCCGTCTGGCAGTGTAATACCAGTCCTGCCACTGAACTGTGCTTACTCTGTCATGCATCTGGAACTCAACAAAGTAAAACAGAGTTCACTTTTTAAACCAATAGAGACTGTGTGTGTTCCTCGCACCAGCTCAGAAATGTGTTTTAACTTGAATAAACACAAATTTAAAAGAAGGACAGCAGTTAGACGGTCCAACTCTGGAAATCTAATTCCAGTTCTTTGTAATCAATCAACTAAACCCACTGACACTGATATTAATTTTAACCTTGCTCTACTTAATGTCAGATCACTATGCAACAAATCATTTTTAATTAATAATTTTATCTGTTCGTATGATCTTGATTTTATGTTTATGACTGAAACATGGCTTGACCATAATACAGGAGATGCAGTTTTAATAGAAGCCTCACCACCAAATTTCAAATTTGAATATGAAACACGAGAAAATAAAAGGGGGGGGGGCATAGCAGCAGTTTTTAAAGATCGTATTGTCTCCCATAGGGTGTCTCTTGGGAAATTTTCATCATTTGAGTATGTTTCTTTTAAAATAGAACAAAAGAAATCTTCTTCCATTCTTATTATTGTTGTGTACAAGCCGCCACAGTCATGCCATAGTTTCACTGATCATTTCACTGAGTTGCTTTCAGTTGTGTGCACAGATTTTGATGGTTTAGTCATTATAGGTGATTTTAATATTCATGTGGATAATGTTAATGACAGATACGCAAAAGAGCTGAGTTCCATACTTGAATCCTTTGGCCTCACTCAGCATGTGAGTGGCCCCACCCATAGCAGAGGACACACCTTGGACCTGCTTATCACGAAAGGGGTGAATATTTCAAAAGTTAATGTAGTTGATGTTGCTCTGTCGGATCATTTCTGTGTATTTTTTAACATGTGTTTTGCTACCAGACCACCCGCTAAATATGAAATTGTTAGAAGTAGACACTTAAATGAAAACACGGGTGAACTATTTATGGGAATGATCCATTTTGAGAACACATCATGTTCTACTGTAGATGAACTGTTTAACTCTGTCACCTCTAGTGTGTTGAATGTTCTGGACGCCATTGCCCCTGTGAAGGTAAAAATGGTCACAAATAAGCAAAAAGCCCCATGGATAAAAGCAGGCCCGGTCAGGGCACAGAAGCAGGAGTGCCGGAGAGCAGAGAGAAAGTGGAGAAAGTCCAACCTCCAGGGTGATTATAAACTCTTAAAAGAGAAGTTGTGTGAGTTTAACAGAGTACTACGTAGAACAAGAGAATTATACTTTTCTGAAACTATTGAAGGCTGCAGCAACAATCTGCGTGTTCTATTTTCAACAATCAATAGATTAATGAACCCCCCTGTTGAGTTGCCATTAGAACACTACTCCAAATCCAGGTGTAATGAGTTTGCACAGTTCTTCAGAGACAAGGTTCAGGGTATCAGAAATGCCATCACCTCTACAACACAAGTAACAATGCAACATCCAGTGAGGCTTTGTGAGCTAGCTCAATTTGCACCTGTCAATGATGAAACTGTTAAAAAGATAATCACAGGTCTTAGTTCCTCTACCTGCAGTCTGGATGTACTACCTCCTAGATTTCTGAAGTCTGTTATGTGTAGTCTATTACCCTCATTGACACAAATAGTAAACATGTCTTTTTTATCTGGAACATTTCCAATGGCCCTGAAAAAGGCAGTCATCAGGCCCCTCCTAAAAAAGAGCAGTTTGGATGCTGCGGTACTTGAAAATTACCGTCCCATCTCAAATCTGCCTTTCATGGGAAAAATTCTTGAAAAAGTTGCCTACCAACAACTTACTGAATTTTTAATATCTAATGACTCATTTGACATGTTCCAGTCTGGCTTTAGACCACACCACAGTACTGAGACCGCTCTAGTCAAGGTAACAAATGATATTCGGCTTAACACTGATGCAGGAAAAGTCTCTGTTTTAGTCATGTTAGATCTGAGTGCCGCTTTCGACACCGTTGACCATGAGATTCTCATGCAGAGACTGGAGGACTGGGTTGGTGTTGCTGGTACCGCCCTAAGCTGGTTTAGGTCCTATCTAGAAGAAAGGAAGTATTGTGTGGAGATTGGAGACTATGTCTCAGATAATATGGCCCTGACCTGCGGAGTGCCACAGGGGTCGATTCTGGGACCTCTCCTGTTCAATATTTACATGCTGCCATTAGGTCAGTTAATTCAAAGTATGAAAGTGTCCTACCACAATTACGCTGATGACACTCAGATCTATGTCTCACTGACTGCAGGAGAGCATGGACCGGTGGACTCACTCCTTCGCTGTATCCAGCGGATCAGTGAGTGGATGCAATGCAATTTTCTCCAGCTAAATGCGGACAAAACCGAAATGATTGTCTTTGGTCCCGAGAAACAAAGAGAGACCGTCATTTGTCACCTTCAGTCTCTCTCCCTAAGGCCCTTAAATAAGGTCAGAAATCTGGGAGTAATAATGGACTCTGACTTAAACTTCAATAGCCACATTGGATCGGTAACATCAGCAGCTTTTTATCATCTGAAAAATATTGCCAAAATTAAAAATATTGTGTCCAGGGCAGACTTGGAGATTCTATATCCATTCTTTTGTTTCCAGTAGGCTGGATTACTGCAATGGCCTGCTCACAGGTATCTCCAAACATGCAGTAAAACAGCTGCAGTATATTCAAAATGCTGCAGCCCGAGTCCTGACTAGAACCAGGAAGTACGACCACATTAGTCCGGTCCTCAGGTCTCTGCACTGGCTTCCCGTGGCCCAGAGGATAGACTTTAAAGCAGCTCTCCTGGTGTACAAGTCTCTCCATGGCCTTGCACCAAAGTACATCCATGATATGCTAGTCCCATATGAACCAGCCCGGACTCTGAGGAGCGCAGGGACGGGACTCCTGTTAGTGCCCAGAGTCAGGACTAGACAGGGGGAGGCTGCTTTTCAGATTTATGCAGCTAAAGTCTGGAACAGTCTTCCTGAGGATGTGAGACTGGCTGCCTCTCTGTCAATGTTCAAATCCATGTTAAAGACTTTTCTTTTTTCCTGTGCATACAACTAGAGAATTTTATCTTTTTAACACACCTTGTTATTTATTGTTGTAACTTTTTGTGTTTTTAACTATTTTATTGTTTTTAATTACTTGTGTGATTCTTATGTTTTTAAATTACTTATGTGATTTTAATGCTTTTTAATTACATATGTGTTTTTAATTGTATTTTAATGGTGATGATTTGTGCATTGTGTGGTGTGGACTGTGAGGCGCTTTGTGTTGCCCTGTGCAGGAAAAGCGCCCTATAAATAAAGATTGATTGATTGATTGATTGAAAAGACACGCACGTGCGCACGCACGTCCTCACTCTACCTCACATCAATGAGCTTCAAAACAAGTTCAAATTGTTGCCCATAATAAGCCTAAGTATTCTTCAAAAACAAGGCAGAGGTTTCATTCCTAGAGAAGTATATTTAATATTGTCAGCCATTGTAACATTTTACAGTTTCAACAGTAAGACTTAAATATAGGGAAAAAACTGTACTTAAATAATGATTAAATTAAAATGTTCATTTCATTACGAACTGCAAAGTCTTGACTCACCACTGTGAATTATAATCTGTATGTAACTGTTTATAATCTTATTTTTTTGTATTTATTTATTGATTCATTTCGAGCAGATGACATAAGTAAGTAAGTAAGTAAGTAAGTTATAAAAAATAACAAATGTAGAGCAGCTGTACATAAGTACAGGAATTAGATAAGATTTGGCTCGAAAAGGAGTGGGAAGAAGAAAACTTATTGAATCCCTATTGTCCATTGCTACATCACAATATTTAACTTAACTTCCACTTCAAAGTCCAGAAGAAGAAAAGAGAAAAAGAGAAGAAAAAAACAACAACATTCTCAATGCAACAAAATTCATCTAATTTACATAACTTAAACACTGTTTCATTTGTAAACTACTTTCACTTTAGAACAGAAAACTAAGTGCATTATCAATTTCGTTTACAGTCAATTATAGCTTATAGGACAACATGCAAATGATACAACACTTTAGACATTTTCAGCTATTTTACATACCAGCGACGGTAAGGACAGAGGTACCAGCAACAGTATCAAAAATTTACATACCAGCGATGGTAAGGACAGAGGTACCAGCAACAGTATCACAAATTTACATACCAGCGATGGTAAGGACAGAGGTACCAGCAACAGTATCACAAATTTACATACCAGCGATGGTAAGGACAGAGGTACCAGCAACAGTAACACAAGAGCAGCAGCATTGGAGCAGTAACGACGATGGTAAGAACGGACAACGGCAATACAACAAACGATCTAAGTTCCACTAACTCTGTATTCTGACCACACTGCATTTTTGTATAAGTGTTTGTGAATAATCTGTAAGTGTATGTAATTTTTGTCCAGGACTCCCTTGAAAAAGAGGTTCTTATTCTCAATGGGACTTTCCTGGTTAAATTTTAAAAAAAAAAAAAAAAAAATCTTTATTTTATTATTTTTTATTTTAGTGATTATTCTTTGGCGTACCACTAGAGGGAGCCCCGTACCACACTTTGAGAACCACTGGGCTAGGTCAGTTGAAATTGAAAACATTGAAATTGGCTCATTAGCGCCCCCTACAGACTATGTCAAAGTTCTAGATCAAACCAGCCGCGGCCGTTTCACTAATTTGGCTGAAAATCGCTCCACATCATTTAAACACATGAACCATCAATAGTTCACAGAATTTGACTTCAGTCTGAGCGTGACAGACTCACAAAGTGTAGTTATTTTCATAGAGAGGTGTGAAGTTCCCATGTTATCCAATGGAGACTGTGTGGACACACTCACAGATTGTATGTGTAAACAGGAGCACATTTACAAACTCTGATTTGCACTAAACTTGACTCTGTTGTTCAACTCCTGGGCCTAGGTCACATGACAGTGTGAACAATGACATTGGCCCATTATCGCCCCCTACAGGCTGAGTAAAGGTTTACATGGGGATACAGGTATTTAGTTTTTTCAGTTGTTCGAACTCATATTTGACCCGCTGAACAAGCTTTGTTCTGGCAACAAATTTATTATTTTAGTGTTCTTTGGTATAAGAATAAAACATTGAATTTGTAGGAGTCGCTATTGTGCAAAATAAATTCCTTCCATTTGCACATACAAAGTCCGATTTGCACAAAATTTGAATTGATTGTTCAACTCTCGGGTTTGGGTAAACTGAAAGTGTAAAACATGAAATGGCAGCATTAGCGCCCCCTAGTGACTGAGTTTTATTTTTTATTATCTCTTTCTGACTGTTGCACTGAGCCAAAGCAATTTCCAAGTCTGTGACTTCCTGTTACTTACGTGTCAATAAAAATGATTCTGATTCTGACATGGGGAGAGAGATAGTTATTAGTTCATTTTCAGCCCCTTAGTTAGTCCATTTCTGGGTCGGGAGGTGACAATCAGAGCTGCCACACAATGCTCATAGCTCCAGTCCCTCTGATCCTCTGCAGGGGGTGGGTCCACAGGAACATGGCTGCTACATCAGTGGTGCCACAGCCTTGGCCTTTCAGCGGGGCCTTCAGGCAACGTGGGGTTAAGTGTCTTGCCCAAGGACACAACGACAGCAGACATGAGTGGGAGCAGTTGGAGTAGGTCCAGTGGTGACCTTCGACCTTCAGGCGCAAAGGCCAATGCTCTACCAACTGACCTACTGTCACCCCCAACTGACCTACTGTCACCCCCAACTGACCTACTGTCACCGCAAAAAGATAAAAAAGTTAGTTTTCTCAAAATGTTGCACATAATTCTGTTTTGCCACTCTGATTCAAAAACTCAATTAGACCCATGGCTAATTTTTTAAATGGTTGCCGTGGCGATGATAAATACTCCCCATTACGTGTCAATGGCAAGATCAAAGAGACACAATCACTGATCATAGGCAGTCAAAATGCACTGTGTCGCCAACCGTCCCTTGAAATACGGAATTGTCCCGTGTTATAGAAAAAACTATGTGCGTCTTGTATTGAATGGATACGGGACGGCTTTTGTCCCATATTTTCAGAGCCGCCTTAAATGCATCCCTCACTTACTCACTGCATGTCACACACACAACACGTACGCACACATACAGTTATGATCACAGTTTAAGCGTCTACCTTTCGGCCAATCAGTGTCAAGGGGGCGCAGGCTCCATCACATCCATGTGCTTATGCTGCGTTCAGACCAAACGCGTCTCTCTCTTTCTCTCTAGTCTTTAGCTCAAAAAAGCTACTTTGTTAAACAAAAGTAATTGTGCTAAAATGATCACCTCTACGTTGATTTTTCAAATGCAATGTGCTGTTTTAATGCACATAAATCCATTGAATCCAGTTCACTGCAAGCGCAGAGAAAAAAACTTAGGGAGCGTCAACAAATGTCAAGACCAGCTTTGTAAACGAACAATAGCTTTTACTGAAGCCATGTACACGCACTAAACTCTGACACTAAAAATAATGACCATGTCTAACTGCTACAGACTTTGATTTCAACATTTGTGAGTTTTTTTTAAATGAATTTGTTTTTCTTTTATTTGTTTTTACAGTAAATGGTCTGTATATTACAGCATTTGTCTTTTTATATTTTCTTTGACTAATAAGAATGCATTAAGTCCTTAACCAGCCAAAGAGTTCCACCTATTTATTAAATGTCATTTTTGACTATATGTAGTCAATAAATTAAGTTCTAAAAACTGATTATGAAATTCAATGATTCCTGTGTAGATTGAAATTAGGACAAAAAGTGCTCAACCCGATCCACCCAAAGGGTGTCCCTTATTTTTTTGTTCTCAAGTTGGCAACCCTAGTCGCTCCCATCAGGACTGTAGGAAGATGGCGTGCCTTTGCACGGTGCCGCGAGGGCCGTTCGACGCCGCAAAGGAATGCTAACTTTTTGAAAAATGCTAATGAAGCATTCAGCATACACCACCTCTGCTGCTGTGACCCGTCCTGCTCCACCCAGAGGCTACTCCACCTCTGCTGCTGTGACCCGTCCTGCTCCACCCAGAGGCTACTCCACCTGTGCTGCTGTGACCCGTCCTGCTCCACCCAGAGGCTACTCCACCTCTGCTGCTGTGACCCGTCCTGCTCCACCCAGAGGCTACACCACCACTGCTGCTGTGACCTGTCCTGCTCCACCCAGAGGCTACTCCACCTCTGCTGCTGTGACCCGTCCTGCTCCACCCAGAGACTACTCCATCTCTGCTGCTGTGACCCGTCCTGCTCCACCCAGAGGCTACACCACCTCTGCTGCTGTGACCCGTCCTGCTCCACCCAGAGACTACTCCACCTCTGCTGCTTTGACCCGTCCTGCTCCACCCAGAGGCTACTCCACCTCTGCTGCTGTGACCCGTCCTGCTCCACCCAGAGGCTACTCCAC
Source organism: Knipowitschia caucasica (assembly GCA_964034765.1). Lineage (NCBI taxonomy): Eukaryota > Metazoa > Chordata > Actinopteri > Gobiiformes > Gobiidae > Knipowitschia > Knipowitschia caucasica. The sequence continues at coordinate 601,393 of OZ035832.1, forward strand.
CTCTGCTGCTGTGACCCGTCCTGCTCCACCCAGAGGCTACACCACCACTGCTGCTGTGACCTTGTCCTGCTCCACCCAGAGGCTACTCCACCTCTGCTGCTGTGACCCGTCCTGCTCCACCCAGAGACTACTCCATCTCTGCTGCTGTGACCCGTCCTGCTCCACCCAGAGACTACTCCACCTCTGCTGCTGTGACCCGTCCTGCTCCACCCAGAGGCTACACCACCTCTGCTGCTGTGACCCGTCCTGCTCCACCCAGAGGCTACTCCACCTCTGCTGCTGTGACCTGTCCTGCTCCACCCAGAGGCTACTCCACCTCTGCTGCTGTGACCCGTCCTGCTCCACCCAGAGGCTACTCCACCTCTGCTGCTGTGACCAGTCCTGCTCCACCCAGAGGCTACTCCACCTCTGCTGCTGTGACCCGTCCTGCTCCACCCTGTGACCTGAAGTGCTGTTGCATTTTATTATAACTATTGTTAGCTTTTTAGAATGATCAATTTATATGTTTTGTTTGTATGGATGTGTGGTGTTTTTGCTGCTACTGGACTCCTGAATTTCTCCTACGGGGATCAATAAAGTATCTTTCTATGTATCTCCATACATCTATCCCCATGTTGTATCCATCCAGTCTAAAGTCATGAGTGACTGCTGAAAGTTTTTACTCAGTTTTCTTATTTTATGTTTTTTTATTTATTTTACTTTTCATACTTCTAAGTCTAATAGTATTTTCATTATTGCAGTACTCAGAAATACTTACATTTTTTCTATCTTTTGTCTACACTTCAAAGGAATAGCAACAGCAGCGCTTTGTGCTCGGGTTAATCGTGTGGTAAAAAAATATATAAAATAGGAAGGAGCGCTACCGCTGTCAGACTGTACAATAAGTCACTTTAAATGATCACTGTGTGAAAACCTGCACTACTATTGACACTGTTTCCAATTGACACTTGTCACTTTTGTTGTACATAATTATTGTCACTTTATTGTACATATATCCTGCATGTAACATGTTTGCACATTTCCTCCCTTTGCAGTGTCTCTATCCATGCCAAATGTGACATGTAAATTTCTCCTATGTGAGATAAATAAAGCACATCTTATCTTAAAATGGGAATATGAACGCCAATAACTGACAGTAATATAAAAATATTATAAAAAGTCTAGAAACTTCTGTGACTCAGTACCAGACTTGGACTTCAAGTGATTCTTGATGATGTTCTCACTACGCGTTGGTTTCCTCCGGGTGCTCCATTTTCCCCTTCCACTAAAAACATGTACAATAGGTCTGGCATGTGACTCCTGTATGGCTACAACATTTGCAAAGCTCTTAATGGAGATTACTTTCTTTTCAGCACATATCATTTTTTCACTGAATGTTATAAACCTGTATGAATGATCTTAGAATCCTGGCTATTCACTTCATACCTGTATTCATGAACTTAGTGGAGCTCAAAGTGAAGGGCTGTTTTCTCTGTGCGTGCTTCCAAAAGCAAAAGCCGCCGCACTGTGTTGACTCACGGGTGGAAAGATGTCACATGCTCAGGGTAGGACCTCTGAGCTGCATTCCTCGGCTGCATCGATATTCAGAAGAAATACCTCCTTTATCTCTCTAATGAAAGGTTAAATTGTTGTCCTTAACGTAGCGTATTGGATCGTCATGACGGATGACGGGTCAAGCTTCAGGGTCAACAATAGGGAAACATTTAGGCTGATTTTGTCTCTGTCCTCGCGAATATCTCAAACCTCTCGCACAAACCTCTGTAATAGATAGATAGATACTTTATTGATTTAGACTCATCCAGGTTTGTTGTACAGTCTGACAGCTGAAGGAACAAAGTATCTCTTGAAGCGTTCCGTTCGGCAGCGCAGTGATAGGAGCCTGTTGCTTCGATGACTCCTCTGAGCGGCCATAGTGTCATGCAGAGGGTGTCTGGAGTTACCCAGCATGCCCTGCAGTAGAGCCCTCATCCTTCTCTCCAGCACAGCTCCCACAGAGTCCACACTTCTCCCCATCACAGAGACACATTTCATGATCAGCCTGTCGAGCCAGTTACTGTCTCTGAGGTCAGACTGGTGCCAACATGCAACCCCAAAGAACACGGCACTAGCTACAGACTGGTAAAATCAAAGGACCTCTGACTTCTCAGGAGGAAAAGTCTGCTCTGACCTTTCTTGTAGATGGCATTGGCCTGAGCTGACCAGTCCAGTCTGTGGTCCAGGTGGACTCCCAGATATTTATAGGAGTGAACCACTTCGAACCACTTCCCATTGACTGTGACCGGTCGATGGGAAAGTTGATGATCATCTCCTTGGTCTTGAACGCATTGAGAATCAGACTATTTCTCTCACTCCAGTCTAAGCAGGCAGCCACCACCTCCCTGTACTCTGCTTCATCCCCCCATGTCACAACAGCGGTATAGTCCGAGTATTTTTGTACATGGCATGTAGCAGAGCTGTGTGCAAAGTCTGCAGTGTAAACAGTGAAGAGGAAGGGACCCAGAACAGTACCCTGTGGTGCTCCTGCATTGCTCACAACAGTCCCAGACACGCTCTTCCCTAACCTGACATACTGTGACCTCCATAATGGGGTAATTGGGTAATTAATGGGGTAATTAAATCCAGTGGGTAAAGATGGGATCAACTCCAATCTTCTCCAGTTTCTCCCTCAGTAAGAGAGGGTGGATGGTGGTAAATGCACTGGAGAAGTCGAAGAACAGGTCCTCATTTATAAAACTTGCACAGAAAAGGGTGTATATTTTGGGTGTCCAAACTCGTAAGAGCCAACGCGGGATTTATGAACGTATGAGATGCGCCCAGAACTGAGCGTACACAGCTGCGGCTGTTCATAAATGCGCGGTGAAAACTAGCGTAATTATGAAAGTCATGCCAATAAATATTCAGAAACTGCTTGTTTCACGCCCCGTTTTTACGACAGGTCAGCAGGAAGTCGGCCAAGAAGACTGTTGGAATCCTCAAAAAGCCTTTGCCACACACTCCTGAGTTCATTCACGTTTGTTTAAAAATATATGCATTTTTTCCCTATTGTCTAGACCCATTGCAGCACTCATCTTTCTTCAACTTCAGAAGTAAATGAATAAATGAATGAATGAATGATAATATTTTGGCCTCAGCTCAGTGGTGGCTCTCATCATTAACCGGGTGAGGCATCTGAGCAATCTCTGTGAGAGAGAAAGATACGTATGACCATATTTGAGCAGTGGGTCCTCTCCTGGCACCTGCTGCACACTGCCCCAGAGCCACTGCCCCAGAGCCACTGCCCCAGAGCCACTGCCCCAGAGTCACTGCCCAAAGAGCCACTGCCCAAAGAGCCACTGCCCAAAGAGCCCGTTCCTACGGAGAAGCGCGTTGCATCCTCTCTCTGCTACATGCGGAGACAGGGCAGTGGCTGAGACAGTTTTGAGTGAGCAAGACCATCGTTCATGGGGCTTTATCATGGATCTATAATAATAACTGGATAGAGTATTACTAGCTTACAGCTGTCCCACCCATGGGCACAGGGGGCGCTGTGGTACTGCAGACTAAATTCACGTAGGCCACCCAGAAAAAAGTCCCATAGAACTCAATGTAAACTAAACCAGCTCGACCTCAGCTGACAGAGAACCTACAGAGAACCTACAGAGAACCTGACAGAGAACCTGACAGAGAACCTGACAGAGAACCTGACAGAGAACCTGACAGAGAACCTGACAGAGAACCTGACAGAGAACCTGACAGAGAACCTGACAGAGAACCTACAGCTTTCATAAAGATCGGATTTTGTGGAGATTTTAGTGTCCCTTGTCATCCTGAACTTTTTTTCCTTCTTAAATCCTTCGGTTTTCTTTAAATCCACACTTTATCACCTAGTAATACTCTATCCAGTTAGTATTATAGATCCATGATCATAGGCCTTTGATTCATAATAAAAGTTATTTTTTGTTTGGGGGTTTTGGTTAGTGTGCAAACCTACATATTCCGCTCATGTCTAACCAGGAAGTATTATAAACCTCACCAAACAAAGCAGGAGTCAATCTTAAACATATCCATCTCAAGTATCGTTTAGTGAGATGAATCGTGTAATCTGATATGGGCTATCTACTCTACTCAAAAATGTATGTGACTGTTTGTATTTGGTCTCTTCTTGCCTACTTACACCTGTTGCGTTTCCTCAGAAAACACTCACCATGACTGGAGGCTGCCGGGGCCTGCATGAAGCCTCCAAACTCCTGCTCCTCTGGCTCCGGACAGGGGTTGCCCCTCTCCCCCTGCTCCCACGGCTCCTCCAGTGTCCTGACCTCTCTGCTCTCACTCTGCCAAACTTCTCCAGGGCTCCTCTGCTCCAAAGTCTCTGCAGCAGGATTGACCTTAAGAGCTTCATCTTCTCCAATGCTGCCCCTTGCTGGAGAAGAAAGGAGGTGCGCCTCTTGTTGAGCCGCTGCTGTCCTCGCACTGACTTCTATCTGTGCCCCGGCTAAAGATCCATCTTCATGTTTGTCCATGGGAGACAGTGGTTCCTGGCTGTTGAAGTCTGATTGAACGACCTCACTGTGCTGTTGCTTATGTTTGAGCTCCTCGCTGGATTCTTTTACACGCTCCTTTGCTTGGTCTTTTTCAATCTGCTCTTTACACTCCTCTCCCTTGCCTTCACAGTGTGTCTTTCTACAGTCGTCCATGCGCCTGTATCTGCTCAAATATTTGGTCTCCTCTCTGCTCTTATCTCCAAGTATCTTTTGCTTCCTTTCGATGCTTTTTTCTTCATACTGACCTCTGGTCTCCCCTCTGGTCTCCCCTCTGGTCTCCCCTCTGGTCTCCCCTCTGGTCTCCCCTCTGGTCTCCCCTCTGGTCTCCCCTCTGGTCTCCCCTCTGGTCTCCCCTCTGGTCTCTTCTCCGCTAACCTCCTCATGCTGCTGGTTGTGTATCTTTCTGATTTGTGATAGTGTGGGCTTGTGTCTCAGGTTTAGGTCTCTAGCAGCTCTGCCTCTGCTCTCTTCTCGTTGCTCTTGCCAAAACTGGGACTTCTCGCGGTTTGTAGTGTGGTTAGCTGGCTTTCTCCACCTTCGACCTGTAAACAAAATAATTTATAACCACTCACCGAAACATGGCTGAACACTGCAACATTTAATTCTATTTATTTATTTATTGAGTTGGGACACTACAAACATCCTCAACATTGATTCCTTAAGCGTCAGTGTAAATGCGCCTTAGTCCCAAGGCAGGTTCCAAGGTAACAGACACAAAATAAATTAAAACCTTGCACAACAGATCACACATGACTAAATACAAAACAGAAAACAGTCGGACAATATCAAGGTGAAGCAGACACAGACAGGCAGTTTTAACCCAGTTAGAGAACCAGAGACCAAAAGGGAACAAGCATCAGATAGAGTACAGCATTTAAGCCAAATGGGTTCATGTCTGAGTTGTTTTTAACCACTGTTGAGGGATTTATTTTAAGTGAGTAGTTGTCGCTGTTTCTGACCGAGACCATTTGACCAAAGTTTGTTCTAAGCCTCGGTACTTTGCAATCACCTGTAGTTATGGCTCTGGTTCTTATTTTTTTCCACCACTGAATTAATTCACCATCTGATTTATCTGAATAAATTAATTCAGTGGTGGGGGGGCTAGTGCATTTAAAACTTTGAAAATGAGGCAAACTTCCATAACGATTTCTTGCCCAAAATGTTAACTGCCTAAAGTTGAAAACATGTTCTACTAACTACTGGTACATTGAGAAGACAAGAAAGCTTGTCAACGTCTTTGAGTTCCTTTGTGTATGAATTGTGTTATAAAAATATTTTTTTCTGCAGAAGCTTTGAGAACTCACGTCTGCTTCACTAGAAAGTTACTTGTTGGTTCTGTGTGCTTTGGCTACATCACAGCCAAAGACAGGAGAGCTTTAAGCAAGGTGGCACACTATAAACAAGGAGCTCCACTCTAAATGAGTAGAGTTCTAAACAAGGGAGTCTGCTCTGCTAATGGAAAGCTCTTAACAAGACTGTCCAATGAGGTTTTAAACTGCAAATAGCAAATAAACTGAACGTGCATCTATTAGGATTTTTGGTAGACGTTTCTGAAAATAATGAGTTTGGTTTTGTTTGGATTTTAAGCTATATATATATATATATATATATATATATATATATATATATATATATATATATATATATATATATATATGTATATATATACATATATATATGTATATACGTATATATATACATATATATATATATATATACACACATATATATACATATACATATATATGTATATACATATATATATACATATATATATATACACACATATATATACATATACATATATACACATATACATACATACATATATATACACATATACATACATACATATATATACACACATATATATACACATATACATACATACATATACACATATACATACATACATATATATACACATATACATATATATACACATATACATATATATACACATATACATATATATATACATATATACATATATATATATATATACATATATACATATATATATATATATATATATATATATATATATATATATATATATATATATATACATACATACACATATATATGTATGTATGACTGTACAGTCTACCATAGAATATTGTGAGTACTTCAGAACTTATTAGTACGAAAGTACTCACAATTAGTACTTCAATGAGAAATAATTTAGCATGTCTTTTTATATGCTTGTTCACTACACTCATCATGTTTGAAGCCTGCCAGTTCCCAGGCAGGCTTTTCAACTAAACGTGGCAAGTTTTGCATCAGACTTTAGACTGCTGCAGCCTTTAGAGCAACACGTCTCATGTTTACTTTGAAAATATTGCCCATAAACTGTGAATATTATGTGTACAAGCTCATGTAGTGCTGTTTATAGACAGGGGAAGCACTCTGCATAACATGCACCAGGTATACTTCATGGAAGTGCTAAACACCTCCTCAGCTTATCAGGAGATAAAGTGCTAAACACCCCCTCAGCTGAACATGAGATAAAGTGCTAAACACCTCCTCAGCTGATCATGAGATAAAGTGCTAAACACCTCCTCAGCTGATCATGAGATAAAGTGCTAAACACCTCCTCAGCTTATCAGGAGATAAAGTGCTAAACACCTCCTCAGCTTATCAGGAGATAAAGTGCTAAACACCCCCTCAGCTGATCATCAGGAGATAAAGCGCATACCTGAGCGTTCTCGGGGCCTGCTGGCTCCAGTGTGTGGAGGCAAAGGAGGAGGCCCGCTCTTGCTTTGCAGCCAGCCTCGGAGCAGACCCCCGGGCGGCTGTGGAGCTGTGTGGGGGGAGGCTTTGCCTCTGTCCGAGCGCAGGAACTGTGTCACTGGAGTCTGCGTGCGGCTGCTGCCCTCACTCGTCTGCAGCGTGGCCACCAGGGCGCCGATCCCAGTCCCCAACGGCAGACCCCATTCTGCACTCAGCTGCACATCTGCAACAGGGAGCTGTCCAGGGGGGCCATGCCGTTGACGATTGCGGGAGCACAGAGCCCATGCCCGCAGCCCCCTGATGAGGGGCAGACCTGAGGGAAGAGGACACATACAGTAGAATCAGTGTATGAGTTTACCACAAAAAAATTGATCATCAACTCTTCATTCAATTCAACAAGAGGCATGTAAACTTGTGCTCTCCGACTGTGGTTTTAAAAAAGATTTTTGGATAAATGAATCGAACCATTTTGCAACAATTACACAACAATTTCACGTCGCATCTGCGTTGCCGCCCCCTCGGGTGGCTGTATGTTCGTGGCTCCTGTTTTACATGAGGGCATTCGCGTGTTATGATCGTTCACTGTGACTCGCCCCCAACGATGTGCACGCAGGATAAACAAAGAAAGGTAGATGTGGAATGGAGGATTTTCAACAACAATTACACTTTCAAGTTTTAACTGCTGAAGACAGAGGTAAAGCTGTGCTTAGTTTGCGAGGAGCAGATCCCTGTGTTTAAGGAGAACCATGTGGGTCTGCATCTTGGATCTATAATAATAACTGGATAGAGTATTACTAGCTTACAGCTGTCCCACCCATGGGCACAGGGGGCGCTGTGGTACTGCAGACTAAATTCATGTAGGCTACCCAGAAAAAAGTCCCATAGAACTCAATGTAAACTAAACCAGCTCGACCTCAGCTGACAGAGAACCTGACAGAGAACCTGACAGAGAACCTGACAGAGAACCTGACAGAGAACCTACAGCTTTCATAAAGATCAGATTTTGTGGAGATTTTAGTGTCCCTTGTCGTCCTGAACTTTTTTTCTTCTTAAATCCTTCGGTTTTCTTTAAATCCACACTTTACTGCCACAAACTCTGCTCCTTTCCTTCCCGCTCTGACTCCGCCCTGCTGCTGCTCTGATCAGCTCTGATTGGTCAGAGCGAGGCTGAGCCCCTCTGTGCACGTGCGTGAGAGCCACACACACGTATTTGGCGCAAAGCATCATGGGAGCTCGTCCACTGCGCAGAACCGGGAGGACCAGACAATGCCCAAATATAGGCGAGTTCCTCTAATCTTTCAGTCTCCATGAAGTCCCATGAGCCACTGAGCACAAGCCGTTCGTTTGAATAGGGCGCCATCTTGGATCACCGGGGCTTAGTCTGCACCTAATACATCCATGGTCTGCACCAGAGGAAGTAGAGAAATACAGACCCCTGAATCGCGCGGACGTCGAGCGCAGTTACTACGCTGCAAAAGTAACAAGACTTTCACCAGTGCTCGCATCCAGGAATGTAGCAAGCTAGTCCAGCTTTGGAAAAAACACTATTCGCAGCGGGAGTTTTCAGTTCAGTGATGTGTAGTGACAATGAAAGGAGCAGGATGTAAAAATCTGGCCAAAAGTGGTACTGCAGTCACAGTCAATATTGTGTAGTCCTCTTCCACTCTCCCTGACTCAGGTTGCCAGATTCACACCAAATCCAGCAGCAAACACAGGGAATTATTTTATCAGTTGTTTGTCCGTCTCTCACATGGCCATGAGCCGTGCTAATGTTGAATTAATGTTTTGAATGAATGTTTTTTAATTTATTTTTATTTGGACATTTGAGATGAGAAAAACAAAATAAAAGCAATTTAATTATACATGGATTATGCAAATTAAATAAGCAATTGATGTCCAAAATAGGAGTGGGAAGAATGGATGTTGGAACATATTTCTTCAGGGTTTGCTCCAGAGGATATACCCTTCAATAGACATGTACAAGTCCCACATCAAAAAGAGACTAACATTATTTTAATTGGGTACATGTGGTCTCAAATTATTCTTTTAACAAATAAACTATAATCTGCAAAAAACGTCTTGATTATTGTCTTTTACCTGTTTTTGCGCAATCTGTCATAAAATGTAATATGATGCAATTAAAAACAAGCAGACCTTGCCCGGACTCGAACCGGGGTCGCTGGAATGCAAGCTCTATGTCTTAACCCAGGGGTGCTCAGACTTTTGCAGCAAAACCGCGTGATTTATGAAATAATTTGCATCCACACATAACGAACATCTGCATTTAATCACATTCATAACATTCAAACATGTGCGTCTCTGACGTCCTGCGTCGGGGAAAAACACAGAAGTGGGCGGAGCTTTGATGCAGACGCCGGTTCTTCTGTAGCGGTGACTTTTACAGTCATAGAAGAAACTCAGGTGAAGACATATTATTATAGATCCATGGTGAAGACATGTTTACAAGCACTGACCCCTGTCCTCAGCCCTGGTTTAGTCCTGTTTAGTCCTGGTTTAGTCCTGGTTTAATCCTGGTTTAATCCTGGTTTAGTCCTGGTTTAGTCCTGGTTTAGTCCTGGTTTAATCCTGGTTTAGTCCTGGTTTAATCCTGGTTTAGTCCTGGTTTAGTCCTGGTTTAGTCCTGGTTTAATCCTGGTTTAATCCTGGTTTAGTCCTGCTTTAGTCCTGCTTTAGTCCTGCTTTAGTCCTGCTTTAGTCCTGGTTTAGTCCTGGTTTAGTCCTGGTTTAGTCCTGGTTTAATCCTGCTTTAGTCCTGCTTTAGTCCTGCTTTAGTCCTGCTTTAGTCCTGCTTTAGTCCTGCTTTAGTCCTGCTTTAGTCCTGCTTTAGTCCTGGTTTAATCCTGGTTTAATCCTGGTTTAATCCTGCTTTAGTCCTGCTTTAGTCCTGCTTTAGTCCTGCTTTAGTCCTGCTTTAGTCCTGGTTTAATCTGGTTTAGGTCCTGTTTTGGTGGTTTTCGAGCATGAGTCCCTGTGATCACTTTGCTGCTCTCTGCTGTGAACAGTTTTTAAGGCAGTGAGATCCTTCTTCAGAGGTCAAAGGTCGCACGTTTTGTTTGTTGTTGTTTTGGGGCAGACTGTGACGTGCGAAAACGCAAAACTCCGGTTATCTCTGTCTACACACAAATGCATAACTGGATAATTTTTTTATGTAATGCGATCTACCAATACTTCCTTTGCGACCGACGTATTGGCCACCAATACACACGGTGATTTAACTGTCAATGAACGCACTCAAAGCAGCAAGTTTTGCATCACACAAAAACTTCTATCCGCTGTCTCAATTTTTCAAAGGTGTCCCGATATAAATCCTCGTTTTGGTCTTTGTTTTGTCATTAATGATTTGAGAATCGTAACAAGACCTTTTTTAGTTCTGTGGCCACTTGTTTTACCAGTGAGATTAGCCGCGGGGAGTTCTGGCGCCCGGATCACAGACTTCCTGATTGGCGAAACAGCGGAGGGTGGGACATCGAAATGAAAACAATAACAACTTTTACGGGTCGTAAAACTGATTTTGATATTCAAATATCTCTGAACTACTGTTGTCAGTTAAAGATGTATTCGAAAAGAGCATGATTTAATAACGCCTTTTGAAATATTGGGGCCATTTAATGATGACTTGACATGAAAATATTACTACTTGAACTATGAATGGTTAATATTTGGACACAAAGACAATATTGTAGTTTCCTTATGGCACATTCTCTGAGTGTTCACTAATAAAAAACAATTAATCACAAAAAGCCCCATTACTTTGAGAAATGTCATTGAATAAATTATATTAAATTAGTTGTGAATGTTATGAAGACATTTGTATTGTACCGTAATGATGAATGTTTCCATGGTGACAGTCTCACCTGTGAGGCTAAGCTCAGGGCGACTGGGCAGGGGTAGAGGGAGGGAGCACTTGTGTGGCAGGGCCCCGGGGCCCCCAGCTTGGTGGCAGGGGTAGTTATTGTTGTTGTTATGCTGGAGGATGGGGCTCATCTTGGGTTTCATGGAGCACCTGCAGGCAAGAACACACTAATGTACCACCAGCACCAGTGCAACCAGACCTGCGGATGCATGTTATCAGTGCAGGAGAGACACGGGCACATGCACTGGGAGAATGTATCCACAATACTGTTTTGAGTAACGGTATTCAGATTTTTTTTTTGTGTGTATTCAGGATATAGTCAGGGTTCAAACATTGATAGAATACATTTCAGTAGAATGATGCAATTACACAAAAACTAATGAAAACATCAACATCATCAACATATATAGT